>JAEIGN010000001.1:40000-420000 GCA_018903745.1 Drosophila repleta | reverse complement strand
ATGTCTGCATGCAGCAGTTCTTAACAGTGGTAATACCCTGTAGCTAAAATGTAAAAGGGTATATACATTTTTATTTATTTTATTTTTTATGCATATAAAAATAACAAAATACTAAAAAAAAGTAAATAAAGCTAATTTTTTGTTAAGATTTCTTTTCGTTTAAGACTTTTATAAGCCGTGCAGCACTGTCTGCATGTAAAAGAGCACGTTGCGATTCTAAGGCAGTGTCAAATTGCACCAAAGGGCAGACTCAATACCCTGTTAAAGAAATGTAAGGGGTGTATATGCAAACGAAGTAGTTCTAGCCGTATATAAAGTTATATAAACAAAGGTAAGCAGAGAGAGAGAGAGAGAGAGAGAGAGAGAGATAGGTAGAGAGATATACATAGATAGGGAGAGAGAGAGAAAGAGAGAGATAGATAGAATTACTTCAGCTAAGATATTTCCCTAATAGCAGAGGCTACTCTGCTTTCTGCTTATATTTTAAATTACAGGGTATATACATTGCTTTCTGCTTGTGTATTTGGATTTACAGGGTATAGCCTCTGCTTTCTGCTTATGTACTTTACAGCTTAATTACGTGGTATCTTCTATACATTGCTAACATATTTGCATTTACAGGGCATCTCTCAGTCGTCACTGTGCAACTCAGCTGCGAGTGTAATTTGATGTCTCACAATCTCTAGCATCTTCGCTGAGGATTCAGATTCAGATTTGGATTTGGCTTCGTTTTCGCATTCGCTGAATCAGTTAACAATGAAAAAGTGCTGGCTTTGACGTCGTCTGTTGACTCAATTCTAAGGCACAGTTGGCTGCATGCAACATGAGCACTACTAAAGGGATATATGTATATATATGTATGTATATGTATATAGTATATTGCATTTTCTTGGAAAAGCTGCACAAAAGCCGCGTCTCACACCGACAACTTCAGCTGAAACGTTTCATTCTAACTTGCGCCCTTCTATGTGATTCTCATAAATGCACAAATGTTGTTATAGATATTATTGATAGCTGATAACCGATATGGATAATCATGAAATTATAGAAGGAAAGTTCGGAAGTTAATATATATACTATATAGGTATATATAGAGATATATATAAATATCAATTTCAAGCTGTTTTGTCCAACGATACTTACAGTACTTTAAAGCAAACATAAATAATTGACAAGGGCAGCCGACATTAGAATTGATGTGTCATATATATATATATATATATATATATATATATATATATATATAGATATAGATATATATACATATATATATTTATATATATATATATATATATATTGAGGTATATATATCTACCTATGCTTGTTTTGTCTTCCCATTTTGGCCCACTGCGTTTGGCTGGCTGTCAAACACATGTGGCTAGCTGCTGTTGTTGTTTTTGTTGCTTTTGGCAATATCTTTTGGTCTATGACTTGCATCGCTGATGTTTATACGAGCTGCCTAATGGCAAACGGATGACAATGACAATGATGATGATGATGCTGCTCATAATGACGATGTTGCACATGCAATTGTTGCTTGTTTCTTGCCCGTTGACAATTTAATTGTGGCGCTACACTAAATATTTGGCTCGCAAGTGTCGCCGTCTGCATAATTGTGACAGCCACTGTAAGTGCCTGTGTGTATACTGTATCTGTTTACCTTAATGCCTGTGCTACCTGGCCGCAGCGTCTAGCTTTACGCAATCGGAAATCGCATAATAACAACCCAAAAAATGCTAATTAAATACGTTTGGCTATGATTCACAAACATCTGTAGAAAAGGAGGCGAAGAAAAAAGGTTTCAAGACCTATTTGGAGATACTCTATGAGGGAATTGTGGGTAATATATTTGTATAGATCAAGATTGATCAAGAGCTTTTAGTAAGTTGAGGATTATCATCAGAGGAGGTAGATATCTCATTATCTTATCTGATGGATATATAGTTATATGTATGTATATATGTATATTTCTTGAGATATGGATATATATGTATATTCCTTTTTACAGAGATATAGATATATATCTTAAGATATAGATATTTCCCAGATGTAGAAACTATGTAGTCTTTATATACGATCGAAGACTACGATATATACCCTATATGTCTGTATACGATCGCATAGTGCTATATATACCCTATATATATGCCTATATATGCTATATATGATCGTAGAGTATATGATAGACTGTCCCTAGTAAATGAGCGGATTATCTTTAGTTATATACTAAAGATGTTCCATGTTCATTCACTATATATCCCTTTTCATTTAATATATATACCTTTTCTTAAGCATACCAATTGGAAGTACCCAAAACATATGTTCTCTAGCTGAATAAATCTTAGAAAATATTCGAATTTTTCCAATTTTTATCTCATTTACTCCCAATTTCCATATAAACTGAACTCAAGCTTTGCTCTAATCTCCAACCTAAGCCTCATCCGCTTATGTTACATAATTCAAGCACAACTCATCATACCCTTGCCTAAGTAAGCGTACTCAAAGTAGCCAAAAAAAAGTGGGCGTGACCAAATTACGAGCATAGAGCGAGGCAAAGAAGCGGAAAAACAAGCTCATTAATAAATCAAATCGGAGCTGTCATAACTGCAGAGCAATATTATAGGGTATGTGCAGGCGCATACGCCAAATGTAACTGTAAATGTGTAACAAAGGGTATGTGCAGCCCGGCCAGAGTCGTATCAACAAACATTGCCCTTTCGCGGCGATCTGAAAAGCTTTAAAAAAGCACGTTTGAGACACTTTTTACACTGCTCGGAATTTCGAAAGATATAAAGAAAAAAAAAGGTGAAAAAAGCCACAAAATGTCGAACAAAAGAACAAGTTCTCAAGCAAATAATAAAATATGTATCTTTTATGCAGATAACCATATATATATCTGTGTGTTTGTGTCATTATAGTTGTCGTTGTTGTTTTTATTTAATTTTAAATCTCTTTTTTTTTTTTGCTCAGCCCGCCAATTTTGTTTTTGAAATTTACATAATTTAACTCTCATTTGGTTTTTACGGCCTGTGGAATGCATGTGGATTCTGTTCGTCTTCAATTTGAACTGTTAGAGAGGAGAGGAGAGCTGCGAAAGTCCCATCGCCAGCGCAAACCCAACCCAAATAATAATAATAAAAACAAAACCAAAAAACTTGCGACGCGTCGTCTCTCTGCCGGCGTCTGCAATAACTCCTGCAGCGCGACGCTCTCACTTGAGAATTGTATGCCGCCGTCGACGTCGCGGTCGCAGTCGCTGTCTGGCAGTTTGTCTGCTTTTGTGGAAACCGGCTAAATTCCATTTGATTGGGATGCCTTTGCCTTTTCTTTTTTTTTTCTTCCTTTCTTTCTTTTCTCATGCTGCATTTCACTATTGAGTTGCTGCTGACGTCGCAGTCGCACAGCTGTCAAGGGCGTTGGGCTTGCAGCGGCGCAGCTTTCGATACCGTTATGCTTATTGTAGTGGGCGCAAATCTTATTGGTCGTCGCAGCCGACGCATGTGTGTGTGTGCATTGGAAGTGCACTTGCACGTATGCATGTGTATGTGTGTGTGCGTGTACGTGTTTGTAGCTTACCTTTTACGTTGTTATTTTATATATCTTTTGCCGCCGCCTCAACTGTTGCTACAGTTTATTAACTGTAGTGGTTGTTGTTGTGTGTTGCCAGCGTTGGCGTCGTCGTTTCGCTCTTGTGGTGGTTGTTGTTATTGAGTAGCGCGGCAGAAAGGAATGCATTGAATATAATTTAGTTCTTTAATTCAATTTTTACCCATTAAGTTAGCCGTGTGTGGTGCGGTGCATGAAATTTGCATCTGAATGCCGCGCGCAACTTTGGCCAGGCAAATGCAAAGCCAAAAGCAAAGGCAAATGCAAACAAATACAAACACACACACACGCAGCGTCTGTGTTGGTAAACGAGTTTACTTTAGTTTTGGCGTTTGAAAACCGCAATAACAACAATAATTCCGAATTGAATTGATCAATTGCAACGCACTTAAATCACACTTGCAGACACTTTATTCAAAACTTTTGCGTCTCGTTTCAAATCAAAACAAGGCTTCAATGCACAACAAAAACAAATTGTAAAAAAATAATAATAATTGTTAACGCACGCAAACGCCGTCGCTGCCTGTCCGCTCAATGAGTTGTGTTCGACTGAAGCCAAAAAGGCGACTGTTAACTTAACAGGCCAACTGAGAACGCAACAGTTGGTTAACAGTTTGAAAGTGAGAGACTTTTAAATGATAACATTTATTGTATACACTACAGTGGAACAATGCATTTGTCAGTATAATTACGAATTTCTTATAAACATAAGTCTATCTTTTCATTTGCTTTTTTTTATATACTATTTGGCGTACAAGGCATTGAGCTTAGTAAACAAACACGGCTCGTGCAACGTAAAATTAACAGTACGTATGCGCGAAATGAGTAACTTGAGCGCAAAAATGAGTCGCACAAAGAGCAACTGGAGACTTGGCATTTGCACAGTTAGCGCCAAAATATATATTTTCAACTGGAAAAAGTTTTTATATTAAAGGTAAGAAGAATACATTTCTATTTTATTTTTAAATATTTTTTATTGTCTTTTTTTGATTAACATTTAGTTTGAAAGCTTTTGGAACAACCACGACTCATGCAACGTCGAGTTAACAGAAAGCATGCGCAAGGACGCAAAATTGAGCTTATCAAAAACACTTTTGCATGTAAATTAACAGCGCCCTGAGCGCCAACTTATTTTTATTTCTAATCAAAAAAAAAGTATATATTTTCTTAATTAAGCAGAATTCATGCTACGTCTTCACCTCAGCGCTGTTGGCTGACTTTTTCGCTTTCTTGGCCAATTTCTTGATATGCTCGCTCTTGTCCAGATTGTTCTGGAAGAAGGTCGTCTCCTTGCGCGCCTGGGAAACCTCCGTCTGCAGTCGCTGCTTGTGGGCGGCCTGCTCGTAGTTCATCCGCTCGGTGAGGTGCACCCACTTGAAGCGCGGCAGATACTTCATGCTCCACAGCGAGTCGAAGAACTGCGACTTCTTCCGCGACGAGATTTGCTTGTTGTTCAGCAGCGGCACAATCTGTTTGGCCACGCGCTTCGACTCGAACTCGACCCAGCCTTCGGTGAAGTGAATATTGTATTTCTTGCGCTTGTTCTTCTTCTTCTTATCGCCACCTGGAGCAAGAGAGAGTTTATATAAGTTAGCAGAGGAAAGCGTGCCGCTCGCCACTCACCCAGCTTCTTCTCTGGCTGCAGGTAGACGCGTCCGATCTTGCCGAACTGACCGAGTATCTCACGCAGACGCGTTACGTTCATGTGCTTTGGTATATTCGAGACATAAATAATTCCCTTTTTGCGTTTCTTCGTTTTGGCGGTTGGCTTAGCGTCGGCATTGAAATTGGCCAAATCCATTTCGTCGTCGTCGTCGTCTTCCTCCTCCTCATCGGCTACAGCGGCCGCTGGCTTCTCCACATCTTTATCCTTGCTGCCCTGCTGCTCGGTGGTATCCACAACCATGTCCTCATCGCTGTCCAATGAAATGGGCAACGCTTTGGATTTTGTTTTCAATTTTTGCTTCATTTGTTTTTAGTACAAAACGTGCGCACTGTGTGACCGTGCCTGCATAGTATGAAAATACCACAACCACAATTAACTCCCCATACTGTTATTTAACATTTAACAGCAACGTAATCGAAACTTTACGTCAAACTTTAAAACTTCGATAGCAAAAAGGGCTGCAGCACTTAGCGCATTAGACGAACTCTGCCAGTGATAAACAGACACAACAATTGAATTTAGTTGTTTTTTTTTAGTGCTGGAGTTCGGTTGGTGATCGCCACAGCAATAGCTTCAAAATGCCAGTAAGTTGCGGCGGCAGTAACAGCTATTCTGAGTAATCGTTGGGTAACAATGGATATTCCTCTTCTATGATTCGATACGATTCGATCTATGTTTACATTATAATTGACTATTGATCAATGTTCCGTAGGCCTACCACTCGGAAATCGAAGAGTTCGATATGCAGGTGGGAAACATGGCCATCTTGCCGCTGCGCACCAAAGTGCGGGGGCCAGCGCCCAGTGTGAATAGTGATAACGACATTATCGATGAGTCACTTTATTACTTCAAAGCGAACGTTTTCTTTCGCACATACGAAGTCAAGGTAGGAGGGGCTGAACTTCCATAGAAATAACAGTAAGAAGATATCTATTTCCTTTAGTCGGAGGTTGATCGCGTGCTTATCTACGTAACGCTCTATATAACGGAGTGCCTGAAGAAGTTGGTTCGCTGCACGAGCAAGGATCAGGGCCAGCAGGATCTGTATGCCATGGCCATTTCGAGCTTTGCCTTGCCTGGCGAACCGGGTTTCCCGTTAAACTCGGTCTATGCCAAGCCCGATAATCCCGATCTGATGCGCGAGTATTTGCTGCAGCTGCGTCAGGAGACCGGCTATCGTGTGCTCGAGAAGGTCTTCGATACCCCCGATGACAAGCCGAACAAATGGTGGCTATGCTTCGCGCGCAGGAAGTTCATGGAGAAGAGCCTTTCGGGTCCCGCATAGGAACATTTTCAAAACCGACTGTTAAAAGCAATTTGAAGACTGTTAGGAGGATGTTGTTGCAGCTTTGCTGCATGCTGTGACAGTGTTGGTAAACGCCGCAGAGCGCGCCAGTTTAAAGACAAAGTATAATTGTAATCATTTACTTAAATATATATATCAAATATTTTTATTGTTAATCAAAGGTGGTTTTATTACAATTGAGCTCATTGGTTTTTATAGTAAAACTAGATAATTTCAAAGGCTGTTAAGATGTTGCAGCCCTGCCTTGTGCTAATAAACGCCTGCGCTGCTTACTCAGAGAGCGCCAATTTTAAAAAACAAAGTATGTTAAGATGTTGCAGCCCTGTCTTTAGTTACGACAGTGCTGCTAAGCGCTTGACAACTGCTAAGCATAGTGCGCCAATTTGAAATCAAGCTCTTAACAGACAGTTTATAATCATTTATTAAAATATATTTTGTTTCGGTTTTTTTTTATCTAGTTGTTTCGTTCGCTGACAATTAAATAATCGGGCCACATACGAAATAAGCACGGCAGGCATAACTTAAAATTAATAACAAAAAAAAAAGAATAACAGTAAATAAGAAAAAAAAATGTTACATAGATATTAGACTTAAAAGTACGAGGACATTTAAACGTTACACGATTACAGAATATTTACAAAATACTTGGCAAGCAGCTGGCCCAGCTAGCCCTATTTAAACTCCCTAATAATCTCAACGACGCTCTGATAGGTGCCAGTGACAATGCCCAGAACCGCAATGGTCAGAATCGCGAAGTTCTTGAAATAGATCCAGGTGCCCAGGCCCTTCGGCACCTGGGTGCGTGTCACAAAGTCTATGATGATGGGTATGACAAATGCCAGCGACGTGGAGCACAATGCGCCGATCAGTGAGATAAACAGGTTCAGCTGGGGCACGACCAGAGCAACGCAAACTGAAAGAGGGAAAAGGAAGAGGAAGAGGGGAGGTTGATAAATAAATTTCCGAATTTCCTTGAATTTTCATTGTCCACTCACAGGTCATCATGACCATGATGAAGCGCAGTGTCACCTGCATGGTGATGGGATACTTCTGAGCACAGCTATTGTTGCGCTTGACGGGCGGCCAGATGATTTTCATCATCACAAAGAACTGTATGGGATAGCCGAAGAAGACGCCCAAGGCGGCAACCACTTTGACCACCTGGGAGAGACTGCCAAACGTAAAGAAATATTAGCTATAAGTCAAATGGATCTTTAGTCTATATACATACACGTCCTCCACTTCCAGATTGAGTGTGATGCTGCCAGCAACATCCTCGCCCCAGCGCACGTAGCTGACGAAGCCCGTGAAGATGAATATGCACGTGATGAGCAGCATCGTCACGTTGAGGACGCCGAAGCGATTGGTGAACTTTTCGGGTTCCTTCATTGAGTTGCGCAGCGGCAGGATCAGTGCGATGCCCTCGTACGAGAAGAGCGCGGTGCCAAAGAACAGCGCCAGCTGGCTGCCGCCCGTGAAATAATGCCGTTCACTCACCGCCGGCATTGGGCCGAGCGAGAAGGCGATCACAAGTGTCGCAATTAGGCCAAAGAGCAGCGCGCAGTTGGCCAGCAGCGATACGGGCGATATATATTTGAGATTTGTCATCAGAGATGGTATCATCGCTGGCAGCAGAGTAATCAGCATGACCAGACTCATGCTGATGTCTATGCCATTCTGTTGCATCACCTGGGAAAATATTCAAAAAATTACAGTTAGTGTTGGAAAGTGCGCGAGCGGTTAAACTGGAGCGCTGTTAGCTGGCGCTGTTAGCTGGCGCTGTTAGCTGGCACTATTAGCTGGCGCTGTTAGCTGGCGCTGTCAGCTGGCGCTGTTAGCTGGCGCTGTTAGCTAGCGCTGTTAACTAGCATCGCTGGCTTGACAGCTCTACTGTTAGCGCTGCAGTGTTGATAAACTGCGCGAATTTAAACTGCATAATAAATGGAATTATTTTGACAGATTTAACACTTACCTGATAGAGATTCTCGGTGATGAAGACAAAGTAGATGGCGCAGAAGCCGAATTGCGTCACACAGAGGAACATCTCGACAATGAGCTTCATGGCGCGCGACATGCAGCGCAGCGGCCGCGGTCCATACTCGAAGCACTTCTCGACCGTCTCCGGATAATCGTAGAAGGTGGCGCCCGGCGTTTTGGCGACGGCCAGCAGGGAGCCGCGTATCAGCAGCCGTTCGCAGTGGACGCACATGATCGCAATTATGGGCAGCATCAAGGTGGCGCCGATGAGGCCGCCATTTTTAAAGCAATCGCCCATGGCGAAGAGGCCGGCGCCAACGCTGCCCTTGAACAGATGTGTGGCTGCTTCCAGGTTGCTTGTCGCATGGCGCCTCTTTACAGTGCTCTCCACATCCTTTTCATTCTTAGCTGAGGATTGCTGCTGCTGTTGCTGTTGCTCCGGTTTCTCCGGTTTTGTTATTTCCAATGTTCTGCCCATGTCGCCAGCTTCGATCACCTTTGGGGCGTTAAATTCTTTTCGCTGCAAAATTGAATTGAATTTCGTAAATTTGACAACTTCAAGTAATTAATTTCGTTTAATATTCAATATTATTTTCGATCCAAACTGCGCAATTCGAAACTCAAAGGCGAATGTAAAACAAGAATTGCAAGCAAATGCGAAAGTTCAAAGCAGAGCAAAAGGCGATTGCCTGCCTGTGAGAGTGTGAGCGAAAGGAAGACGGAGCGAAAGAGAGAGAGAGAGAGCGAGAGTGTTAGCTATTAGAGAGCGCAAGTGCGGCTAACTGTGCACTGACTGCTGTTAACCCTAGAAAGCCGGACGATTAGGCACGGTTTGCTGTTAAACAATCATGCATTCAAGAGCGAATATTCATTTTAAGTGGCGATTGGCACTTGATTTTTTTCCACGATACGTACACAAGCGCGAATATATATGTATATATATAATGTAATTAATAGTTTGTGTATATAAAAAGCACTTAAATTCAAACTTAAAACAGTTAAAAGATGTTTTTGATTGATGTTTATAAAATTTTGTTTATATATATCTGTGTACATGTATATACAATGAAACGTAGACCTCTGTTTAGAAAGTAAAGAAGCTCTTAAGGTGTTAAGCGTTTCATATAACTTCTAATTGAGGTGTTAATTGTGGCTGGAGTTCAGCAGAAACTTGAACTGTATATAAATATTTATGCAATTATTGATATCAGCACACATTGTAAATCAAGGAAAGTGTTCTACGAGTACTCGATACGTAATATCTGTATTAAGCGAACAGTTAGCACAGATAAGCTACTAGCGATTCGAGTGCAAATCATAATGAAAAAAATATATAAACATATATGGAAAAAAATAAAAATAAAATTTATTATTTGTATATTATTTTTACATTTTATTTTTTAGCTTTAGTATGAGCGCGCGCGTTTATCAATTTTTCTAAATTTTACTGTTTTAGAAGCGTGTTGACGCGCCAAGAACTCAAACCAGACTCAATTCATAATATTCGAATTGGCCAAGAGCAGCGTATGAAAAAGTCAGGCAAAGCGGCGGCGTCGGCGTCGTCGATTGCGACTGCGACTGCGTCAGCTGCTCTTGCATATGTAACAGTATTGCTCTCTTTGTGTGCGTGTGCGCGCTCATATTGGTTAACGGCATTTTTGCTTTCATACCTTGCACTTAAGGGCGATTGCCTGCCTCGGACTCGGCCTCGGCCTCAGTCGCTTCTTGCTCTCTCCTCTCTCTCTCTCTCTCTCTCTCTATCGCGAGCGGCGAGCCCTGTTATCTTTGTTGTTGTTGTTCTTCTTTGCTGCTGTTGCTTGCTCATCTGAACGGCATTTTTTCTTTGTTTTGTTTTCACGAATTTTTATTTGATTCCTGAATGCAATTGAAAATTGCAATTTTGAACTGCCCAAAGTTGTTATCTTTCTGGTTTGGCTTAAAAAACTTTTTGTTTCTCTGCCTTTTTCTGTTCCTTTTTTTTATCACACATTGGAAAACGGTTGAAATCGGGTTTTAGCCAAAGATTTGCTGGCGCTAATCGTTAACTTTACTTAAAAAATATTAATAAAATAGAAATAACTTTTTTAAGTTTTATAGTTCGTAGAGACTTTTTCAGATTTTTCAGATTTTCAGATTTCTTTTTTATTTATATTAACATAAATATTATGGGAAAATTATATATGTTTATATTTTTTTACTGCTATTTTATTATTTTTATTATTATTTTAAAATTTTTATTTTTTTTTTAAATTATATTTTTTTATTATTATTTTTTTTATTTATTTTATTTTATTATTATTAATATATGTAATAATAATAAAATAAAAATAAAAATAATAATCATTTAAATTAAATATATTTTATATACATACATACATCATTTTATATAATTATTTATGAAAAAAACACTAAAAATATTATAGTAAAAATAATATAGTATATATATAATAATATATATACAAATAATAATAATTCCAAGGCTTTAAGCGAACGTGCTTTAAAATTATAGTTCATAAAATATTTTTAAAAATGTACGAAAACTGTAAATAAATAAATTATGAAAACATATCACGTATCATGTATTTGCTTTTTATAGAATTGTTTGACTTAAAATAATTTTTAAGAACTTTATTTAATTTTTTTTAAATATTATATGAAGTATGTATGTACATACATATGTATTTATACATACATTAGTATGTTTCAGTTAGTCACTTAGCTTAGTCAGCTCATATCTAGTTGGTACAGCACTCTATTTATAGGCAAGAATCTAAATCAATTGCATTAGTATATGAGATCAATCTGGCAGCTATTAAACTCTATTCAATTCTGTTTTACAGTCCCAGTCAAGCCAAGTGATACGCCCGCATTTCCGGGCGCTGGCTGAGTGGGACGGAAGTGATTCGGCAAGAGTCAAAAGAGAATTGTGTTAAATGCTAATTTAACTGGAAGCGATGCCAATTACACGTAGTCGGTTCAAGGATGTGCCGTACGCCGCGGCGTATGAGCAATTTGTGCACGTGCCGATCGGGCAATGCCGCTAAAAGCTCCGCTGATATACATACATACATATATATATATATGTATATATATTCTATGTGCATGACCATAGACCAAATTCTTGACCGTACGCCTCCGGCGGGGGCCGCGCAACTGCAGCGATTGATACACCTGCCCAACAGCCCCGCGCACTGGCGACGCATGGAAATTTACAACATTTAATTGATTGTTGTTTGTTGTTGTTGTTGTTATTTGTTGTTGTTGTTGTTGTGTAGCGCCAGTTAAATGAATTGCATGGAATTCATGAGTTGGCTTTTCTGACAACAATTTCGTCTTCGATGCACAGATCTATGGCGCATATTGATAAACAATCAATGCGCAGGCCAATCGAACGATCTATCAATGTTTACGGAATTGCACAATTGGATTATATAAGCCGGACAGCGAACCCCGCCCAAGAGCCCACGAGTGCCCAGCGGAAGCATCTGCAGTCGATCGCCTCGAGATGCGCGCGACTCAAACGAACTTTGGCAAAATATCGGTAAAGAAAATAATCGGAAAATTTGGAGTCTCTGACTAGATTAGGAACTAAAATGAGATTTTTTAGGTATTTTTTTAGTATTTTATAGTATTTTTATAGTATATTTCCATATAATAGAAATAGTATTTCTCTCAAATATTTTATATATATTTTTCTTATTTATAGTGAGCTATGTGACTCAGTCAGTCATCAATCAATACATCAATCATTCAATAAATCCATCAATAATCACTCAATCAGTCCACAAATTGATCAATTGGCCAATTTCTTAATTAATCGTTCTATGAGTGAATCAAGTAGTCAATCAATCAGTCAATTAGACAATCAATCAATCAGTCAATGCAATCAATCAAACAGTCCAACTAACAATAAGCCCTTCAATTTATATAGTTTTTTGATTGGATATCAATTTGTCAATCAATCAATCAAATCAATCAAATCAATCAATCAATCAATCAAATCAATCAATTACTCAATTAAACAGTCTGCCAAAGCAATCGTTCAATCAGCCAATCCAACAATAAACTCTTCAATTTCTATATATTTTTGATGGGGCATAAATCAGTCAATCAATCAATCCACCAGTCAGTCAATCAATCTACCAATCGCTCAATCTACTACCTGATCAATTCATCTATCGATCAATCAATCAAAGAATAACTCAATCAAACTGTCAGTCTATCGTATCAATCAACCATCAATCATATACATCCATCAATCACTCTAAGCAACCCATCGTCAAACCAAGCTCTTCAGTTCATATAGATTTACGATGTCTCTCGTGCCCTTGTTCCGGGTAATAAACAAAGCACGATATTCGCTTAGCTCCATCGTCGATTCATCAAGTCTCGCATGGCTCTGGGCCAATTCGAAGGTCGCTGGGCGTGCGCTGGGGCTGGGCAATGGCAAAACGGTTTCGATTAGATTGATTTAGTTTCGTGCGGATTAGATTAAATTCAAATTCTTTGAATTCGTCACACGATTCATTATCAGCGGCCAACCAAAGATTACTGTTAACTGTGCACGTTTACTTCGATTGCGAACTATACCATATACTATACAGACTCTGCAATTGTAGACCTAAGTACATATATCTCTAATAAAATCGAGACAGATCCTAGGAAATCAATTTGAATATGATAATTTAACATCATTCACTTTGAATACGATAATTTAACATCATTTGGTGCGGCTTAATAGTTTTTTTTTATATAAAAAATTCAGTTATTCACAAATTTCTATGAGTTGCACGCGTCAGATCCGTCAAAGGTCAAGTCTTGTCTAGCCAACTCGACTCAAGAAACACGTTTATACATATATTTTAAGATAGTCGAACTGAATTGCCAAATATTGCAGTTGAGCACCACTGACTGCTTAATACCCGTTCAGGGTCTTTACATATTTATATAATAATATATATAATATATAATGTATAATTTTATTTAATTTTTTTTAAATTTGTCGATATGTATATATTGTTATATATTATAATTATTGGTAAAGTTAGGATTATTTTATTTATTATTATTATTTATTTTTTATTATTTATTTTTTTATTTATAGTTCATTATTATTTATTTTTCATTAATATTTATTATTAATTTTTATTATTATTTATGTTTTCATTATAATTCATTTTTCATTATTATTATTGATTTTTATTATTATTATTTTTATTATTATTATTGATTTTTATTATTATTTTACTAATTATTATTTTTTATTTTTTTACTATTATTAATTTTTATTATTATTTTATTAATTTTTTTTATTTTTATTATTATTTTATTTATTATTATTATTTATTTTTTTACTATTATTAATTTTTATTATTTATTTATTTTATATTATTATTTATTTTTCATTGATTTATTATTTTTATTATTATTTATTTTTTAATATTTATTTTTGTTTAGCAAGTTTCTAGTTATGAAACTGTTGAAGATATCGTAATATCTTAATATGACCCAGTAGGCGAAAATATATAGTTTTTAGTCTTAGGGCAGATCTATAGAGTACCTTATGGCACCTTTAGGGCTAACGCTTCAAAACTGTGGAACTTATAGTTGCTTGACGATTTGTCTCCACAGACAGATGGATATAGATCGCTCTTTTTTACTACAACTTTCTTACTTCAACCCAAAACCCAATCAACTACAAAAGAACTTTTGATTTCTGGGCCACGAGCCCATCATTTATTCACACTTAATATATAGTACATATATAATATATATATTTAAAAAAAAAAAATACTAAATTAAAAAAAAAAATGGTTGTCAAGCGGCAAACACAAATTAAAAACTATTTCGCGGCACGTGATTCATAAGTAATTGTCATATATCATCATATCATTCACATCATATGTCAGATATACATAGATAGAGTAGTATTGGGTGTATCATATATAGGATACGTATGTATAAGATGAAGGCTATTCGAGCCTGTTGCTTTGTGGCACTGGCTGTCACTAGTGTAGCTCCTCCTCGCCAAAGTGTTTGACAATCTGCTTGAGGCTCTCGTAGGAGCCGGTGAAGAAGCCCATCAGGGCCAGAATCAGGATGATTAGGTTCTTGAGGCAAATCGAAACGCCGGGCCCCTTAATGGGCTCACTGCGCGCAATCAGCTCGATGACGGGGGGAAAGACCAGCGCCAGGGCGGTCGAGCACAGGGCGCCAATCAGTGAGATGAACAGCCCCAAGGCGGGCACCAGCTCCGCGATGGCCACTAAACATATTAAGGGAGATTTGGCTTAGGCGTATCCTTGGCATATCCTTGGCGCTTGGTTCTACTTACGCGTGACGAGCACCAGCAGGCTGCGAAAGATCAGCTCGCCGGAGAGCGAGCGGCCCTCGATGCCGCACATCTGCTTGGCGCTGGGCCACATGATCTGGACCGCGACGAAGAACTGCAGCGGATAGCCGAGCAGCACGCCCATGGAGACCATCAGTTTGACCGACTGGGCCAGGCTGTCGGCGAGTGGAAGAACAGTATAAGCGTCTGTGGAAACGGACCTGAAGATGGGCGCGTGACACGAACGGAGTGTTCTTCGTTGTCACGCGCCAATCTTCAGGGTAACCCAGTGGGGCTTGCTCACATGGTGTCGCCGAGATTGAGGGTTAGACTGCCGCCGACCTGCTCGCCCCACTTCATATAGCCGACGGATCCGGCGAACATGAACATGACGGAGACGAGAAACATGCCCACATTGAGGACGCCCAGCGTGCTCTCAAACTGGCGTGGCTTGCGCATGGCATTCTTCAGCGGCATCACCAGGGCAATGCCCTCGAAGGCAAAGATGGCGGTGCCGAAGAAGAGCGCCAGCTGGGAGCCGTTCGTCCAGTAGGCGCGTTCCCTCACCTCCGGCAGCCCATCCTTGAGAGCATAATACAGTGTGATGGCCAGTCCGAGGATCATGCACACGTTGGCGAATAGGGACACCGGCGTCAGCCACTTGAGGTTCGTTATGAGGGAGCTGAGGAGCACCGGGAGCAGGGCCAGCAGCATCACCAGGTGGACATTCATGTCGATGCCGTACGCTTGCAGGATCTTGTGTGGCGGGAAGGCAGGAAGTCATCAGCTGTCGCCAACTGAACCAGCCGCCAGCAGCTGCTGAGCACTCACCTGCTTCACGTTGGTGCTAATGAACACGAAGTAGATGCAGCAGAAGCCCAGCTGGGTCACGCAGATGAACACGTCCACCAGGCGGCCCATGGTGCGCGACCAGCCGCGCAGCTTGATCGGCCCGTTCTCGAAGCACTGCTCCACCGTGGCCGCGTAGTCGGCACAGACAGCATCGCCGCGCAGATCGCGCATCTTCTTCGAGCAGGCGATCAGCACGTGCTGGCAGTGGATGCAGATTACCGCAATCACAACGGTCAGCAGCGGGCCGACGATCAGGCCGCCGTTCTTGAAGGCGTCGCCCATGGCGAAGAGTCCGGGTCCGATGTTGCCCTTGAACAGGTGCACAATTGTCTCCAGGTAGCTGCATTTGTGTGAATTCATGCAAAAGCGATTAACGATAACGCACAAAATTATCGATAGTCGGTTATCGTTTATTATCGTTTGTCAGTTGTTTAGTATAGGATTAGCCGGGATTCACAAATAACACTTAAGCTTCTTGTTATCAAGCATGCAAAATCGATAAACGATAACACACCCCGTTATCGATGATCGATCGTCGATTATTGGTTAATAGGATGGTTTTGTCAGTTATTCAGCATAGATTTAGCCGGAATTGGGTTTGGCCGATATATCTTCACACTTAGGCTTTCAAGCATGCAAAATCGATATATCGATAACACACCAAATTACTGGTTTAGTCGCTTGGTATAGGATTAGCCGGGTTTGGGTTTAGTCAGACACTGAACTTCAAACTTAAAATTATGTTTGGCTGCGCCGTTATCAACGTACATACATGCAAAGCCGATAAGCTATCGTTATCACATCGTTTATTATCGGCACAGTAAATCGTTATTGGATTAGTTGTGATTAGCACTTAAAACACACTTAAAATTAAGGTAAGCTAAGGCTAAAACGGTTAGTCAAAGCAACACTTGTAATATACCAAATCGATAAACGATAACACATGCAATTATCGTTTCAGTTTTGATAGGTAGTGGATAAGTTGGGTTTTCTGGTTCTATGGTTAGTTGAATGTCAAAGGCTAGGCATAGAAACCGATGTGGTGGGCAAGAACGATAACCGAACAAACGCGTTTATCGATACAGAGTAGAAATAATCAGTATTAGCAGTTCACCAAAATTCTCGTTAGTTAAGTCTAGAAACTTAGTAGATAGAGTCTTGGCAGCATGCAAAATCGATTAACGATAACACAAAGAATAATTTACTTGGGTTAGAATTAGGTAGGGGATTATCATTTATGTTAGATTAGTTTGGGTTTGTTATATCGTAATCTAGGTGCAGGTCTTGGTTTTCTGAGAGTCCCATTAGCTCAGCTACAGTAGGTCCCAAGGCATGGTTAGTTGAGGGCACATACTATTGGTATATTAGTAGTATTATCCTTTAGCGACATTTAGTTCAGTTAGTTAGGGATTTCATTAGTTTGGCTGTGCTTTTCCCCTTGGCCATACCTTGTGGGCGGATGGTAGTCCTCATCGTTGCCAGTCGCTGGCTTCACAGCTGTCGCTGTCGCTGGCTGAGCTGATCGGCCCTCGCTCTCTGGCACCGTTAGCTTTGAGTTGTTGGCGCTCGTCACATTTTGGTTCCCATTGTTGGGGTCTGTTGCTGGTTTCTGTGGGATGATTGTCTCCTTTTTGTTTAATTTTTGATTATAGCACAAAAATTGAAAAGATTAAATCGGGCAGTTCTCAATTGGTTCAGGAGGAGCAGGAACACTTTGGGGGGCTCGTTATTTGGGGCACTTTTTGGGTTTGTTTTTAAATTTTGGATGTGTTAGAAGGTAGAATATAGTATTCTATATAGAAATATATAATGCTTAGACTAGGTTTGTCTGATATATTATATGATCTATAGTTATTTTATATAATATTGCTTATGCCCGGATAAATATTAGTAAATTTAGCTATGAAATAGATATGTGGGTATTATTATAATGAAATATCTGTAGCTTAGATAGCATACAGTCGGGTATGCCCGACTAGCTAGCTTAAAACTATATACATACACACAGTACATACAGTCGAAAAGGAAGGAAGGAAGGATGAAAGGACTAAGAGCTCATACAACCTGACTCTTGATGCTAATCAGGAATATATAACTATCATAAAGATAAAGATTCCCTTTCCAAATTCATCTATTTTATAGCCTCACTATATGTCAACTTTGTAAACAGAGTCTAGCACAGTAAACATATTTCAATTGCCGCTTGCAATTTGGATAACGATCGTGAATCACTTTTAATTCCAGTGGGTTTGGGCCAGAGTACGTGCGAACGTGGCTAATTAAAAGAATTGTAAATCACGGTTCAGGAGGGGGAATTACCTGATTGTCGGATGCAGCGATAAAGCTACGCTACAGTGAAGCATGCCGAAGCCAAACATTTGCGTATGTCATGCAAGCTATGCAGATTGTTCATACTCCCATGAATGGGATCGTAAATGATAAGGGACTTGTGTATTTGGCGCAATTGAAATTGGCTATAATTTATGATTGCGAGAGCCGTAAATTAATATTTCTGATTTCATTGAGGTTTTTGCCAGATCATAAAACTTCCATTAGAGCGTACAGATTCGGAAAAAAACCAATGCGAATTCATTAAGTCGTATTACAATATATATACACATACATATGTATATGTATGTGTGTATATATACAGTTATAGCACGTGTACTACCTGTGTAAACCAACAGAGAACAAAACTTTAATAGTTTTCAATAGGCACTCAACCGGTTTCATATTCAAATGAGACACATGATTGCCTGTGAAAATATGTAAAAAATCAATTAGCCATATGCCAGGCGGAAGTGCTCGACTAGAAAATACCTTGACAAACGCACACAGAGCTGAGGTTTTCTCAATTATTCTGCATGATATTAATAAAATTGATAATCCCTCTAAAATATGGCTTAAAGGCTTAGAAATGTATGGCAAAGTGTATAATCTTATTGATCTTGAAGATATTAGCTAAGGCATTCCAAAAACGTGAAATATATCGAGTGCGTATGGCATGCAGCTATAGTTATTCCAAATTTCGTGTCTTTATCTTTTGTAGTTCTCGAGATATGAAGAGGCAAGCAGGCAGGTTATATGAACAAAGGCAACTATTGAACTTGCACTTGACTACTCGTATATGCTATTGGTCTTGGGCACGTGTGTATAGCATATATATTACTATAGATTTACTAGATATACTTAAGTTCTTGAAACCATATACCCCCCATACCATTTGTTGCGGCAATACTACAAATTCAGCTTAAAGAAAACAATGAAATATGAGCACCATATTATTTTTGCTCAAAGAATGTGAGATATTCGCGAACAGTTGGCATTTTAACGGAATAAATATGTTTAGAGCTTAATATATTATAATACACTTGAGAGTGTTCAGCTTGGCATATTTATTGAGCTGAGAAACTTTTTTCAATCAAGATTAAGAATATATATATATTTTTCGTGGGTTTCCAACAGGAAATGCTATCAACGGAAATTTTCAATTTCTTCGTTCGCCTAGGAACTGAATTTATTGATAAGTTTTGTGAGCAAAAAATTATAAGTGAATTATTATAAATTAGTGTCGCTCCTTATGGTCGAGATAAGCTGGACGTGTGGAAGGTACGGAATCTGGGCGCCGATAATATGCGATGTGTACGTAATCAAGTGGGTTCACTGATTGCCTTCAGTTGACAATGGGTGATATGCAGGTGATACAGGTGATACAGGTGATACTGGCACCTGTACCAGATAATCAGACATATGTACGTCTGATTATACCAAAACTGGGTCTCTCGGCTCTCAGCCGTCAGCCGATTCGCCGTGGAAATCTAGACAACAAATTCATCGTGACGCTTATCGGCAGCTACTCAACAAAACACTTCAAAACAAACGGCATAAATTGCTGTTGTATTCTTTTATTATTGTTCATTTTTGTTTTTTTTTTTATTATTATTATTATTTGTTATTGTGGTAGGTGTTTTTGTTGTCCATTTTTCCACAGTCGGCGTGTAACGCCAACAGGAAGAGAGACGCCGCGTCAGGTGGCACAGAGCACGACTTATCACGCTAAGGAATCAAATATCGCCCACGCACTCTGCATACCCTGTAATACTTCGAGCCATGAAGGTCAGCTGAAGCTACAGGGACTGTTTGATACGAAACTTACATAAATTCTATGGGATATGGCAAAACTGATGGTATTACTATATCTTTGAGATTCAATTCGATTCGATTGGAGTTGATAGTGAGATATAATATTTTATTATTATTTATTTTTATTACATGCTGTCAAGTTTTTACCTTCTTTTTTTTTCAATTTTTTG
This sequence comes from Drosophila repleta, assembly GCA_018903745.1. Lineage (NCBI taxonomy): Eukaryota > Metazoa > Arthropoda > Insecta > Diptera > Drosophilidae > Drosophila > Drosophila repleta. The sequence continues at coordinate 399,949 of JAEIGN010000001.1, read as the reverse complement.
AGATTTTCCTTTTTTTTTTAATTTTTTATATATTTTGTTTATCTGATTTTATAGAAATTTTAAAGTTTTTGGTTGTTTTTACTGGAAATTTTTAAATTTTTTTGATATCTCTTCTAGAATTTTTGAACCTCTCAAGATAAATTAACAAAAGAATTTAAATTTTTCTAAAATTTAGCCAACTTTTCGAATATTTTTAACCTATTTTTTGCAATTTTTTCAAGTATTTTTGAATTTTTCCAAAATATTCAAAGATTTCTTTGGTTGTTTAAAGAATTTATTTATATATTTTTGGCAGGGCATTTGAAGTTCGGCTTGCCGATTGCAGGCATTTATTCTAGCTGTTATTCATTTGAGGGGCAATGGCAGTCTGATTCAAGTCAATTCAATGGTCTTTCAGTGGAAATTTTCCATGCACGACAAGTTTTTCACTGCGGCTGCTGCCTCTGCAATGGCAATTACACTGTGGACATGGACATGGAGTTAAGCCGGCACACAGGAGGGGGGGCGGTCGAGCTATAATGTCTATATCTCTATAAAGCTTTATATTTGATAAATCAACTGTTAAAGACACGGAAGTGAGGCGAAGAACGATGCTCGCTAATTGAATGCCATATGAAAAGGCAATTGGCCAGAGAGAGAGAGAGAGAGAGAGAGCAGAGAGTTGCTGCACTTATCTCAAATATATATCATTAAAATATGTATATATACATATACATATACATATATATATTTGTCGCTCAATTGCTTCAATTGACAAGAACTTTGACAGCCTGTCTAGCTGCATGTTAAATCTGTATGGAGTGCAGTCTCTGATAAGTTGCCACGCTTTCACTCACCGATAAGATAGTTGGAATGGAATCAACTTTCATTGTTTTCAGTGTAATTAACACGCTCGCCTTGCATGAGCCTTGAAAGTCATGGAAATTGTTGGAATTTCTGTAGTATTTTGGATATAGTAAGATATGGGCCAGTTAGAGATAGTGATTTATTCATTGTCATTGGCAATCTTTAGACTTGGCTGAGTCTATTATCGACAGTTTATAAAAACCCAGATTGAATCAGATTGGCTCTATTAAGTGTTTATACCGTTATACAGTTATCGCATGGGAAAGTTACGTGCGAGTGCTTGTTTATAGATGGAATTTTGAGGGACTTACTTGAGACCTTCAGAGATATGATGATTGCTTATGGGAAATTTTGAACAAGCCAGCTCTTGATATAGACTCGATCGAATTCTAGATTATATAATCATCGCTGATAGATTCTCTAAAGAGGGCTAAGAGACATTGGGAAACTCTTTACTTAAGCTAAGAAATCTAAACAAAAATTGATTAAAAAAAAAAAGAAAAGAGATTTTGAGAAGAGTAGTGGAGCTTACTATATATCTGATACAAATTTAGTATTATATATTATAGTAGCCCAGACTTGGCCTTGTTTTTGGCAGTAGTAGTTGCTCATGCAATTAGTCAACAACTAGTGCTTGAGTCTAGTCTAATGCTTAGTTGACTTGATTGGAGTTGATATATAGATATATATATATATATTATATATATCAAATATATTGTAAGTAAGTATCTCTTAAGTATCTCTTATCTCTTATATGAACTTCATTGAAAATGTTAAGTCAAGGCATAAGACTCTTTTTTCTAAATATCTTTTATGAGCTTGAAGTTCATTCATGAGACTGCCGGCGCCCCCTCGCAAGGACGCCTCTGCTGCTGCTGCTGCTGTTGCTGTTGCTGTTGCATGTTGTTGTTACAGCTGAGGCTGCTGTTGCTGTTGCTGCTGCCTCAGCTGACTTTGCACTTGAATATGCATTTGTTAAGCGTGAGAAGCAACTGGAACTGGTTTTTTTTGGTGCTTCGCACACAAAAACAAAACAAAACAAAACAAAGCAAAAATTCAAAAATAAATAAATACAAAATTTCGAGCAAATAAAGCATAATGAATGGGCACACAGCTTTGGCTCATTTAGCATACATACATATGTATGTGTATGTGTATGTATGTATGTATGTATGTATGTATGTATGTATGTATGTATGTATGTATGTATGTATGTATGTATGTATGCCTGTCTGTTTGACACTCATTTTGAAAGTCTTTAAAGTCTCACGCACACGCACTTTACACACCTCTGCATCCATTTTGGCAGCTGCTGCTGTTGTTGTCTGTTGCTGCCGTTGCCTGTTGCCTGTTGCTGTTGTTGTCTGTAGCCTGTTGCTGCTGTTAAAATTCGGTCAATGCACGAGCAGCGCTGGCAGATAAATGAACGCGTAATTTGGCAAATTCTTTTGGCGCGGCGCTTTTTTAATGATTTATTTTTATTGCCGTTTGCATTCAGCTGCTGCGACGGCGACTGCTGCTGTTGCACTTGTTGTTATTAGCTGATGTTGTTGCTGTTGTTGCCTATGTGTGTCATGTGCTCCTGCTCCTGCTGTTGCGGCTCCTTTACACTTTGGCGATCCTGACTAATGGCTCAGAACGTGGCGTGTGTTAATCGCTGCACGAAATCATCAAGACTGACGGCCCGGCCCGGCCCGCCTCACATTGGCGCTCGGCCGCTGCTGCCATCGCTGTCGCCGTCGCCGTCGCTGTTGGCGTCGCGCCGACGCTGCCCATATTGTTTCACTCCCTTGCGTACCGCTCACTTTCCAAATTCCTCTCGATCTGGATCTCCCTCTCTCTCTCTCTCTCTCTCTCTCTGTCTCTCTGTCTCTCCCCGATGGCCAGCATCTGCTGCTTCCGTGGCTCATTATGAAAATATTTGTGACGTCGCCGTTTGGAATCGGAATCGGAATTGGAATCGGTTCTAATGCTCAACCGGTTTCTTTTTTTTTCGTTTTGTTTTATTTTGTTGTCGTCGTGCACCCCCGCCTGAGGCGGCGACCAATTGAGCGCCTGTCCAACAGGTTGTCACTCAGCCAGACGACATGGCCAGGGCAGCTGCCGCGAGGCAGGCGGCGATCGTTGTCGCAATTGCCCTACAAAAGCAGGCAAGGTATATATATATATATATATACAGATATATATGTATATGTATTCTATATGATCTCTAAATGTAAAGAAAGCAATTCAAAGATCTGTAGAGTGTGGAAAATGGACTGTGGCATACTCTCCATAGATCTCCAAGTGGATTGTAATCTTTTCAATTAGCCTAATCGATTTACAGGGTATTCGGCAGGCCTGTCGGAGTGCTGAACAAACAGCAATTGGCAGCGTCTCAAGCACACGCTCGAGTATTCACGCTGTCAACAAATGATCTGAAATTTTCGATTGTCTCGATTGACGCAGGCGAGAAAACGAGGAAGCGCGGATACTTACTTTGGTTAGGGTATCTGCGCGTCGGTGCGGCAGTGCGAGCTGTGGACCCTTTAATGAAGCAATTCGTTTACGTTTACGTTTTATTTTATTTTCATTTTATTTTTAATGGAAACGCCGCCTGTCTTTTGAAGAATTAAGATCCCGGCTATTTGGCGATGGACACAGATATACATATACACAAATATATAGTATATATAGTATATATATTATTGTTGTTGCTTGTGTGACAATGTCATTTAAGACTGTCGCCGTTCATAAGCTCAGTTTGTATTTTAATTGAAAGTGAAGAGACAAATTGGCGCATTTGTTTGAGCGGCGTCCGTGTCGCTGCTGGACTAGGACTAGCCCAGCGAGGTAACACTGTAGTTGACCTTGAAGTGGGCATAGGTGGGCTGGATAGAGATAGAGGTAGAGATGGTTATAGATATAGAGATAGAGACAGAGTGACAGAGAGACAGAGGAGACAGGAGGAGACAGAGGTGAGAGAGGAGACAGAGGAGGCATAGGAGACAGGAGGAGACAGGAGGAGACAGGAGGAGACAGGAGGAGACAGGAGGAGACAGGAGGAGACAGAGGAGACAGGAGAAGACAGGAGGAGACAGAGGAGGCAGGAGGAGACAGGAGGAGACAGGAGGAGACAGGAGGAGACAGGAGGAGACAGGAGGAGACAGGAGGAGACAGAGGTGAGAGAGGAGACAGGAGGAGACAGAGGTGAGAGAGGAGACAGAGGAGGCATAGGAGACAGGAGGAGACAGGAGGAGACAGGAGGAGACAGGAGGAGACAGGAGGAGACAGGAGGAGACAGGAGGAGACAGGAGGAGACAGGAGGAGACAGAGTAGACAAAGGAGACAGGTGGAGAGAGAGGAGACAGGAGGAGACAGGAGGAGACAGGAGGAGACAGGAGGAGACTGAGGAGACAGGAGGAGACAGAGTGATAGAGAGACAGACTTTTTGGCCACAAAACAGTGTCTTTTAGGCAAGTATTTGAGGCTTAGGGTATAACAATTGGCAACTGGTTTACTACCGATTTCGCCAGAAATTCACATGGATATATATCTATCTATATATATATAATATATATACATATATGAACAGATGTTTATGAATGGATATGGTAAAGTTGACTTAACAACATTCCAAGTGCTTTGTTCTTGGTTAGATAATCTTGACCATAACTGCTGTTACTTATTATATATATGTATATATTATACTATATACATATATATATATATATATAAAGTTCCTATGCAAACATAGATATATCCATAAACAGTTGTTCAGTTGGCCTCCTTCTGCATGCGGGCCTGAAAAAAGAAAACAAGCAATTAAAATGTTTTGCTTTTCGCCATTGTTTCTATATGGTTTGGTATTATTATTAACTGTTGCTCAGCCGTAAATATGTATACGCTATGCTAACTATATACTTACTATCTACTTACTATCCATTTCACACTGCGACGGCTTTCGTTCTCTGCTGGCGATGGCAGCGTGACATGGACACGAAAGAACTTGCAGTCGTCGAGTAAGTTTAGTCAAAGTCGTATGACCTATAACTAATGTGGGCGTGGCAAAATGTAGAAGTAACTATAGCTTATAGTACAATAAAGATCAATAAGTAGAGCTGATGAAGGCGTGCTAGCTCTAAGATGAGGTCTGAGACCCTATCAGCTGTATATATGGATCAATATGTATACAGTTGATGTAGTATTACGTATACTATTACGTATAGGTATGCTATTACGTATAGTATTCTATAACGTATAGGCATACGATTACGTACAGGTATACTACTACACATAGGTATTCTATTACGTAAGGGTATAATATTACGTATAAGAATACTATTACGTATAAGTATACCATTATGTAAAGGTATATGTACGATTACGTATAGGTATGCTATTACGTATAGTATTCTATAACGTATAGGCATACGATTACGTATAGGTATACTACTACACATAGGTATTCTATTACGTAAGGGTATAATATTACGAATACTTATAGGTATACTATTATGTATAGTACTTATAAGTATACTAGTCTGTATAGGTATATGATTACTTAAAGGTATACTTTTACGTATACGTATAGGTATACCTATGGGTTTACTATTACGTATAAGAATACTATTACGTATAAGTATACTGTTATGAAAAGGTATATGTTTGATTACGTATAGGTATGCTATTACGTATAGGTATACTATTACCTATGGGTTTACTATTACGCATACGTATAGGTATACTATTACGTATGGGTTTAGTATTACGTATAGGAATCCTATTACGTATAAGTATACTATTATGTAAAGATATATGTACGATTACGTATAGGTATGCTATTGGTATGTATAATATTAGTTATAAGTATTCTATTACGTTAAAGTGTACAATAAGTGTACTGTAGAAAGCTTATCAAAAGTATTAGGAGCAAAGTCGAACTCTAATCAGCCACATATTACCACCTCAACATGTCGATCTACTTATCGGGAAACCGAAATCCGATCTGAGGTGAGGGTATACTGAAGTCGTGCCCAGCCCGTGTCATGCGCACGCGCTCATCTCTACGCCTCTGAGCCGCATATTGCCGTTGTCTTAAACATTTTTTAATTACGCTCGAGTTGTTGCTGTGCATCAAACTTGTTGCCCGCTTATTGTTATAGTTGCTATACTATTTATTTACTGTTGTTTTTAGCTATTACAGTTGTTGTTGTGTGGTGACAGCAACTTCTTAAACGGCAGTTTCTAAATTGAGGCACGCCTGTGGCGTACCTTCTGCCCCGGCCTGAGCGAAAGTCAAAGGCCAACGCCGAGGGCGGCAATTTCAACAGTAGAATGAATATGTAGAAAGTGAAAGAGCTTCTTGAACGAAAAACGAAAAGCAAAATCTAAACCAAAATAAAAGCAAAAACAAAAGCAAGAAGATTACTTCAGCGGGCAGAGCTTCAGTTGGTGTGACTCGCTCCAATGCGGGCAACTGGGCAGTCGAGTCCAACCTGTCTGTGGGCATTGGAGGTCATGCATCCTGCAAGCAGAACCAAAGCCCCAAACTGTCACTTCGAGTGGCTGGCAGCGTCGAGTCAAGTTTATGGGATGCGTACTAAATCCGAAGAGAGCAAAAAGAAAACAAATTAGTAGAAAAGTAGAACTCACGTCAAGTAGAGCTCACTCAACGCGCAGAAAGTGCAAGCCGATCCACTGAAGCAGCTAATATTCAAAGAAGTCATTACACAGTGGTTCGCAGGCCATTGTATTAGGAGTCACAGTATTACTTATCCAGAAATTTCAAAGACGACATCGACTTCTTCCCTGTGAAGCTGGCTGCAGCTGTAGCAGCATTAACTTGCCTACGCTGAGCTGTTTCCCTTTTGCCTGAATATATTCCCATTCACTGCGTATTATCGTATCTAAATTGCTTAATTTGTGGGCAGCTCTAAGCCTTTTCCGATCATTTACTCAGCTGTTTTCCAGTTATGAGACACAAAACAATTTGAAAACACCAATCAATTCGAGTACTTACCAAATTCTTGTCATTTTTAATGGGTTGACGCCCCAATTTATGCATGAATAGCTTGAAAACACTTTGATTATATGTCCAGACAATATATATACTATATACGCTTCTAATGCCTTAAGTGCTTGCCAAATTATATGTATTAGACATCATTTCTATATCCAGATACATGTGAAAGCTATATTAATGGCTCAATATGATTTAGCAAATATTGTTCGATTATAATGGGAATAATAGTAAATACGTTTAGCTATAGTGGGGTGTACGAGTTAGTCTGTGGCTCAAACCATATCAGGGTCTTAACAATAGTAAAAATAATGCAAATAGGGCTAATATAAATACCAATGAGAATGAGAATGAGCATGATGATAATGAGAATGAGAATAAGAATGAGAATGAGAATGATAATGATAATGATAATGATAATGATAATGATAATGATAATGATAATGATAATGATAATGATAATGATAATGATAATGATAATGATAATGATAATGATAATGATAATGATAATGATAATGATAATGATAATGAGAATGATAATGATAATGATAATGATAATGATAATGATAATGATAATGATAATGATAATGATAATGATAATGATAATGATAATGATAATGATAATGATAATGATAATGATAATGATAATGATAATGATAATGATAATGATAATGATAATGATAATGATAATGATAATGATAATGATAATGATAATGATAATGATAATGATAATGATAATGATAATGATAATGATAATGATAATGATAATGATAATGATAATGATAATGATAATGATAATGATAATGATAATGATAATGATAATGATAATGATAATGATAATGATAATGATAATGATAATGATAATGATAATGATAATGATAATGATAATGATAATGATAATGATAATGATAATGATAATGATAATGATAATGATAATGATAATGATAATGATAATGATAATGATAATGATAATGATAATGATAATGATAATGATAATGATAATGATAATGATAATGATAATGATAATGATAATGATAATGATAATGATAATGATAATGATAATGATAATGATAATGATAATGATAATGATAATGATAATGATAATGATAATGATAATGATAATGATAATGATAATGATAATGATAATGATAATGATAATGATAATGATAATGATAATGATAATGATAATGATAATGATAATGATAATGATAATGATAATGATAATGATAATGATAATGATAATGATAATGATAATGATAATGATAATGATAATGATAATGATAATGATAATGATAATGATAATGATAATGATAATGATAATGATAATGATAATGATAATGATAATGATAATGATAATGAGCAATACCAATGATCATACTAACAATATTCATAATAATGATAATGATATAAATAATGACTCTTTCAAGAGTAATAGTAATACTCATATATACTCATATAGTAAACAAGTAATACTCATATAACTAAAGTTTTAGGCTTTCTTCGATTCATATATGCAGTGGCGTGCACAATTTGGCACCACTGTGCCGGCGGCATCGTTGATTCTCGTCTATGATTAGATCGACAATTTGCAATGCTTCGATGAGTCGACGCAGGGCAACTGAATGCCATAAGCGCAGCGACATCTACGCCTAGGCAGCCAGAACATTGGCTCGGAGAAAAGAGAAGCTGAAGGTGAAGGAGAAAGAGATGGGGGAGAGGGGTAGGGGCAGGGGCAGGGGCAGAGGCCGAAGCAGAGCTGGAGATAGCGCACGCCGCACTCCGGTAAGCGACATCTTCACTGAAACGTTACGGGCAAACTTCAAGCAGCCGAAACTCGCATACGCTGGGGGCATTTGAGTTTCTCCTGCGCATGTGAGGCGTTTGCTTTTGGCGGCGGGTCGGTGGATTTGTTGGTTTTGGGGCCTTTGGCTGGGTCGTTTTGTTCATTTGTTAGCGAGACTCGCAGCCAAACGGTCGCGCACGCGTTAATTCCGAGAATTTCTGGCCAACTCTAATCCAGTTGCCTCGTTAGCCTCGTTAATATAAACATACATATAAATATATATATATATATATATATAATATATACATATATATAAACAGCAGACTCTCATATACATATATATATATATATATATATATATGTATATATAACTGGAGATACATATATAGAATGCCTGCCTTTCATATAGTCGTAAAGCTGCTAATGCTGCGCCTGCTGCTGGCCAGTTTGTCGGGTCTGTCGGATTGGTCGTGTGCCGCGTACGACTTCGGCTATCATCCCAGCGCCGAGGAGTTCGATAGCCTGCTGCGCGAGACGCGCACCTGGACGCGCGATCTGCTGGCCAACGAGCGGCGGCGCGAGACATTTGTGCCGCGCTACAACAAGCAGCCGGAGAGGCACCAGCAGCATCAGCAGCAGGAGCTGGACTTTCAGCTGTTCAGCGATGATCAGAACCTGCAGCAGCCGTTTGTCTATGAAACGGTGGCATCCCAGGAGCAGCCACAGCCACAGCCCCAGCCCGAGCCGGACTCCGTCTACGGCCCGTCGCAGCAAGTGCAGAGCGGACTGATCGAGATCACGGATAATCTGGCAGCAGCAACGGCCACAAGGAACACCAGCAACAGCAACAGCAACAGCAGCGCAAACTTTCCCATTTTCTTTACGAATCCCGCCACGGGCATTGTCTACGCCATCAGCGAGGTGGGCCGTAATACCAAGTCGCAGCCGTGGCCGAGCAATGGCAGCGACAGCGACGCCATCGAGATCTATGTGACCAAGGCGCAGTACGATGCCGATTTGCGTGCGCTGCGCCAGCGCTACGAGCAGCAGTGTGCGCTGGGCGCACAGTCCGCCTCGGTGCTGTCGACGCCCAGTTTGAAGCCACCCGCACCGCTGAGCACCGCCCGGCCGCAGATCATACGGCTGCAGAAGCCCAAGAAGTCGACGCCGCAGAACGCCACCAGCACAGCTGCCGGGCACAACAAGCTGCTGCCCAAGCCGCCGCCCATCATGGTGGCCAGCGGTGCGACGGGCAGCGTCAGCGACGGACTCAAGCTGCCCACGACGACGGCCCGGCCACGCCCATTGCCCAATCGCACGCAGAAGCCGAAGCGCAACAGGCGCAAGAAGAAGAAGCGGAAAACCGTGAAGCGACGACCCGGACAGAAGCCAACGGTGAGCACCACAGCCGGGCCGCACATCGTGCTGGGCAAGCGCACGACGACGAGCGTCCGTCCGCCCACGGCTGGGCATACGGCCACGCAGCTGGAGAAGCCGCACATGCCGCGACCCACGGCTGGAGCGAGTGGCACCGTCTTCAGCGATCAGCCGTTTGTGGTCTCCAGCGGGTTCATTGAGGTGCCGCATCGCCTGAAGCGACGCTCGCTGGACGCGCTGCCCGCCAGCTCTGCGGGCGCGCGACCCGTGAGCAGCAGTCGACGCCGTACGAGTGGCGGTCGCCGGCGCAGCTCCAGCAGCGGTGGCCGGCGGCACACGAAGACTCCGCAGCGGGCCACGCCCAAAAAGCAGGAGACGTCGCCAGCGGGCGACAGTGGCTATCGCGTGCCGCATGCGGTGCACCTGCTCCACTCCAAGCGCAATGGCAGCGAGGAGCACGGCAGGAGCAAGGGCAGGAAGGGCAGCAGCGAGGATGTGTTCGATTTGCTGGATCTCATAGCTGGCGAGGACTACGAGGACATCGATGACAACTACTTCGAGGAGGAGCAGGAGCAGGAGCAGGAGCAAGTGAAGCGCCCAAGCAGCAGCGGCGGGAAGCATCGACCGGCGCAGGAGAACAGCAGCTCGGCGGAGGAGGGCGCCGATTTCGGTGCCATGGTCGAGGAGCAGCCAAGCAGCAGCACCACCACCAGCACTACAACCAGCACCACAACTAGCACCACCGCTCAGCCCGCCACCAGGTCTTCAGAGGAGAAGCAGGAGTCGCTGGAGACGCAGTCAGCGACCAAGCAGAGTCTGAGCAAGAAGCGCATCAGACGACGTCCGCCTGGCGAGAGTCACAATTCCGATGAATACTACGACGAGGAGGAGGACGACGATGGGGAGGATGAGGACGAGGCGGCCAACGAGACGGATTCCTATTCGGACACGGGCATCGGCAGCTTCTTTCGCATGATCTTTTATCCGGTGCAGGTGGCCATGGCGCGCATCTTCGACGGCCTGGGCGGCCAGTCGGAGGAGGAGCCAGCGGAGCTCAGCACGAAGCCGAAGTATCCCAGCTACACGCTCTACCACAGCGCGCACAGCAGCAAGGGCGACGGCGAGGATACGGCGGAGGAGGAGGAGGACACGGATGATGAGGACGACGACGACGAGGGCGGCTCGCTGGGCAGCTGGTTTGGCTCCTGGTTCGGGCTGCGACGACGCACCAAGAAGATCGGGAGCACCACGGCCATGCCAGTGGCACCACTGCCGCTGCCGACGCCAGCGCCAGCGCCAGCCACAACCACTGAGCCACCCGGCTGGCTGGAGTCGTGGTTCGGCTTTGGCAAGGCCACAACGGAGGCGTCCAGCGAGGAGACGGACTATGACAGTGAGTAGGCAATGAAAAATGGAAAAATTATGAAAATGGGAAAAAGGGTATGAAGGCAGAAAGAGGCGTGGCAGACCCCATAAAGTATAATATGATCAGGAAGACAAGCCAAGCCGATTTAGCCCTGGCCGTCCGTCTGTTGATCTCAGAAGTTCATGTATAGCACGCTCAGTTCGAGTTTTCTTTTAACCGATAACTATTTATACCCTGAGCCCATTGAAAATGGGAAATCAGGGTATAATGTTTTTGTTGAAATGTATGTAACAGGCAGAAGGAGGCGTGGCAGACCCCATAAAGTATATATATTCTTGATCAGGATGACAAGCCGAGTTGATATAGCCATGTCCGTCTGTCCGTCTGTCCGTCTGTCCGTCCGTCTGTCCGTCTGTCCGTCTGTCCGTCTGTCCGTCTGTCCGTCTGTCCGTATGTATGAACGCGTCGTTCTCAGAACCTACAAGAGCTAGAGACTTGAAATTTTTTATGTAGGTTCCTGTATAGCACGAAAAGATCGAGTTTGTTTCAGAAATTCGATAACTTTTATCGTTTTATTGTTATCGATTAAAAACGAAAATCTAAATTAAGTTATAAAATTCTATATAATTCATCTTTCTAGCTAGAGTCTTCAAATTTTGCACTTAGTGTTATGTGAGCCTTACGCAATTTCGGTTTTTGTTAAATTTTGGGTGCCACGCCCCCTTCGCCTCAAATTTGTAACTCCCGTATATCAAATACTAGAGACTTGTGCTTTGGCACATACATACATATGGATGACATGATTACGCCCAACAAGTTTGATCAAAATCGTTGCTCTAGAAAAAAGTTATTAAACATTTAATTTCCCATAGCATTGCCATGCAAAGTCGCCAAAGAACAGCTGACGCAACGACTTGCACTTGTGTATGCGTGCGCCTGTGTATGTGTGTGTGTATGTTTTGCTTGTAATGAACGTACATATGCATGTGTATATAAAAGAAATGAAGAATGCTTGGAATAGCGGATCTTCGCAGGGTTCAGGGTATACCCTAGTCGAGCGGTCTCGACTAGAGTTTTCTTACTTGTTTGATTTTAATGTTATCGATTAAAAACGAAAATCGAAACTAAGTTATAAAACTCTATATAATTCATCTTTGTAGCTAGAGTCTTCATATTTTGTTTTTAGTTTTATGTGTGTTTCATACAATTTTGATTTTTGTCAAATTTTGGATGCCACGCCCCCTTCGCCTTAAATTTACTAAGCAAAGAGCACTCTTACTTGTTATATGAAAGCAAATGTGTTTCCGTCTCTCTCTCTCTCTCTCTCTCTCTCTCTCTCTCTCTCTCTCTCTCTCCCCCCTCTCACTATCTCTCTTACTTAGTCACCTCCAATTGTCATACTTGTGCTCAGTTCGCAACTCGTTGAGCACACCTCGTTAGTTGCACTGATAGCCGGCACACTGACCTGCTATCGCAGCTAACGGCCGTCCGTCCAGAAGCTTCTCGGCGACGATTCACGCTTTCTGCACAGTTTGAAAACCATTTTAATGGCTCTGACCCGCTTGGTCTATCGAGAGTCTCTCCATCTCCATCTCCCTCCCGCTCCCCGCTCCCACTCTCTATCTCTAATGCGATCGTTTACTTAGCAGCGTTTCCATTTGCTAATCTTGCAGAGTGGTTTGCCGGCTGGTTTGATCCGACGCCCAGGCCGAAGACGCGTCGCCGCAAAGCGACAACCACAACGAGCACCACAACCACATCGACGACGACGACGACGCTGCCCACGCCCCAGGTGCCCATTCTCACGATAGTGGATCCGTTGCGCAATCCACAAAATTGGATTGGCATATTGGCGCACCACATAGTGAATGCAACAGGTGGTGCAGTGGGTGGGGTGGGTGGTGCCGTCGCCTCGAGCACCACCAAGAATCCACTGCTGCAGGCGCTGGTCACGCGCGTCACCAGCACGACGACAGCCCAGCCGGAGCTGCCGCGGCGCATCAGCTACGACAAGTATCAGATCTGGCGACTGAAGCCGCAGGACGAGCCGCAGGTGCGTGCGCTGGAGCAGTTCAAGAAGGGCGAGGATGGCAACAAGCTGCAGTGGCTGAAGGGACCCAGCCTCAGAGGCCTCACCGACGTCCTGGTGCCGCCGAAGATGCTGGTCGACTTCCAGGGCACGCTCAACTTCGAGGGCATCGCCCACGAGGTGCTCATCTTCGACGTGGGCAAGGCGATTGCCTACGAGCGCAACAAGGAGGAGTATCTGTACACCACTCCGGCGGCGACGAGGCGACCCACCAAGCAGCCCACCGCCCCGCCGCCCATGACCTGGAACAGGTACTACGAGCACGACGACATTCTTCACTACCTCGAGACGCTGCGCATGCGCCACACGCAGCTGATCGAACTGATCCACATCGGACGCTCCTTCGAGGGCCGTCCGCTGATCGTCGTCAAGATCGAGTCGAAGCAGATGGCCTCCGCGGCGAGCGCCGCTGCCGCCTCCAGCCACAAGCGCCTGAAGCACAAGCGCCGCTCCGGCCGTGCCAATGCGGTGTTCATCGAGGCCGGCGCCCAGGGCTTGGCCTGGATTGGACCCGCCACGGCCACCTGGATGATCAGCGAGCTGCTGCGACTGATGCGCTCGAACAGTGAGTAGACAGAGGCTAACAGCTATACACGTAAGATTAGAGATGGGGACTCTAAGAGAAGCATTCTCTGAGTCTGGGGAGGCACCGGGAAACGAAGACAGCTGCAGGCAGACGACGGACGTAACTGACTCCTGCTCAAGGAAGAGTCTAATTTAGCAAAGAATCAATGACTGAAGAAAGGACTGCTACTTCTACTACTATTTCTACTGCTTCTATACTATATTTACTACTATTTTTTTAGTACTTCTACTCTTCTACTACTACATCTACTACTATTTCTACTATTTCCACTATTCCTACCTTTCTTCTACTACTATTTCTACTACTTCTACTTTTCTTCTACTACTACTACTTCTCCTACAGCATCTACTACTTCTTCTACTACTACTTCTACTACTATTTCTACTACAACTACTACTACATCTACTGCTATTTCTACTACTTCTATTACTATTTCTACTACTTCTGCCATTCTTCTACTACTACATTTACTACTATTTACTACTATTTCTTACTACTCCTATTCTTCTACTATTACATCTACTACTATTTCTACTATTTCCACTATTCCTACCTTTCTTCTACTACTATTTCTACTACTTCTACTACTTCTCCTACAGCATCTACTACTTCTTCTACTACTACTTCTACTACTATTTCTACTACTTCTATTACTATTTCTACTACTTCTGCCATTCTTCTACTACTACATTTACCAGTAATTCTACTACTACATCTACTACTATTTCTACTACTTCTAGTATACTTGTTCTACTACTTCTTCTACTACTACATACTTTTTCTTTTTTTGCTACTTCTTCTGCTACTACTTTTTTGTGCTCGTTCTACACCTTCTTCTTCTACTACAACATATAATACTCTTTCTACTACTTCATCCCCTATTCCTTTTCCTACTACTTTTTCGGCTACTTCTTTTACTACAACGTCTAATAGTTTATCTACTTCATCTACTACTACTTTTTCTACCACTCTTTCTACTATTTTTTCTACTACTCCTTCTTCTACTACTTTTTCTGCTACTACTGCTATTAGAACTAGATCTACTACTATTTCTACCACATCATCTTCTATTACTTTTGCTACTACTAATTCTAC
The DNA here is from genome assembly GCA_018903745.1 of Drosophila repleta. NCBI lineage: Eukaryota > Metazoa > Arthropoda > Insecta > Diptera > Drosophilidae > Drosophila > Drosophila repleta. The sequence continues at coordinate 384,806 of JAEIGN010000001.1, read as the reverse complement.
TACTTCTTCTCCTACCAGTTCTTCTAGTTTTTCTGCTACTACTTCTACTACTTCATCTTCTACTACTTTTTCCACTACTTTTCCTACTACTCATGTGAACTTATTGTATCCGTTTTATTTGTGAATCAGTTCATATAGTTTGTTGTTTGTGGGCTCTGAATTTCGTACGACAAATTTTGCTTCAGTGAATGGTTAGTCTTATGTGGGCGTGGCGGCCCCGCCCCGCCCCGCCCCGCCTTCAGGCGTGACCAAAGAAAGTGTTGGCGCGCTCGCGCAACCAGATGACCCACGTGGGCGGCTGTTTCATTTCGGTTAGAATGGCATTCCGGCGGGATCGGTCGAAGATCTTGCGGCCCTGGCAATCCGAATATCTCCGCTTAACCGATCTGCTGCACGGCGTCTTCTGTACGGGCTTGGCTGCTGCGCTGCACTTGGACTTCAGCTTTGGATTCGGCAGTGCCTTCGGTTGCGTCGCGGAGCTCTGCTGGCATTTGCTGAGCGGCTTTTTGGGGGTCAGCGGCGCCTTCTTGCAGCTGCTCGTCGATGGGCTGGGTTTCGTGATCGCACTGCTCGCGCCAAATTGACAGCATCCACTGCTCTGCGTGACCATCGTTACGGAAAAGGCTAGCACCAGCAGGACGATCACGGTGCCCAACGCCACGTGCACATTGCGATCGGCCTTAGCCAGATCGACCATCAGCTGGACGAAATAGTAGCCAAGGGTTATCCAAAAAGTGAACGTGCAGACAGCAAAGAAACTACGAAGTGGGAAAAAGAAACGATTAGAACACAATGGCAGAGGACGAGCTACGCCGTGAAATGGGAAATATATAATATCTGCTCATTAGACTTTGACGAGAGGTATAGACGGACGGATAGTAGGACGTATAATGGACGGATGAACGATAGGACAGAGAGGAGGATGTATGGGCGGACGGACAGTGGGAGGTATAAACGGACGGACAGAGAGAAGGTAAAGGACACAGTAGGACGTATAGACGGACGGACTGAGAGTAAGATGTATGGGCGGACGGATAGTAAGACGTAAAGCATGACGGATGGTAGGATAATAGACGTATAGACGGACGGACAGTAGGCGGCATAGACGGGGGGATAGTAGAATGTATAGACACACCAACAGTATGAGGTATATACGGACGGACATTAGGAGGTATAGACAGACGGATAGTCAGCAGTATAGACGGATGGAGAGGAGGATGCATGACGGACGGACAGCAGGAGAGAAGGGCAGGCAGACTGTCCGCTAATACGTCAGTCCGTCTGTCCACCAATACGGATCAGAGAACTGAGGAAATCCGTGCGCTAAATGCGCTGAACGTGGCCGTATCCATGGACAGAGCTGACTACCACGTCCACGTCTCCATCAGCCCTGCCTACAATCCCAGCCCATCGCAATAAAAGCAGATCAGATCTGGTCTCGCCTTGGCTACTTACACCAGGATGCTAAACATTTCGACCAGGAAGGTAACCGTCGCGTTGACGTATTCGTTGCTGCACACGTGGACTCCCTGGGACACGCCCTTGTCGCCAAACTTGCAGGACTTTGCGCAGTCGCTGTTGATGCCGCATTTATCGGTGCAGTAGTCGTGATTGGTGCAGATGGGGCGACCGCTGGCATTCAGCAGGCCCTTGTTTCCCTGCAGATGAATGGGCAGGCCGAGTGTGTCGCGCCCACGCATTGGCTCGGAGTCATGACGGCCGTATTGTGGGAAGTTAATGCTGCAGCCGGATCGCTTCTGTACATCAGTTGCGTTCGCCCAGACCATGCCCTCGGTCGCGCTCGATTTGCGGGTGTAGTCCATAGCGCCAAACCCCACTGCTGGTCCGCCGGGTCCGCTGGATGTGCCGGATCCACCGGGTGCGCCGGGTCCACCGGATCCGAAGGATCCGCCGGGTCCGCCGGGTGCTCCGGATCCGCCGGCGCCGCCGGCGCCGCCATAGTTCGAGCTACGCTGGTTAGAATCGTTCTGGTTGCTGTTGCTTCCTACATCGCACTGGCAATCGCTGTTGTCACTCCCGAGATGCGATCCCGTATCTGAATACGGGTCAGCGCTCATGCCCCAATCCGAGCGATTGATTTCGTTAACTGTACAAATCGTACAGCCGCCTGGATTCGCGACATTGCCTAGCGCCAGAGCCTTCGCCTTCGCCTTGCACTTACGGCACGGACAGGACGACGGACCCGACCCCGACTGCTGCTGAGCCGATTCAGACCCGAAACCCCTTCCCTCAGAGCAACTGCACTTGCCCGACATTGCGCTCCACTAGGCCACGGTCTCGCCCAATCAAAAGAATATTTAGAAAACAAATTTTTGCCCAAACACTAGCACTGACAGATTCCGGATACAAACTATTTAGGCTGAGTACCTGACCGACCAGCCCACTGGGATTGGGCAAAACATGCTCCAAACATTTCTGATTCAGCCAAAAACAAAGTAGGTAAATGGGAGAAAGCTTTGAAATGACTAAAGAGAAAATTATCGATATTATACTATCGATATTTATCGTTATTGGCGATAAGCTGGGTTCTATCGGTATCGATAAATATTTATGGTCAAGATTTTTCTTTACCAAAAAAAGGAGAAAGTAGGAAAAAATCTTTAATGACTAAAGAGAAAAGTATCGATATCAGTCTATCGATATTTAGCGAGAGGGTGTATATCTAAATTGAGATTTATATATGATTTCTCGAGTGATCAGCTATAAAATGCTGCTAGCAAAATCGATTATATATCGTTATTGTTGGTAAGCTAGTTTCTAGCGTCTATCGATAAATATCGATAAACTGAAATTATTAATACGTCGTTTACAGGCAATAAATTTGATTGCATATATTTATTAAAGCTTATCAATTACTTAACAAATAAATCGATATTTATCGATTTGTATATTTCTTTTTTTAAAAAAATCGATTGTTTTTCGCCTAGAAACCGATGAGGAGCACGAGTTCATACGCAACACGACGTGGTATATTATGCCCGTGCTGAACCCGGACGGCTATGTGTACAGCCATGAGTACGATCGCTTCTGGAAGAAGTCGCGTTCGCAGCACGTGGCCAAGGCGCCGGGCGGACTGCTCGACTCGGCCATGACGTGGCTCCAGCAGAAGCGGCCGGGCGACAAGATTTGCTATGGCGTCGACCTGGATCGCAATTGGCTCTATCACTGGGGCAAGCGGGGCAGCTCGAAGGCGCCGTGCAACGAGTTCTATGCGGGTCCGTCGCCCTTCTCCGAGCCGGAGACAAAGGCCCTCTCCGACTTCCTGATGGACTATCGCACGCAGATCAAGGTAGATTGAAAGGGATTGACGGGGGATTAATGATATATATATATATATTTTTTGTGCCTTCCCAGCTGTATATATCGCTGCAGGCCTATGGCCAGGTCTTGTCGTATCCGGTCAAGGCCAACTCCACGTTCAACTCGGAGCGCATGGACGACTTCCTGGACGTGGCGATGGTGGGCACCGACGTGCTGCGCCGCCGGGGCAGCAAAGCGCGCTACAAGGTGGACTCGGCCAACGACCTGATTGAACAGCGTTCGGGTGAGTCAGCTCTGAAGTAGGTGCTCCATAGTTAGCCTAATCTCTGTCTCCCGCCCGCTAGGCTGTGCGGATGCCTTTGCTGCCTACGAGATTGGCATTCCCTTTAGCTACACCCTGCAGCTGGCGGACAACGGGGTCCACGGCTACCTCCTGCCCAGCGGCGCCATCGAGAGCACAGCGCGCGACGCCTTCGAGATTGTCAGCGGCATGCTGGACTACATCTGAGCGGGAAGGAGGAGAAGGACATCAGCCTTAAGTTCCTGTTCGGCTGTACGATTAAGGACGAAACCAACGCCTATATACTATATATATACATATGTATTCATACTCAAAATCATTTTTTTCTTTTTTTTTTTTTTGATAAATATATTTATACAAAAATCTGTTCAGATATTACTATATTATCATAGTCTTAATATTTATTTACTTATAAAATATAACAGAAAAAAAAACTTAAGTTAAATGCGTGATTTCAGTTCAGTTTCGAACAGACTTTTTGAGATAAATACAATGATATATACACACTATATCATAGATATATATAATCTGATACAGCAGGCCAAAGATTTGCTCGCATCTTGATATAACTCGCGCTATGGCAATGAGAAACTTGATGGCAATACTTTTTACAGCCAAAGATACAACAATTGAACAATAACATTTAGTTATATATGAAGGCACTCGAAGGATCAGGCTGGTCAGGCCGATCCGGTTCAGCCCTGGAGTCCCATGGAGCGGGAAATGCGTTCGGCGAGCGAGGCGAAGCTCGTGTAGAGCTCGTTGCCGCTGAAGTAGAGGCCGATGAGCAGCTTGAATTGGGCCTGCGTCAGGGGATACGACTCGGTGGGCAGCACTATGATGGCGTGCACAGCGTTTAGTTTCTGCTTCTGCTTGGAAGCCTGCACCATCTCCAGGTAATTGCTGAAGGCCGCCGCGCACTTGGCGATGAGCCGCACCAGCGTCGAGGTGGTGCACTGCTGCAGCACGGGACGGCTGATTAGTTCGGCGACAATCGAGTACATATCGAATATAATGAGATCGGGGCGCGGCTGGCAGTCGTACAGTTCGATAATGCGTCGAGGAGCGCTCTCGATGTCCTTCAGCGTGATGCTCATCCAGCGCTCCATGTGGACGAGCGAGCGCGGCTTCTTCAGTGTGGCGGGCAAATTGAATTGCTGTTGGGTCAGCAGCAGCACCTTCTTCTCGTGGTTCACGCAGTGCTCGCACAGCTGCATCCAAGGGTGCAAAAATGAGTGAAAATTTGCTAGATAACGGAACGGGACTTACCTTCAGCATAGGACGGCTGTATTCGCCATTGGGCGAGAGGAAAATGTGGTTCCTGACAAACTGTAAGCATTCGTATTTTTCTGAATCTGTCTAGAATTCATCTTGTTATATAGATATCTTGGAAATAGTTAACTCACACCGTCCTCTGAAATGTGGAGCATATCTGCCGGCTTTTAATTGAGCGCTTTAATGTCGGACTGAACACAATTCTACACTTCAGGGTTGCTGTTGACATATCGATAGGCTGACGTATTAGTTTTACAGTGACCAATAACGCACTGTAATCAACGACGTTGCCCCTATGTGGCCCTCGTTGCGTTACGCGGGCTTTTTAAATTACGCGCAATATATTTGAATGTCAAAGTAATACATTATTTCTATTGCATAAAAAAAAGTTATACTATTCCCCTTATTTATTAATCTGTGAATTTGCATTGCTTTTTCTATCATTTTTACATTTGAAAATGTATTTCGAAGAGACTTTTATTACGTTTACATAACAATGTTAATGACTTACGTTAACGTGAAATTTAAATAACCAGATTGAGTTAAAAGTTCAATTGAGTAATAACATTGCCATTTCGAGTATAACATAGTGTCGCTTTCACCACACTGTGAAATTAGTGCTGTAAACCGCCGGCAGTTTGTACTAACCAATAGCAACTGGTGTGACCGAGACGAATATATATAACTATCGTAGAGCGAGAGAAATATACGAACTAACGCTGTAAACTCAACACAACTGTGCCGTGCCGACGAACGAAAGAGCGCACAAAGCGTAATGTGAGAGAATTGAAAAAAATCATCAAGTATAGAGGCCAAAAGCAAACGCAGCAGTTAGGCAAATTTTAATATTTTTTGATTAATAATTCAAAGTATCGCATGCTGGCTGCATTTACAAGAAAGTGAATGCAAGCGGCAAATAAATTGCGGTAAGATAAACAGCCAAACTGCCCAGCAAATAGCCAAAAAATTCAAAGAAGCGACGACGACCAACCAACCAGCCAAAACTCACATACATATATACATACTCCGACATACACGCACACGCATACAAACACACACGCACACACATAAAGAGGCACACGCACACACACTCCAGTGAAAAAGTGCAAGCCGCGAGCGCTTTTGAAGGCGTGAAACAGAGATCAGCTTCCAAAAGAAGTTGCAACCAACACAAAGAGGGCATGCAAATTTGATTGGAACTCTTGCTAATGCCAGATGCTGATGTTTGCAAACACATTTCCGTGTTTTTAGGAAGGGAAACGGCACTTGCCGACGACGACGACTGCTGCTGCGACCGCGATAGAGCCCATACACGCACACAAACACAAGTACACACACATATACTTACATACACAGACAGCGTCAAATAGTGAAACACACACACACACACACACATATGTAAATATATATATTTATATATATATATATACGTACACACACCCGCGCCTTCCGCAGTGTGGAGCAGGAGCTAAAGGAAGACGTGAGGGCACAAGAGGAAGAGAGGCCCGGCAGCCAGGCATCGCAGCGCTGCCGCCATTATCATAAAGAGCTGACGAGGGAACAGTGCGGGTCGACAAGTTGATGCCACTGCTGTCGTCCAGGAGGAGCTCGGCAACTCACAAATACCAACGGCAGCAGAAACCACAACAACAACAATAATAACAAGAGAAGCGTATTGGCGAAAACTTTGCATTGATGGTAATGCATGCTAGAAAACCGCAGCGTATGAACGATGGGTAAATTACAAGCCAACTTAAATACAATACAATATCTATATAAATAGTCGTCTAGTTACTATAACCAATTCATGTGCAATTCGCCCTAAAAACTTAAACGCCAACTTTTGTTTACATATACATATATGTACGCACGTTCCGTGCTGCTGCTTACTGAGACACTCACACACACACACACACACGCGCTCACAGACACATACACATGCTTATGTCCCCGCCCCGCGTATCGTGATAGTGACCACATCTACATATAGTCGTGTGTGTGCGCGTGTGTGTAACTGTATGTACGAAACATATGTGATTTCTGCAAATGCAAATGAAAGCAAGCTAGAGAAAAACATCAATTAATGTGTGTTTGTTGCACACTGTCATCTCTTTAATATTTAGTTTGCTTCATTTTGTGCGTTGTCCGCTGCGCTGCTCTCGTTTAGCGTGCTTTGGCCCATTCTCGAAACGTTCGTTTCGCTCAGTCGCTGTGCCTACGTCAAAGTTATTCACCACACTTCATGCGCCTCTCGCTCGCACCCGCGCACTTGGCTCAGCTGTAAGTGGCGCTCTCTCTGTCACAATCTCTTGTCATTTACCGCTACTTCTAGTGCTGCACCAAGCTATAAACGAAGCTAACGCTCCAGCTTCAATTCTTTTCGATCGCAGACCGAGACCTGTAAAGGACTTAAGAAACTCTTGCCGCACCAACAAAAAAAAAAAGCTTTATTTTGCATCCATTTTGTTGAATTCTTTTCTGGTATACACTCTCGCACTGCATGTTAATTTCACAATTCAGTTGTCTTTCATCGGAAAAGCAAATTCGAATCACAATTCAAATTGAAATTCTTATTTTGTTATTGTTTGTGGGTAAATATTTGGTCGAACGCAACGCAAAGCATAACAAGCGCCACAATTTGTGAATCTTTTCCCCATTTCCATTAGAAACTGCACGAATTGCACGACAAACATAAAGAACACACATATACACAAAAAAAAAAGTTTTAAATCAACAACAAAAAATAAGAAAACCAAAATGGATTTGAATGACTGGACTGATTCAGAGTTGTCGGAGACTGATTCAGGCCGTGGCTCCAATTGGAGCGAGACTGCGAGTGAGCCGAACAACGTTGGCGTCCATCATGATGTGAACATTCCGGAACAGTTGGCTCTGCTACACAACGCTAGAGTCTATAATATGATGCCCGATGGCGATGGTTACGATAATATCGAGAGAGAGCTACAGAGGTGCACGCTGGCCGAGGAGGGGGCTAAATCGAATCCGGAGCAGCCTCGAAACAATCCGCAGCCCAACATACCGGCCCAACGGCCGACTGCTCCACGCCGAGGGGGCGCCAATGAGCCGCCCAAAGAAATGAACATACTTAAGCCAACCTTCACCGTCGTCTACACGGTCTGCAAAAGTATTTATGACACCAATAACATGTTGGTGTCTAGCAAAATAGCTCATACCGAAGCATTTCCGTGCTATGATCTACTCGATGAGGAAATGAAGGCTGTTCAAGCCAATGCCAAAAAACGAGGAGGCTCTGCACCCAAAGCACCCAAACCACCGAGTGCACCCAAGGCTCGCACTGGCATGAATGCTGCTAGAGAGGCCGTTGTTCCTGTCGGCGCTGTCGGTGGTGATCAGTCCGACGATGAGGAGATGATGAAACCGATTTCAGTTAAACGGATGAAGCTCGAATGAAGCCCGTCGCCAATTAACTAACCATTAAATATTTACTTAACCAAATCCTAACGCACTAACTCATCAAAAAATGTTAACTAAGAATCCAGATACTAATCGAACCCATCACCAAAGATATAAAGTGAAAGAACAGTGAAACGTGATACAATAAATATCAAACTAGTTTATTACACACACACAACTTGTTGCTTTTGCGTTGCATGATAATTGTCTCTAGTCACACACACACACACACACCCACCCACCCACCCACCCACACATATATGTATATAAATATATATATTTCAATATATATTTGTTTAGTCAATTACTTTATGTAGTCTGCTTTGCACTAATGCAGTCCCTTGACTCTACCTATATATTGATTCGTTTGTTTACTCTTCCGTCTTGCAGGTACTTTGAGAAGCATACCAGTCACACATCCTACCAGGTGAGCAAGGATAATCCACAGCCGAGGATAGTCCAAACAGAAACAAACGCCTCTGCCACAACTCAGCCACACTAAAACTAATAATATCTTAAGCTTTCGTTTTAAACTTATCATTTGTAAACGCTAAATTAGTCACGTGTGTGTGCCAAGTCCATAGATTCATCTATCCATTTCTGCATCCTTTTAGTTGAAGAATCCTTTTTGTATATGTATATATATAGAGAGAGAGAGAGCGAGATGGTGGTGTGTGTTGTGGGTGCCATCATAATCATTCGACAAGCATATAGCTCATATATCGGACATAAATATATATATATATATAGTGTGTGTGTATATATATGTATGTCTCCTATATCTGTCTGTATGTTGTACTGACGCAACTTTCATTTGTCACCCCCTCTCCAATCCACTTTTGGGCACGCGGCATTGCAGCGAATCAAACGAACTGATCTAACTAATGTACACACGTAATTAGAGTAACAAACACTTGGATAAAGCAACATTAAACCAAATAACAACAACAACAACAACAATTCTCAAAACGAACAACAATCGAAATCGCAAATTGATAACGAATATTATCTATATACATATATAACTAAATAGAACAACTAGCAAAATATCAAATCAATTTTTATTAAATATTTAACGTAAATGCATAATTTTTGATAAACGGAAATCTTTAACGACAGACCAAAAAACCAAAAAAAAAAACAAGAAAAAAAACAATAAACAATTTAAACCAAATATATATTCTAATAATAATAACAACAACAACAAACACTGCGCATATTCAAACGTAGCCTTAAAAAATCAAATCGAACATAAAACTCGCATATGACAAACAACAAACAAACAACCAACAGCAAAAACAACAACACAAACGTGCCTAAGCCATAAGCAGCATTAAGAGGAGAGCAGAATTGAGCAAGGAGAGATCAAGGAGAGGAAGCAAACAACGAACGCAGGAAGGAAGGAAGGAAGGAAGAGAGCAAGTCTTAAACCAAACCCAAAAACCCCTCCACATACACACACACACACACACATACAGCTTGAGAGACTGCAGCAACGTGCCCAAGCTGTTGCAGCAGTCGACGACAACAGCAATAACAATAATTCTAATAACAACACTAACAACGGCGACGACGACGCGACGTCAGTTGAGGAAGACGCGGCCGCGCGGCAGGACGAGCACGACGCCAACGCCATCTATGACGAGCGGCAGCAGCGGCGGCAGCAGCAGCAACAGCAGCAGAAGCAACATGGCCGTTGACTTGTCCATGCTGACAAATAGCAGCAGCTCTAACAACAACAATAACAACAACAACACTAACAATAACAATATCAACAACAACAACAATAGTCACAGCAGCAATAAGATTGCAGCGCACGCAGCAGCCGCAGCGGCAGCAGCTGTTGCCTCAGCAGCTGCAATGGGAGTTTGTCGCGTTGATGTAAGTAATTCAAGCAAACAGAAGCAACAATCAAAAGGAAAAGTCGCAAAAGTGAACTAATGAAGAAGAAGAAGAGGATAACCAAGAAAACAAATGCATATCAAATTGAACAAACAACAAATGACACAAGACACACACACACACACACACACACACAGAGAGAGAGAGAGAGAGAGAGACACGACAACAATTGCAACGTGCATATAAAAAGCTGGCAAACCAAAATTCACTTTATGTTTTATGTTCGTTTTGTGTTCGTTACGTGTCGCCCACAAATGTCAAACACACACACACACACACACACTCAAAATTTTTCCAAATTTCCTTAAATGACAACCAAATTCTGCAACTGCACAGCCTCAACAAGCAACAACCAATAACAACATCATCATTGCCATCATCATCATCATCATCTGAAGCAACATTAATTGGCAACAAACATATCATAGTAGTAAACAAGCTTTAGTTATAGTTTTAGTTTTTGTTTTTGTTTTTGTTTACTCAAGTCTCTCCTGTCCCACTCTATCCGCTTTTTGTTTTGTTCACCCATTCAGACATTGGCAACAATAACAACTTGATAGCAATAACAACAGCAATAGCAATAACAATTACAACAAACAGCTGTAATCATAACTAAACCAACTTCAATAACAGCTACAGCAACATCAATAACTACAACAACAACAACAACTTGAATCTGTTTTGAAAGTGCGTTTTCTGGTTTCCTTGTACTAATGCCAATCCTCAATCTTATTCGACAGAGCTCAAAGTACAGCAGTTCAAAGCGCGACTATGAACGCGATCGTTCCTCCAATTATCGCGATCGTGACATTTCACCTGGTGGCGGTGGTGCCGGTGGCGGTGGTGGCGGCGGCGGCGGCGGCGGTGGAGGTGGTGGTGGCGGCGGCGGTGGCGGTGGGCCATTGAATAATGGCAACAGCTATCGTTCACAATCACCGGACATAGATTCACCATCATCGCGCTCGCATGATCTGCGCGAACGGAGCGATCATCGGAGTGGAGGCGGCGGTGGCGGCGGTGGCGGCGGCGGCGGAGGTGGGAGCAACGATCGCTACAGTTACATACAGAAGATGCGTGATAGGGACCGCGATCTCTACAAAAAGGATAAATATTCCGGTAGCTATTCAAATTGATATCAATTGACAAACTTCAATTTAATACTCATTACTCATTCGCAGATAAACGTGATCGGCGCGGCAATGACCGCGACTCGGAGTCATCGTATCGCACGAACCACGACAGGGATCGCCGTGGCGGTGTGGCAAAGATCTGTTCATCGCGCGAGAACGATAAGCGCTCCGGCTCTGATGATCGGGACCGTGAGCGTGATCGCGATTTGCGCGACAAGCGTGACAGAGGCGCCGATCGTGATCGGGATATGTACAAGAAGGACAAATACGCAGGCAAGCAGCATACAAAGGAGCTACCAAATAATATAGACAATTATACTAATTATACAAAATTTATATATATTCCATTAGACAAACGGGAGCGCAGCGATCGTGGCGAACGTGTGGCCCGCTATGGCGACTGGAGCGAGCATGTGAGCTCGTCCGGTAAGTAGCTAAATGGATTTCAAACTAGATTCTATATAATTAAACCAATGTTGTTCATTTGCAGGCAAAATGTATTACTACAACTGCAAAACTGAAGTCTCCCAGTGGGAGAAGCCTAAGGAATGGGTGGATAGAGAAAGGTATAGGTTCAGTATTAACTGTGGCGCCTTGAAGACGAACAAGAATTATGAATGATTTACAAATAGAACCGAGACGTTGCTTAAAGCATACTAGACATATAGCGGTTATCTGTGTACATGTATAGATATTCTATGCATATCCAAGATGATAATCTCAGTTCAATCTTGTTCATATTATGGTTGGATAATCGGATTTGTAAATCATTCATTTATCTTCGTAATTAGTCGAGGCTCGACCACATCAAAGATAGAAAATCATTTCTAATGTTTAATTTTGTGGTGCCTTCTAGGAATTTGCCGCGTGATCAACATCGTGAGAAGGATTACCGCGATAAGGATCGGGATCGAGATCGCGATGATCGCTTCTCAAGATCGAGTAAGTCGCTTGCAGTCTTCACCTGCAACAATCAGCAGTTAACACACTCTCTTCTCTCCACATTTGCAGCATACAAACATTCCAATTCATCGCGCGACAATTCACGACTGAGATGGAATTACGAGAACGATGGCCCGCCCAGCCATCGAAGGCGATTGGATGGTGAGCGAGCGGCATTCAATGATCAATAATCATAATTGATATTAAATTGTGTGTTCTTTTGGCTGCAGGTCGACATAACGATAATGCTGATATGGACATCAGTGGCGACTCGACGCCCACCTCGGAGGCCAGTTATTCGTTAAGCGGCACGCCCACTACGCATGGCGGCAGCGTGGGCGGCGGCATGCAGTCTAGTGAACAGTCGTCCCTAATGCCACAGGGCGGACTGTGTAATGCACTGCCACGACTGGCCTCCCATCCAAATAGCGGGGCAGTGGTTACGCCCATGGGTGCGCATTATGGTGCCATCGGTGTGGGCGGCAATGGCAGCGGCGGCGGTGGTGGTGGTGGTGGTCCTGTTAGCGGCGCCACAATGTTGCCCACCAGCGGACTGGCCTCGGTGCCGTCCAACATTGCCAACAGCAGCAACAGCAGCCTTAGAAACTCAGTTGTCGGCCACATTGGCTCAACGTCCAGCGTAAGCTTAAGAAGCCAAAGATTCGAATTGTAATTTCCGTGTTAATTGTGCTTTTTTCTATTGAACAGACGACAGTGCCGACGCTGGCGAATCAGGAGCATCATATGAACTCGAATTCGTCTGGGCCGCCTGGCAAGCTGCTCGGCGCTGGAGTTAAGGAGCAGGCAACATTGTCGCATCGACAGAAGTTACATTTAGTCCTTAGCGGCATGGATGTGCACCATCATCTGCTGGTCGCCGGCGGCAGTGCCAGCGGCGTGGGCCCAACGGGCGCCGGCAGTGGCTCAGCCGTCGATGTCAATCATGCCTACAATTCGGTTAATAATGTGACTGGCAGCCTAAGCAGCTTGGGCAGCTTAAGGTGAGTCCCGCAGCACCCGTTTCGATTTCCAGCAACCAGTAATCGTCTCTCTTTTTCTCTCTCTCTCTCTCTCTCTCTCTGCTGCAGGGACAGCCAACTCAACTCACCGCTGTGCATGCCGCATGGCCATCATAGTCTGTCGCCATCGCTGAGCTATACAAAGAGTCCCATACCAACGATCGTGAGTCACACGAACAATGTGAACGCAAGCAATGCCTACACCTGCAATGCACCGTTTGGCCTGAAGGCGGTCGATGGCCTTGCCGTTGGCGTGGGCGTGGTGTCCTCCTCACCGGCGACGAATGCGATCGGCAATAGCAACTCTATTGCCGGCAGTAACAGCAGCAGCAGCGGCGGCGGCGGCGGCAGCAGCAGCTGCAACGTACCCGGGCTGGGCACTGTCAGCGGCATCAGCGTCATCACCTCCATGGGCAGCAACAGTTTGTGCGGCAGTGCATCAGCGCTTGGCGAGGGGCCGCCAACGCCTACGCAAGAATTAGATTTAAGTGGCTCAGCTTTAGAACAACACCAACATCAACACCAACAGGTGGCTGCTGCCGCAGCCGCCGCCGCAGCAGCCATCGCAGCGGTGCAAGCAACGCAACAGGCCCAACAGCAGGCCCAACAACAGCGCAAACGTAAGCACCAAATGCACATATCAAAATCATTTAATTTTAACTTGATTATATATCATTATTTTAGTTGATAACGCCAATTCGGCTACGCTCAGCTCGCTCCAGAGCTGCGTGGCCTCTGTGCAGGCGGCCAATCTGCGCGGGCCGGAAATTTCACCCAAGCTAGCAAAATACTTTCGCGCTGATCTAATTGCGCACGTGACCAACTGGCAGGCGGAAATATTGGAGCGTCAGGTAACTGGAAGACTTGAATAGTGGCGTAAATGGTGTAGAAGGCGGGGATCGTCCTTCAAATACATCGAACTAGTCTAGTTATTAGTGTGTAGCTTCAGTAGGCAATTGAATTTAGACCTGAGTCATAGCGTAGTTGATAGGATTCTTAAAATGTTTTAATCTTTGAATGTGATTCATGTTGCAGGCTCAAAAGTGCTGCGAGGACACGCATCTGTTTGGGGACATCAACTGCACACGGATATGCGCTGAGCTGAAATGTGCGCGGAGTCTAGTGCGCAGCACAGAGATCAATGCGACGCTGCAAGAACAGAAGTAAGTCGGGCTCATTATCAATTATATATATATATATATATATAGTATTGCTAATTTGGTTTCTATCTCTGATTTAGAATCATGTATCTGCGCCAGCAAATTCGCCGTATTGAGGAGTCGAAGACTCAGAACGCGTTCATGTCTGACGATACTTAGGATCAGGAGCAATTTAGGCTGCGCGTGCATCGTAAGCTGTCTGTCAGGCTCAAAAAGAGCCCACTCTGGCGCAGCTGATGATGATGAAAGCAATGCCCACCACCCCACACAGATATGCAGTTGAGTTGATGCTGAATGCTCAATCTCATCTGCGTTTGCTCATTCCAATGCAGATTCCGCTAATTGAGTCTCACCTTGAGCTGGGCAGCGCTGGGCAAATAAACACGTGCATCCTAAATCCGTTGGCGGCGCGCATACTCGACGACCGTGCTGTGCCCTGTGCTGGTGGCAGGCAACAGGTGCCGGCACACCTTGGGTCGACGAGCCACTGGACATCAGTAGCTGCGGCGCCAACAACCAAACGGAAAACAAAACAAACATGAAACATGGATACATGAAACATGAAACATGATGAAGAGAAGAAAAAAAAACAAGATACTAAAACATAATTTATAATTAGCAACGCGTAATTAATAACTTAAATAAGCATGAAGCGCAGCGGAAATGTTGAGCTTATGTTGCCGTTAACCAAACACCAACAAACAACAACAACAAACACCAACAAACAACAAAATTCAATAACAATCGAAACAATATAGAAAATGAATAATAACAAACAGAGACTATAGACAACAGCAACAAAACAAAACAAAACAAAACAAATAAGAGAAATTAAATATGAAACCAATTCAAGAAGCAATAAGAAAGAAGCCTCCTCGTATCGAATCGAAGAAATAAAACACCAACAACAAATAGCAAACAAACATAGAATAAAACAACAAAACAAAACAAAAAAGAAAAAGAAAACAAAAAGCAAGTCAACCTAGTATACTCAACTGCAATAAAATGCTAATTTAACTATATACAAACCACACACACATATAAATATATATATGTATATATAAGTATATGTTTATACATATATCTATTTACTATACATATATATATATATCTATATATATATATAGTGTATATGAAAATTGTATATTTACAAACAAGAAAAGTGCGTGTGGCTGATGACTCGCAAAAGTCGCGTTTTCCAAATCCAAAAACATAAACAAAACGTTTACAAATGGATCAGAGAGAGAGAGAGAGAGAGAGATAGAGAGGAGAGGGAGTGAGAGAGAGAGAGAGAGAGAGAGAGGAGGACCACACGCTTAGCCTTCATAGTAGCCGCATCTAAATTCGTTAGGGATATTCACTTTCGACAGTTTCCAAAAAGTATTTTTGTGTGCGCCAAAATTTGTTCAACTTTGAAGCTGTCCTTTTGTTAAATACTAAAATCAAGAAGAAGAATGGAAAAGAGAATAACAATTTTGTAACTGCTTTTTGATAGCAACATTTTGCATATGTGTGTGTGTGTTTATGTAAGCGAAAAACCAAAATTGAAATTTTGAAATAATTTCCCATTTTGTTGTTGTGTTTTTCTTTGCAATATTTTTGTAATAAATTCTGTGTGCTCCAAAGGATTCGAGTTGTAATCTAATATAAATATACATTTATACACAGCGCACACACACACAGACACGCATACACACACACTCACGTACACATACACACACGTACCCACGCTGCATCTCGAGAGCGCCTGGCCGCAAGGGCCTCATTTCTAGCTTCTTAGTTCATGTACGAAAATGTATTTATTTTGTTTTTGAAATTGAATTTGCAAACAGTTGTTTTTTTTCAACGCATTATCTTTATAAAATATTTTTTTTTAAATTAAACTATAAATTAGTATATATATATATTAAAAAGAGAGCATATATATACACACATATGTATGTATGTATGTATGTATGTATGTATGAGTGTAATTTGTCTTATTTAAAGAGAAAGTAAAACAAATGGATTTTGAGTTTTTTTTTATCGAAACTTGTTTTAAAGTAAAAAAGGAATTCGAAAACAGAAAAACAAAAAACCTAGAGAAAAAAACAAAGCAAGTTTAATAATATAAATAAATATAAATAATAATAATAATAACTACTGTAGATATACATATAATTAAATACAATGGCATAGATATATATATATATATATATATATATATATATATATATATATATATATATAATTTAAATACAAAAGAAGGTAAAATAAAAAATTTATATTACTTAGCTAAGCGTCGAAACCGAAAAATATAAAAACTTTTATGATTAAAACAACAATTTGATTTTATTTAAGCTGGAACATAATAAAAAGATATTTACATATATTTATGCATATACATATATGTACATGGCTGCTGCTGTTAGCAGTCTAAGGCAGAGTGCGCTATTAACAGTCTAAGGCAGACTGCACTGTGAACAGTCTAATGCACAGACTGTGCTGTTAACTTTACAGTATCAACTCATATTTCATATGAAGTTAACAGCGCACTTTAGCAGCATTGTATGCCACTGTTATGGGCTGTACACTTATATAGAGTTGTAGTGGGAGTTATTATTCGAGTGAGCCTGCGTGTTGGCAGCAGCAGGCTGCTCAGCCAAAGTTGAGCCAGAACTCAGTCAGAGACAGACCCATTGGCAGAGCCAGAGCAGAGGCAGAGCAGAGGCAGAACAGAGCTAAGGCAGAGCCAATAACAGAGCAAATAGCATAGGCAAAGCAGAGCCAGAAGCAGAGCCAATAACAGAGGCAGAGTTGAGTGAGAGAGAGAGAGATAGAGAGATCAGCCAGAGGCAACTCCTTTGGCACAGCCAATAACTGAGCCAAAGCACAGTTAGAAGCAGAGCCAGAAGCAGAACCAGAAGCAGAGCGAGAAGCAGAGCGAATAACAGAACCACAAGCAGAGTCAATAACAGAGACAGAGTTAAGTGAGAGATCAGACAGAGGCACAGCTAATAACAGAGCCAGAAGGAGAGCCCGAAGCAGAGCCCGAAGCAGAGCCAGAAGCAGAGCCCGAAGCAGAGCCCGAAGCAGAGCCCGAAGCAGAGCCCAAAGCAGAGCCAATAACAGAGCAAATAGCAGAGACAGAGCAGAGCCAGAACTGGCAGAGGCAGAGAGTAGCAGACCAGGAGCAGAACCAAAACGGAGCCAAACCTCGGACTGATGGGACTTAATATTTATAAAATTTAAAGTTCTCAGTCGATCAATCTGTTCAATATGTTTGCTTGAACTGATTTATGAACAAGGTTAGTTGGCTAATGAGTCTAATAATTAATTCATAATTAATGTCTGGAACAGTTCAAAGAGTTTCGTGCGTGTGTGTGTGTGTGAGTGTTGTTCAAGGGGATTAATTACTAAGGAATTGTCGCCATAGCTTAGCGCATAGAGGAGTGTGCAGCGGCATTTGAAAGCAGACGTTGGCATTTAATTCTAATTAGCTTTGGATATGTGTCCAAAGCAAAGCTTTTTATCTCCGTAAATGTGAGCTTTCGAATCCGCAGCTTTTGCCATTTGCCGGCAAACCAGAGAGCAAGTATGTGTGAGAGAGCGCAAATGCTGAGAGCGTTGCAAATGCCGCTTGAGCTTTAGCTGCAAAGTAACGGCATTTAACCCAGCAAACAAATTCGCAGCGCAGCGAATTCAAATGAATCGCAAGCCGAAGCGAACGTCGTGCGAATGAACACCCGAGGATGAGCGCCGCGCGCACGAAGCCCACCAAGAAGCCGACGCTATGTTTACGCCACTCACACACTCTGCTGGCTGTGGCTGAGGGCCCCTCGTCGCCTCGCTGCCTCCGTCGCCAGCTGCGCATTTGGCATCTGCGGGCTGTCAGAGGACAGCGCGAATGCCAACAAGTAGCAGTTCAGCATCGACAACGCCAGCGTTCGCTTGCGTCGCTAGCTGAGGGCAGCGCAACAAACCGAAAAACTGAATTAAAAAATATTCAAATCGAACTAAAAAATAAAAACAAATTTTGACGTAAAATAAAAACGCGAAAAATATACAAAAATAAAATAATAATTCTAGAAACTGTTTAGAAAATAGTTCAAAAACGTTTCGTGCAGTGTATTTATTTATTTTCCATTTGTTTTCAGTGCAAAGTGTAAAAAACGGTTAAGAGCGGTAAGTGGTTCCTAGCGGCAACTGAAAGAATAATTGAAGCACATAAAGCTCTCGGGTTCTTGGGCGAGGTAAGACCAGTTTCTTTTCATAATCCTTTTTTTTTTGAGTGTATTACTTTGTGGTTTGAAATGTGTAGAGCGAGAGACATAAGAGAGTTTGCATAATGCGGTTTCCATTCCAATTAGTAAATTACAGCTAAAGTTTTTTTTTTTTTTTTTTTAATTAAAACTAAAATGAATAGATAATATAATAGAAAAATTGATATTAATTTAGGAGATTAAAATTAAAAATTATTTATTATAATTCTATTCAGATATTTTTCATATTATAATGGGAGTTAAGATTCTGGGCAAAGTTCAGTTATGAAATACCGTTAACAAAAGAAACTTGATTTCAAGTTTAGCCAAAAAGGGAGCCCAGGCATATATGCTAATATGTTGATACACTGCTTTAAGGGCAGTAAAAGCGAGTATATTGGCTTGCCAAGAATATATTGAAATTGAGGCTGAGTAACTAGAAGTAATATTTGACTCAATATTGAAGATATTCTTAGCCAATTAATTCCTAAATAGTTCTCTATTCAAGGCATTGTCTCTAAGGCATTGCTCAGTCGGGCATACTCAGCCGCTTATTAGAAGCTTATTCTTGCATACATTTTACAATGCTTTGTCGACTCTTTAGTTGCATTTGCAATTGCTGAACTGTCAGTTCCAGCCACAGTTGTAGCCACAAACAAACAACGGAGATACGAGCCGCACAAAGTCAATTGAATATATGCATATATACATATATATACAGATATATGTATGCTAATTGCAGTGGCAAGTAGTCAAGAGCTAAATCTGCAACAATATATTTATAATATCTTTTATAACTTCGTAAACTCTGCTTCAATGCTTCTGCCTTCAATGCTTTATTTAGGGAATTTTTGATATTAGCCAAAAAATAAGCTCCAGAGCACTTACTTTGGAACTTACCTACCTATTTGAAGCGAAATCATGGCTGGAGTCTGATCAAGCTAAGGATGGCTCCTGAATTTTGGGTTGTTATGGGCAATTCAGTTTATGATCGAGAAGCTGATCCTATATAATGAGAGAGAGAGAGAGTAAGTTTATAAAGTTGGATAAAGCTGAATAGAATTTGTCTGTTTATAAGGTCTTTGGAAGGCAGCTATTCGCGTTCTGTTGATATACCCTGTAAAGGTAGTAAGAGGCTATTGGAAAGGGAATCTTGTAATCAAGTATACCCTGTAATATGTATATAAAGACTTCGCTGATTGGATACTCCTTGATGGAATACCCTGTGAATGTTGACTCTCTGCAAGAATACTGTGAGGATACCCTGTAAAAGAATACCCTCTGTAAAAATACCCTGTTAACTTATGCTCTTCCTATGAATACTTTCCTTAGAGTAAAAGCTTTCAACATGAATACTCCCAGCAAGAACACCTTCAATATGAATACTCTAAGCATGAGAATACCCTGTAAATGAAAAGTCTTTCTATAAGAACACTCCTCGTAAGAATACCCTGTCAAAGAATACTCCCGGTCAGCACAGCTCGAACAAAAACATTCTCTATGTGAGTAAGAATACCCTGTAACTGAAAGCTTTCAATATACCGCAATACCCTGTACAAGTATACTCTGCCTCCACATGAACGGCCACACTACAAGTATACATATCTTCTGCCCAGTCGTATACCCTGTAAACAAAGCCTTTAATCCCTTCTGGCATTTATGCCATCGTCCCATTCGCCTCATCGCTTGACAGCTCAGCTTCGCCTTGGCCCCAGTCTCACTCTGAAGTCACGAATCAAAACCCAAATTGCTTAGCAGTGGGCGTGGCATTCCATTCCAGCATTTGGGCCGTAATTAAACAATGTGTGAAAAGTGTTCGGTGGCTGCGTGTTCAATTACTCAAGTGTGTTTCGCACTTCAAATGTCATCGGATGATTTGTGCTGTGCGCTGCGATGCTGCGGCGGTGCTCGGCTTTTGTTTTGCCTCTGGCCCTTATGCATTTCTCACCAAATTGCTGATACTTAAAAATGGCGCGCAAAGCCAAAAGCCAAAAGTCAAAAGCCAAAAGTCAAAAAGGCTAAAAGGGAAAAGGCAAACGGCAAACGGCAAAAAGCATTTGACGTTTGCCAATGTTGACAATTTGCATTGGG
Organism: Drosophila repleta; assembly: GCA_018903745.1. Lineage (NCBI taxonomy): Eukaryota > Metazoa > Arthropoda > Insecta > Diptera > Drosophilidae > Drosophila > Drosophila repleta. The sequence goes on along the minus strand of JAEIGN010000001.1, from coordinate 364,028 downwards.
CAATGCCAACGGCCATAAATTTGACGCCACCAAGACCCGGACAAAAGCCATTCGAGACTCCGGCTTGGCCAGCCCAACTGGAGTCCGCTGTCCGCCCCTGTCCCCCGTCTGCCCATCGCGCTGCTGCAAAGGCGCGCAGCAAACAAGTTGGAATTTTTATAAATTACTCAGCTGTAAGTAGATCTGACCCCATTGCCAGCCAACAGCGATGCGTTTCGATATCGACGAACATACACATATGTATATATATATATATATATATATATATATATATATATATATATATATATATATATATATATATATATATATATATGTATATTTCTTATAATTTTTCAACATTCTTCATTTAAGAACGAAGTGAATTTTTCATGATGCACATCAAAATTTAGCACTCGCTGAGCTCGAGCTGAGTTGGAGTTGGCGTTGGCATTGGCGCTGCCTGTGGAGCTATGCGATAAAGTCATTTGCTGGCAGGAAAATATAAATATATATATGAAATATATTTTTAAATATATATTTCAGTATATATTTTAACAAATATTAATGAAAATATTGCGGCAAAAATAAAATATAAATTTGATTAAAGTTTGCACTACTCTTGATAAATATATTAGTAAAAAATATAACAAATTATTTTAAAAATATAAAAAAATATTTTAAAAATATAAAAAAATATTTTTAAAAATATAAAAATATATTTTTAAAAATATAAAAATATATATAAAAAAATATAAAATAAAAAATAGTAAAAATGTTTAAGAATTCTAAATTTACATACCAATTTCTTTTTTACTCATTTCAAATTCAATTTGTTATGCCGCTTATTGTCAGAGACTCTTTAGCGCATTTATCTTTATGTATTACTCTAGTTTAGTCTATATACATATTTACAAAATTAAACATCTCCGACGGTCGAGGGGATGTAGTCTCTTCAGTCTTGGATGCGCTTCCAGTCGCCCAATAAGCTCGGCAATTGGAGGGATTCCTAAGTCTCTATGAAAAATATTAAACAAAAATATAAAAAAATATAAAATGAAATAAAGTAAATAAAATAGAGAAAATGTCTAAAAATTCCAAATTTACATACTAATTAATTGAAATATTTTTTTGTGAGTTTATATTTATATATTTATATATTTATATATTTATATATTTATATATTTATATATTTATATATTTATATATTTATCTACTTATATATTTATCTATTTATATATTTGTATATTTATCTATTTATATATTTATATATTTTTATATTTATATATTTATATATTTATCTACTTATATATTTATCTATTTATATATTTATATATTTTGATATTTATATATTTATATACATATTTATATACTTCTATTTCATTATTTAAACTTTGCTTTATTCGCATTTATATTTGTTTGAATTTTATTTACATTTCTATCTGAACAATAGAGTTGCAAGGCTGCAATATGTCTGCAGTTGGTTTTGTAACAACTTTTGAAGGGTTCAAGATTTAAGTGTTGACAGCTCCTTCAAGCTGCTTCAATTGGGAATTATTGCTGGCTTTTTTGCATACCCTGTGTGCATGGGCCAAAGGGTATATTGGTGCTGCAAGAGCAATGGATACCTAGATATAAAGGTGCATAGTATGCCTATATGGCCATTCAGCTGCTAAGTTGATCTAGTGCAACAGGCTCTTTACTATTTATCGATAACTCATAGCTTTGCTATCGATAGCAATTGCTTTAGAGCTAGAGTATACCTCAGTTGTATTTCAATTCCTCAGTTAGCTAAAAATGGCTCAAAATGCATAGTTGGGGTATCTCTCAGTCAGTCAGAGCTCGGCTTGCAGCAGTTTGACTTGTTTCGGCTCTGACCTTGTGCGCGTTTTCGCATGTTGTTTTCTTTTTCGGCTTCCTCCTCCTCGTTTTTTGGCATTCAAATTATGTGAATGTATTTCATTTTCATTTGCGACTTGCGCTTGTTTTAGATTTGTTGTTTTATGGCTTGACCATTTGCCAGCATTGTGTATGGAGGGGGGGGCGGGGCGTTTTGCATAGTGGGCAACATTTTATATCTGCCACGACGAGTCAGCGTGGATGCCCAGCGCTTCTTGTTGACACCCAGCCATGCTGAGTTAGCACACCCACACACACACACACACACACACACATAGGCACACGCACATGCACACGCTCACGCACTTGCTGTTATAATTTCATTTGAGGTTTAAGCAACGGGCCTCTGGTTACATTTACATTTTTATTTCCTCTCGGACGCATCCATTGGGGGTACGTGAGATGTTGTTGCTCCTGTTGTCGTTTCATGACTTTGGGCTAATGCTTTGTATGGCTAAATCTATGCCCGATTTAAATGTAGGTCTTGGCCCTAGTGCGCAGCTCTTTCAATTCCACACGAGCCGCGTGACATTCTTACAAATTACATTTTAACTTATTCCCTCAAATCTGAGCAAGAGCTTTAAGGAAAATACCAAAAAAAAAAAAAATCATATATCTATATATGTATATATATGTACATACGTATGCAAGTTCAAACATCGTCAGCAATTGCCTGAGCTCACACCTAGCCGGGCTATAGCCATTTCCCCCCATTTCCTTCCATTTCCCTAACTCATTTCCCATTCTGAACTATGTCGTTTGGCGTGTGTTTTATGAGGGTTTACTGTAGCTTTCTGCCCAAGTCAAAAACAAAGAAAAAAAAAAGAATCAAAATGAATAAAAATGGCAACAACGACCATGAAATCGTAAACAGTTGATTCTGATTCGGATTCGGATTTTGATTCTGATTCAGAATTTGTTTTGTTTTCGTTTCGGCTTTTGGGGCCGAAGAGCTTTATGACTGTGCGGCTGGGGGATTGCCTGCCTGGCCCACGCAGCCACTTATGCTGCCTTATTCAAAATGATTTTTATAACTGTTATTTAAATGATTTCTTAACTTAGTATCTTAGCGATGAGTCTCATGGGCAACGTGCGGGGTAGCTGAATGCTAAAAGGGACTGCTGAAGGGACTGTGGAAGTGACTGCTAAGCTCATTGCTAAACTGGCTGCTAAAGTTACTGCTAACTGACTGATAGTGACTGGCAAACTGACTGTTAAAGGGACAGGTAAAGCAACAGCCGATATGACTGCTAAACTAGCTGCTAAACAGATTGTTAAAGTGAATACCAAACTAACAGCTAAATGGGCTAGTTAGCTGGCAGCTTAAGGGACTGTTAAAGTCACTGCTAACTTACTGCGAGCTAGCTGGTAAGTGACTGCTAAACTAGCTGATAGATGACTGCTGACTGACAGAGAGTGACTGGCAAACTGACTGTCAAAGTGAATGCTACAGTGATTGCTAACTGACTGCTAAAGGTATTGTTAAAGTGACTGCTAAGGTCTGCTAAGGTGTAAAAGGGTTGCTTAAGGGACTGCTTACTGCTAGTTTCTGTTAAACTGACTGCTGACTTACTGCAAACAGAAGGTTAAGCTGAATGCTAAATTAACTACTAACTAGCTGCTAAACAGACTGCTAAGCTGAGTGCTTAGCTAGCTGCTTAACGAGCATGTTAACTGACTACTAAAGTGACTGCTAACGCTCTGTTAACTGACTGCTAAACTTACTGTTAAATGGAATTCGAATCTGACTGCTAAAGTGACTGCTAAAGTGACTGCTAACTGACTGGTAATTGACTGTCAACTGACTGCTAGACTGACTGCTAAACTGACTGCTAAACTGACTGCTAAAGAGACTGTGAAGATCTTAGCCCTAAATGTGCCTAAGATTTTGGCACAAATCAATATCAATATGATCTATATAGGGCTATATATCTTCCACAGTGTGAATGCTGACAATATCAATATCTATCAATAGCCAATATACCCGCTTTGCTTGCTAAGCGAGCATCACTTTCTGCCACTTCTTTCAGTTCATTACCTTTTTTCCTTGCTTTCTTAATTAAAGAATTTTCTAATTGAATTTATTCCTTGTTTCGCCTAGTCCAAGCACGTGGATATATCTTAAATAAATGGACTTTTTGGCTAATCTAAATCGTGATTTTATATTCCTGCTGTGTGCGAGAGGGAGCACACAAATTGTAGCAATTTAAGAAGTCTCTCGCATATGAAGTTTATGCCAGGGATATAAAAAATATTTTTTTTATCGCTTGACTACAAAATTTCGGCTAGATCGTGAATGTATTTGTATATGTATATATATATGTGTATTTTTTTACTGTGCTCTGCTAATCTTTTATGACCTCTGACTACATTTTGTATCTAGTTTAAATTGCAGCTCTATTTTTGAGCAATTTCTTAAACTTGGAAAATCTATGAAATGGCATGATTTTGTCATCTACTTTGAAGTGGGGCTTTGGCTGATGGCTGGCTGCATTAGAGCTAATTAAATGAAATGAAGTTTTTGTATTAAGCTCTTATCAGGTTCATTTGGCTGGCTAATAAAAGAGACCTGCGTTTCGCACAGCTAATTTGCATTTGCGGTTTTGGCTTCTTTTTTCTGGGCTCCTCCCCCCTCTCTCACTGCCTCCCACTCTCTCGTTCTCCCTCTCTTTCGTTCTCCCTTGGCCTTTTAAACACACTTTGATTATCTTGTGCGCGCCAAGCCAGGACTCCCACCACGCCCATCACCAACGTGTACATGGGCCAGGGCCAGAGCCACAGCATCGTGTTGCTATCAGGGCCCGTGTTGTGGCGCCTCAGCGCAAATGGAGCAAGGTGCCACGCCGGGTATTGGCCAGGGTATCGGGTAGGCGCTGCACGCTGCCCGGGTCGCCTGTCATTGTCGTGCGAGTTGGCATATGTCACCAAGGTGTTACCATTTGTTTTTGTTTTCCTAACTTATACCAAATCCGTGGCTTATGTATATATGTACGTGTGTGTGTGTGTGTGTGTGTGTGTGCCTGTGTGTATTAAATTTGCGGGCATGGTATTGAGGTTTATGCGTTTATGCGTGCCACACACACACGCATAGTGTAAACAACTCGACAGGTGTGTAAGTGTCTCTGTCTCTCCCTGTGTGTGCTCACTTTTTTTTAAGTTTCTCTCTTTGCTTTATGAAGTGAAGCTGCTTCACTGTAGTTTTTAAGTAAATCCATTTCGCGGCAATTCAATTTGGCTTTGTAGCTGGCTGAGGTAGATATAATATTTTTGAATAAAATCTATAGTATATATGTATATATACTATATAACACAGGCACCACTAGTGAGATGAAGAGTGAGCCTTAGATGCAATGCAACTCGAACAAAATGTGGATGAGCAACAATATCTGACTGCATTCGACTTGATTTGTGAGTCAAAAGTACAAGCATAAATAATTTAGCTAAATATATTTACTTAATGACTTTAAGGAGTATAAGAAAATAAATTAAATTAATAAAAAATAAATATATAATTTTTTTTAATTAAAAAAATGGAAAAATGGGAAAAATTAATTATCATTATTTTTTAATTTTTAATATTTTTTTTTAAATTTGTATAAGGTAATATATTAAATAAATAAAATATAAAAATACAAATTTATTAAGAATATTTCAACAAAAAATTGTATAAAAAACGTAAAAAAAAGGGAAAAAATTAATGAAAATGATTTTTTAATGAACATTTTAATAAAAAAAGTTATTTTTGTTAAAAAATATTTAGCTAAAATATTTTTATGAAATTTGCTAGAAATAAAATAATAATAATAAAGTGTTATACAAGTTTTTTTTACAGAAATGTATTAAATATAATACATTTAAATTTGATAAATTTTTAAATAACAAAAAGGAATGAAAATATAAAAATTAAAGTTCTTATACAAAATATAAAATAAATAATAAATAATGCATACAACTTTGATACATTTTTAAATAAATAGAACGAAAATATAAAAAAATAAACTTTTTATAAAAAATAGAAAATAAATATAAATTGTACTTTTGATAACAACAAAACTTAATTTTTCATAAAAATACCAAAACTTATAAAAAAAATCAATTAAATTCAACTTATGTATAGCTTTCAGTTTAATCTTTAAATAATAGCATATATATACACGTATTTTTTATGAATATTTATTTGATTATTTTTATGCAATATTTGATTTTCATTTATATTCAATAAAAATTCTCTCGCACAGCAAATACCTCAGCTCTTTTTGTTGCTTGTGCAGAGTGTTTTTATATAATTTTAAGTTTTTGCATAAAATTTCACGTAAATGGCTTTAAAAATACTTTTTGTGCCTTTGTGGCACGCCGACTGGGCTAAAAGCATTTGCTATTCACGGCCGCGTTTTAGGGTAAATTTATGTAAATAACAAAATCACAAAATCACAAAATCCTTAAATTGTCATTAGCTAAGCCTTTCGAGATTCGCGCCGTTTGCTGTTTTTCTCCCCCCTTTTTTTTGCGTGTCTATTTTGTTTCTAAATTTTATTTTCGTTTCGGTTTGTCGTCCAGATAGGTCCCCGCTGCGGCTCCATTAGCCTTTGCCAGCGTTTACCATTGCTTTAGCCCCAAAAGCCAATTAGAACTTCTCCAACAGGGCCATGGGCCCCGAAGAAAAAGTTGAAAATGCCTTTTTATTGCTTCGTTATTAATTGCCCAATGCTAAGTGCTAATTAGTCAGTTGTAAATATTATTTACAAATTTATAAACCGATTTGAGAGTTGAGGGCATTTGAAAATTAAACTTTGAATAAATAACAATAAAATATAATATTTATATATTTAAAAAAAATCTTTAAAACATATTGAAAATAACTTGGATTTCTGGTTCTTTTATGGGATATCTGCTAGTCGAGCATACCTGCCCTGAGCTTGCATGATAATCTATAGCTCACTCAGCTCAGTTGAGATACAAAAATATACGAAAAGTGTTGTCAATTGCCATACGTTTCCGGTTTGCCAATTGCCTTTGTACTTTGTGCGTTATGTGTTTATACCCTGTGAAAATGGGCTAAGAATGATTGGGGTATATGCACGTTGAGCAGGGTATGAACATGCTAAAGTCTTAAGAGAGCTTTAGACAAGGTAGTTCTATAAAGTAGACGATAACAACTAATCGATAAACATATATTTACACAGATATGCCTATGCTAGGCATCTGCTAGTCGTTCATGCCCGCTGAAGTTTGTTGCTTGCGTCTTTTTATTCGTGAGGCTTGATTTGCTTTCCGCTTCGTTCTTCGGCCTAACTCGGCGTATGCTTGGCTTGTTTATCATGTTCAAAATGCTGCAGCGTCTCTATATGTATGAGTGTGTGTGTGTGTGAGGGTGTGTGGTAGGGTGTGGGTGTGTTTGTGTGTGCATTTCCGCTTCCGCTTGCGATAGTTTCCTCTGCGTTGTCGGATTGCTGATGGCTTGATTGCGACTTTATGGCACGCAATGTTGCCGATGCTTTTATTGCTAAAGACCTCTTCGCTCTTTCCCTCTGCGCGCGTGTGTGTGTGTGTGTGTGGTGAATTGTGGTGTTAAGCGTATCCAAGACGATACTCTGGTCATCTCTGGCGCACAAATGATGTGCCAATAAACTTGGGCGCCGCTCAATTGTATCCAATAAAATTCATCTTGGCTTATATGAGCAGCTAGAGCGTGACCACGCCCACATTCCTAAAACACATTAACAAAAGCAACAGCAGCAGCAACAGCAACAGCAGCAGCAGCAGCCGCAGCAGCATCTGCGTTGCCTTAAGCCCTTGTCAAATGTCATGTGGGTTTATCTCTTTGGCAACGCTTCAATTGTCATTAAATATTGCGCCCGCTCCCGCTGCTGTTGCTTTCAATTTCGAGGCCTTGTCCAATGCTGCGTATACTTAACTTCAATTGAACTTAACTTCCATTCTTTCTTTGTTGTTCGCCTTCAACTCTCTCCCTCCCTCTCTCTCTCTCTCTCTCTCTCTCTCGTCAGTCACTCCACTGGCAACTAGTTGGCGCCCGAAACTAACAAATGCAAAGCACGTCTCAACTCTCCACTCGCTGTGTCTAGCGCAAAAGTTTAGCGCTTCGTCTTAAACGTATTAAATTGAATGGTCAGACAACAACTTCAACAACAACGAGAAGAATGACAACAACTAAACACTCAAATGGTATACCATGTACTTGTGTGTAAGCGCATATTCTTCGTATCTCGGCTGCAGCTGTTGTGGCTATGACACTCAAGTAAAACGGATTCTCCACGAATGATGACAGCGTCTGTCTCTCTCTTTCTCTGTGTCTCTCTGTGTGTTTGTCAAGTACAACAGTACAGGATGTGTTGCCACAGCAATGCACAGGACAATTCAGTTCCTGCGTTTATCGTTATCAACAACTCAGGTTGTCCTTTTGCTTACTTCTCCCTTTGCAGCTTCCTCCCTTTGTTTATCTACTTACTAAATTAATGGAGCAACTTTAGTTGCTCAAGTCTAATCGCAAAAACAAATAACAAAATTGCTTCCTTTAAGCAGAAGATGGCACAAGTTTCAAATTAAATACATTTTTTTTATGAAAATTCCTTAGATATATTGGGATATCATATATGTTATTATAATAATGAATATGGTAGAATTTTCTTTTCTGAATGGGCTTCAGGTAAAAATGGGTAAAAATGTATGAAAGAGGTGTATGTCATATGTCATATGTCATATGTCATATGTCATATGTCATATGTCATATGTCATATGTCATATGTCATATGTCATATGTCATATGTCATATGTCATATGTCATATGTCATATGTCATATGTCATATGTCATATGTCATATGTCATATGTCATATCTTATATCTCATATCTCATATCTCATATCTCATATCTCATATCTCATATCTCATATCTCATATCTCATATCTCATATCTCATATCTCATATCTCATATCTCATATCTCATATCTCATATCTCATATCTCATATCTCATATCTCATACCTCATATCTCATATCTCATATCTCATATCTCATATCTCATATTTCATATCTCATATCTCCTATCTCTTATCTCATATCTCCTATTTCATATCTCCTATCTCATATCTCATATCTCATCTATTAACTCATGTCATATATCACATGATTATTTAGTAGTAGGTCCTCCTATATCCTGTCCAAATCAAGTCAACTCAAGTCAAGCCCTGTCAACTCAATTCGTTCAATAATATTTTCATTTTCATTTTCCTTTTCATTTAATTCTTTGATTACATGTGAACAGCTTAAAATTTATAATTAGATTCGTTTACAGGCTAGACATATATTTATTATATGAACAGGTCTATTCATAAAGTATTTGAAATGTTGTTCTCAATGGGCCTAAGCCCTAGACGCTAATGATACCGCAGTTACAATCTCACCCAGACCTCATCGCCTCAGGCTTTGGCTCGTTGTGTGCTCATTCCAGGCCAGCACTCTAAACACATGTATTAAATTAACAATGAAATCTTTGCCTACACCGCTTAAAAGCCAGATTGCCAGTGTAAGCGTTAATGACTCTTTGTCTTAGCAACATGAGCCTGTGGTTAACTCTTCGGGTTGCCATCCAACAATCAAGTTGTTGCCATGACATCTCTCTCTCTCTCTCTCTCTCTCTCTCTCTCTCTCAGTTGCTCTTATCACTTTTAAGCCTATTTGGTTAGGGATTTATATACCCTTTATGGGGCAATAGTAGATGTGATTGTATCTGTACACTGAATATATATATTTATTAGTATATTTATTTATTAATATATTCATAATTTGAATTTTTATAAACTTTTCGAAGTATTTTGTAGTCGTGCACTCCCGACTGGATTACTTTTACTCTTTATATTCATGAAGTCATTGTACAGAACTCCTTAAGCATCCGCAATACTCTTGGACATTTATGTAGTTTATGGAGTCTATCGACTCAGTTACTCAAGCTCAGCTTGAAGTTTCTTCTATCTCTCGGTTAGGGTATTTCCACTTCTCACTTTTTTTTTCTTTTCGTTGCAGTTTTTTAGAGCTTCCTTTTTGTGTCGATGGCTTGTTGGCCGTTGCATCCCAATTAAAAAGCAACAACAGTTTTCCACTCTTTTGTTTCGCACTTCCGTTTGCTGCATCTTTATCTGCTTCTGCTTCTGCTTCTGCTGCTTCTACTGCTCGTCGTGGCTGCCATTATGATTGTTGTCTGCCATTTGGCAGGCTCTCGACTCTGTTTAGGTGCTAATGGCCGTCGATATAAGTCGGGAAGTCGAAACGAGCTGTGGGCCGTGTTGCCATGGCTTAAAGCTTTAACAACTTGAGCTTATGAACTGAATGTGATTTTCCATCTAACATAAATTCCAAGTGATTAAAGCACACACACACACACACACATGCTCGAGCAAGCGCTGGAAACAATGGAACACTCTAAGCCTAACTAAGTGCTCGTCGGCCCTAAAGCGTTTGCCATAGAATTTTTGCCCACACCCTGTAAACAATTTATAATTGAATCGAGTAGTTCAGCACCGAATTGAATTGTATTCCTAAATATATTTTTATTTATTTCTGTAATGTATCAAAATTATTAGAATTACATAAATATTTTTTTGTTAAAATTAAAAATTTTCATTTATAAACTTATTTTTGTTTTCGTAGGGTATCTGGAGTGCTAGACAGCCTGTTGTAGACATCTTTCTAGTCGCTTTCTTTGTTGTTTTTTGGTTCATGGTTTTGCGTATGTATGCGATATATGTAAGTCCATGTGCGTAGCAGATAATTACGCTCAAGGACGGACTTGTTGGCTGCTTGCTGCTATCCTCGTGGCTCGTGGCTCGTGGCTCGTGGCAAAAACTGGAACGAATCTCATGATGTGACATCTGAAAGTTAGCGTGAAATGTGAACTTAGCTGACATTAAGACAAATATTAAATGAATTTGCAAAATTTTTAGTTTTCTTCGAGCCCAGTTTGGCTAGCGGACATTGAATCGCATAGAACGGCAGCTCGTGAGAATCACAAAGAAAGGCTGCCAATTAACAAAGTTGCTCTCTTGTTATACTATTTGTATAGATTCAACATTTTCCACATTTCCCTCACATTTTGCCTTGCAAACGAAATTTATTTCACTTTCCGAAAGTTTTCTTTGCCGCCGCTAGCTGAATTGCTATAAATTTTGTGGTTTTTTTTTTGGCGGGATTTCCATACAAAGCGCTGGCAAAGGTAAATCCACTTAGGAAAGATTTTCATAAATGCATTTTCAGGTCGTTTTATGAGCCCTCATGATTGAGAGCACTTCGAGGAGAGCTCGTAAATATTTAGCGAACATTGTAACAAAATGCCATTCGGCTATCAAGTATGCAAATGAGCTGTCTACATTGTCAATTCACGTCCAATGATTTCATGGCTTATTCTACGTTATACATCCTCTTTTTTTTGTCGACCTGACTGACAGCCACAAATTGATGTCCGACATGTTGTGCAGATTAAGCAGGTTATGGTGGACCGAGAGAGAGAGAGAGAGCGAGAGAGAGAGATCTGAACTGTAACTTATCATTCATATTCATATAGATATGGGTGCATTTGGGAGTTCTTTCAATTTACAGAGACTTGTTTATCTATTTGTATTTTGCTGCAATTTGTTGTGGATTGTTAAGAGGGAATAACAAGTGAGCCTATTCCGAGGACTGCTCTGATTGTATATAGGGAAGTCGTAGGATGAGGCGATGGTCAATATTGATTGATAGGCAGACATACTTATAGGCAGTTAGACGGACAGATAGACAGACGGAAGGCCAGACCTGAGAGAGGTAGAGCAATAAGAGAGAGATGATAAGACAGAGATGATGAGAGAGAGATGATGAGAGAGATAATGGGATGAGATGTTGAGAGAGAGAGATAAAGAGAGAGATGTATGACAGGAGAGATGTACGGACAGAGAGATAGGATTACTGACAGATGGAGAGTCGGAAGGATAGATCGACAGATGAACGGAGAGAGAGAGATAGACGAACAGATGAACAGACGATGTACAGATGGATGGACAGACGGATGGACAGATGGGTGGACAGACGGATGGATAGACAGACAGATAGACAGACGGACGGAGAGAGAGAGAGATAGAGAGAGAGACGAACAGATGGTCAGACGGATGATCAGATGGATAAACAGACGGATGGATAGACGGATAGATGGATAGATGGACAGACGGACATATGGACAGATAGAAAGATAAGCAGAGTGCAAGACAGATAGAGAGTCAGTTAGACGGACAGTGAGAGAGAGAAGGATAGACGGACAGAGAGAAAGACGTATAGGCGGACAGTCAGACGGACAGATAGATAAGCAGTTGACAGAGAGATGGGCAGACAGCCAGACAACAGACTGATAGCCGGGTATGCGCACACAGATGACTTGCCAGTCCAGATCACTTTAGCTTGTCACGATTAAGTATATTAAATACCCTAGGTATGCCACGCCTACTTCTGTCTGTTACATAGGGTCCTAGGGTATCCAAAATTGATGATAGTCTCCTCGCTTAGCGTTTGTCTGTTGAACATGAAATGAATTGTAGTCGAAAGTCCAAGAGGAGCTTTTTTGCTTTGCGGGGCTTAGCTGATATATCAATTAGCGCTTAAGACTTGAAGTGCTGTTTATTGCGGCTATTTATGGGCAGACATGGCGCAATTAATTATCCGCAATAATTGCAGAAAGCCATAAATAAATGATTGTCCTGCCACGTCCATTCGTCCGTTAAGTGCCATTCGCAATAAATTAAATTTTATTGCATATTGATTACTTGCGGCGATTAAACAATCTTTGCGCGGCGTTCTGCTGATTTCCATATGCATTTCCGATTGACAATTGACAATTGACAATTGACAATTGACTTCAGCTGCCAGCTGGCAGTCGTCGTTTGATTTGTTATGCAATAACGAAATTGGCAACAAACGCGTTTGGTCTTAATCAATGGCAACAGCAGCGGAAGTGTCAAAAAGTCACACTGCGAACGCCTCTCGCTGGAGTAGGTGAAGAGCTTAACAAATAAGCCAAAAATGTTCACACACATTCAAGGATACACACACATACACACACACACATACACTCTCACATGGCTGCAGCACAAATGATTGATTATGCGAGATATATTGGCTGTTTGTTCTGCTGTCTCCTTTCACATCACTCTCACTCTCACACTCTCTGTCTCTCACTCTCCATCTCTCCTCCTCTCGCTCACTCCATTCACTTCTCTTACACTTCAGGATCCATTTTATTTTCATTATTGAGCGCTGAAATTATAATGAGCTTTTGATGCGAAATACACGTTAAGCTGCATGCCGCATTATTTATGTTAAATACGTTAAATATTTAAATGGCCCAGTTGTTTAAGCCAAATTGACTGAGGGCACACAGCTCGCGTCGCATCGCATCGCATCGCATTGACTCGGGCACTGGAGCACTGAGCACTGAGCTCTGAGCTTGCTGCAGCTAAACACAGATCAAACTGGATAAATCTAAATATAAAATAAGCTTTTCAATGGGAGTTTGAATATTAAATATTCATTTTCAAATTGAAAGCGAAGCGTTGATACCTGGCCAAGCATTATAGAGAGCTATATTTGAGCTATATGAAGCTTAGCATATACAAGTTGTTTGGGAATGTAGTTATGAAGCTATGCTGATCTCTGTTCATCAATTCATCAATTCGTAAATTCATAAATTCATAAATTAATAAATTCATAAATTCATAAATTCATAAATCATAAATTCATAAATTCATAAATTCATAAATTCATAAATTCATAAATTCATAAATTCATAAATTCATAAATTCATAAATTCATAAATTCATAAATTCATAAATTCATAAATTCATAAATTCATAAATTCATAAATTCATAAATTCATAAATTCATAAATTCATAAATTCATAAATTCATAAATTCATAAATTCATAAATTCATAAATTCATAAATTCATAAATTCATAAATTCATAAATTCATAAATTCATAAATTCATAAATTCATAAATTCATAAATTCATAAATTCATAAATTCATAAATTCATAAATTCATAAATTCATAAATTCATAAATTCATAAATTCATAAACATAAATTCATAAATTCATAAATTCATAAATTCATAAATTCATAAATTCATAAATTCATAAATTCATAAATTCATAAATTCATAAATTCATAAATTCATAAATTCATAAATTCATAAATTCATAAATTCATAAATTCATAAATTCATAAATTCATAAATTCATAAATTCATAAATTCATAAATTCATAAATTCATAAATTCATAAATTCATAAATTCATAAATTCATAAATTCATAAATTCATAAATTCATAAATTCATAAATTCATAAATTCATAAATTCATAAATTCATAAATTCATAAATTCATAAATTCATAAATTCATAAATTCATAAATTCATAAATTCATAAATTCATAAATTCATAAATTCATAAATTCATAAATTCATAAATTCATAAATTCATAAATTCATAAATTCATAAATTCATAAATTCATAAATTCATAAATTCATAAATTCATAAATTCATAAATTCATAAATTCATAAATTCATAAATTCATAAATTCATAAATTCATAAATTCATAAATTCATAAATTCATAAATTCATAAATTCATAAATTCATAAATTCATCAATTCATAAATTCATCAATTCATCAATTCATCATTTCATCAATTCATAAATTCACTCATCAATTCGTAAATTTATAAATTTATAAATTCATAAATTCATAAATTCATAAATAAAACTGAATGCAAACTGCCTTCTACTATATAACCCCAACCTTAGCTCTCAGGTTAGCTTCTGGTCTAGACATACGTACATTATATTTATTTGCTCATAAAACAAGTCTTAAATAACTCCCCAAAACTTATTTCATTTGCCATGCATCTTGCCCCAAAGCCAATCCTAATTGATGTTATTATTTGCGCTGAGTTGCAGTTCGGGCAAGGAAATCGCTTGACTTCGCGCAGCCCTAGTTGAAGCATAAACTATTTAAATTACTAGCCAAGGCCAGCAGTTAGCTGGGATCCACATACAGTTATATATGTATGTATATATATATTACTTTCAGCCATTTCGACTCGCATTCTAGACAGTTTCGGTCAGCGAGTGCAAATAATTGTCCTGCGGAATTAAATTTCGGTTTCGGATTTGCATTTTGTGTGCGTTTCGAAATAATATTTAAATAAAACTTTTACATTCGCCAATCTATAACTCTGTGTGTGTGTGTGTGTAGATTTATGTGACTTTCAATTGTTCATGCATGCAAGCGAGTCAGATAGAAAGAGAGAGAGAGAGAGAGAGAGAGAGAAAAGGAAATAAAAATAAAGTTAAAGAAAATGTTGTCGCTGAGCCAATTATGGCAATTTCGCTGGTTGAACTTTGATGGTTCGAACCATTTCGGTTCTTCAATTATGCAAATGCTACCAAAACAATTCCATTAAGGCATAAATTATTGCGTACATTTTAAAAGAGAATCGAATGCTCCCAAACATGCCACTGCAGAAGCGAATCAACAACAACAGAAAGTAAGAGTGCTCTAGTACGGAGTGCTCGACTAGGGTATACCGTGACCCAGCAAATGCATAAGCCACAGCTCAGCTTAAACTTAATTGATAATAGGATGCACTACTTCAGACGAACGAACGTATAGGCGTATACATATATCTACTGCTCATGCCGATATTCTGCCTCTTACATCAATTATCAGAAAGCCAATATGCCCACTCCCAAAAAGTCAATAGAGAATTCCATATTTCGATATGGGATGGATTTCACAATGCCAATAAATGTGTCGATATAGAAGAAAATATCTATGATTCGATATTTGTGATATGGGCATCTGATTTATTTATGCATATTCTGAATGGACTTTTGTTGCCAACGGACTTTGGCCATAAATAATGATTGCTTAGTGTGTGCATTGTGAGCTGCATGTGGAGTAACGAGTGCCCAGATCCCATGCGGACGTGGCCAGTGCAATGCCACAGAATTAGCAAGTGGGCGCCAGAGTGGTGCAGCTGTCGACTCGAAATCGAAATTGTGGCACTGGCATTTGCATATTTTGTAGATTGGCCCAAACAATCAGCATGTTGCACTGTCAGGAGTGGCAACTGGCAAGTGGCTGGTGGCTGGTGGCTGGTGGCAAGTGGCAGAGTGCAACAGTTGAGACAATTGCAACTGTTTGGCTGCCACCAAATGGAATCAAGCTGAGTGCTTCGAAAGACATGGGACAGAGCTCTGTGTGGGTGCGTGGCTCTGCATATGAAATGCGCCTCTGTGCGGCAGCAGCTACAACTTTTGGGCTCGTTCATATTTACTTCAATGGCAATGTAAACATCGGAGGCAAGAAGAAGTTCTCACACACACACACACACACACACATACACATGTCGAAAATATGAAAACTGCAATGAAATTAACATAGAGACTCCATGAAGTGGGCGAGGGCAAGAGCGGCAAGTCCTCCACTCAACTCAATTGGATTGGGTAACTGGTCGACCTGGGCTGCCTGTTGTCGCCGGCAGATCATTTGCCAGCAAATTTGGCTACCTGCCACGCTCACGCTCACGTTCACCTTCACATCGTCATCGTCATCGACATCCACGTCCACGTCCACGTTCTCGTCCCCAATCGAAACGCTCACCTCAAGCGTGCGCGTTCCATTAAAAAAGTTTTTATTTCGGGGTTCATTCGTTTTTTTTTTCTTCTCTCTCTCTCTCTCTCTCTCTCGTCTTCTTCTTGCGTGTGTCGAATGTCAAACAATTTCATGAGCGACAGATTTTTGAATAACCTTTGTGCAAAAGTTTCGTTACGATATTCTCACAACACACACACACACACACGCACAGACATATACACATGTAAGCCAAGATGAATGTGTTAATATGCTTTTTACGAGGGCATCTGCATCACACCAGAGACAACCCGAAGTAATTCAAAACATTTGATTTAACGTTGTGGGCCTATCCCATTTGACACGAGCAGATTAGATTGTTTTTTGGGAATAATAAAAGAGAGAAAAAATATATATTAAACGAATAGAAATTAGAGATGAATATGAATATGAATATGCGCTTTGCAAAATTAAATATAAAATAAATAAATAATTTAATAAATAAATAAATTTAAATATAATCAAGTTTGATTATTGAAATTGTTTTTAAAAATATAATTATATGTAAATAAATAAATATTAAATTAAATTAATATTATATTTATGTTGAATCTATAAATAATAAATAAAAATAATTAAATAATATTTGTTTGGATAAATTTATTATAGAATTTAGCTATCGAAGATTTAATTTTTAGTAAATAAAAATATTAATAAATATAAACTTAAAATAAAATAATTATATTTGTATTTTATTTTTTTTATAATTTTTATTTTATTTGATATATTTTATATTTTTAAACAAATTCTGGCTAAAATTATAATTTTTATTTAATTTTTTACATTTCAAATAAAATACTTTAATAAATCATATTTTTAAGTTCCTGTTGAAAAATGCTCATATTTAAATTGAAAATATTTAAAAACTGTGTGTTGGCTTGGAGCCTAATCCGAGCTAAATGAGAAATACAAAATTCAAGGCTCTGCAATTGTCGGGTCAAATATTATGCAAAATTCTGGACCCCAAAGGTTGCCGGTTGCCCCAATGCTAATGAGATGCGCAAATTAAGGCTGACCGCAATGAGTAGCAGCAGCAGCAGCAGCGGTGGGCGTGGCCGCCGGGCCAGAGTTTAAATGCGAATGGGTAAAGGGAGCTCGCCAACTCTTTGGCAGCAGCTTAAAAAAAGACGAGATAAAAGAGGAACAAAAATGATGAAAAAATAAAAAATAACAAGAAAACAAAAACAAAAAAAAAACAATAACAAGGCGAGGCAGTTGGCATTTCTCATTTGCGCTGTTCGCTGTAAAATAGGACGCAGCTGAACATATTGACTTGCCATTGGCAGCAGCTTCGAGTTGGCAATCAAACAGGTGCTTCCAGCGTATCGTGTATGGTATATCGTATATCCTTTATCATGCGTCGCGTGTTCTATATCATGCATATCGTACATCGTGTGTACATCGTGTGTATATCGTATTTCCTATATCGTATATACATCTTGTGTATATCGTATTTCCTATATCGTATATACATCGTGTGTATATCGTATTTCCTATATCGTATATACATCGTGTGTATATCGTATTTCCTATATCGTATATACATCGTGTGTATATCGTATTTCCTTTATCGTATATACATCGTGTGTATATCGTATTTCCTATATCGTAGATACATCGTGTGTATATCGTATTTCCTATATCGTATATACATTGTGTGTATATCGTATTTCCTATATCGTATATACATTGTGTGTATATCGTATTTCCTTTATCGTAAATCTCGTATGTGTCGTAGCATAAGTCGTATAATATATATCGTATATCTTATATCAGAAAACGTAAATAATATAAAATATTTTGTATATCGTATATGGTGTGTAGCATATCGTATATCATATATTGTTTGTTTTATATCATATTTCGTAGATCGTATATCGTATATAGTTTATATCATTCAATGTTATATACCACATTTCACATATCATATATAGTAAGTCGTATATCGTAAATCCTATAACGTACGTCATTTATATATTTTGATATATTGAATATTGTATATTTTCGTCTATCATACAAATATCATATATCGTATATCGTATCTTCATATATGTGGCTCACTGTTCTTCTATATGATTTACGATTTTATGATTTATATATTATTATTCTTTATATATTATTATTATTATCATGATGTAGTTGGCCTTTGGTGGCTGCCACGCGCATACCCCAAGTGATTCGCATATTTATGGCAACTGAACGTGGCTAAGGGCGCTGCGGTGGTGGTGTTGGCTGCCAACTGGTGCTTACCTGTTGGCGCCTGCCACTGCTGCGATTTCAATTATTTTTCGCACATTGTTGACTTTGCTCGCAACGCACGCAAATTGAAAGCGAAGCAACTAAAACAACGGCAAAATCAATGACAGCCCACAGAATGCCAAACTTGAAATACCCTTTACAGAGAGCAGGAGATATCAGTGTGGAGTGTGAGCGGAGACATTGTGATAAATGTCGAAATTGATAGAGGGTTGTAAAGGTGAGTTACACAGTAATGCTCTGATATGATTGCCTTTGTATTGGAGCATTATTTGGAGTATTATATAGACTATTATATGAGACTTTCAAAAGCTAAAAGTTGACACATAAGTAGAAGTAGTTATAGATAAAGTGTCTTATAAAACGAATTCAATGAGTTGAATATTGTCAAGCTTGAAGATAGCTGGTATATTTATATAGGAAAAATATATAGAAAATAATTAAAATATATAAAAAATATTGAAAATATATAAGAAAATCTTGAAAATATATAGAAGATATTAAAAATATATAGAAAATAATTAAAATATATCAAAAATATTGAAAATATATAAGAAAATCTTGAAAATATATAGAAAATATTGAATATATATATACAAAAATATTGAAAGTGTATAAAAAATATTGAAAATATAGATAGAAGATATTGAAGATATCTAAATAATATAATTTTATATAGTAGATTCAGACACATATGCATTTGGCAATAGAACAATGAAGTAAACGTTCATAGAAACCTTAGAGATATAGAAGAGATTCGACTGTTGATGTTAGCTAGGCATTCGTGATCTCTGTTCTATTAGTTGTTATAGACATTACTTTTAAGTATAGCTCAATATTCAGGTAAGAAATGGCATTATGAGAGATCAAGAGAGATCAAGAGAGATCAAAAGAGATCAAGAGAGATCTACAGAGAGAGAGAGAGAATTAAGATATTCACAATTTCCTCTCTTTGAAACATCCCACCTCTATCTCTCAGCTATGATAGATAAACTAAATGCAATCATCGGGTCACTTTTTCTTTCGAAAATGTTTCAATTAACTTCAGCTTCAACTGCAGCGCATGAGGGGTAGACGAGCTGTTAGGGTTTTGGCAGCCATTTGTTATCCTTGGCTTGGCAACGCCTCGAGCTGACTGATGAAAGCTGATTAACAGATTTCGCTGAGCTTTATTGAACTATGTTGCAGTCGTGTTGCCACCTTCAAAAGTCCGCTCCATTTGTCAATCAACGGCAACAACAACAACAACAACAACAACAAGAATAGCAACAGCAACAGCAACTGAGTTGAGTGTACTGCAAGTTGTATCCTGAAGGACATGCCGCCGCACGCTCCTTGCCCTGCCAGCTGCAATTTGCTTTCCCTTCTGCGCTTTAACTCGTATTTATTTCATTTCATTTATTTGTGCTATCGCGCGTTGTGGCTGCCAAGCCGGAAGTACAGTCGGTTGTTGTTGTCGTTGTTGGTGTTGGTGTTGTTGTGACAACACTTGAGCACAAATGGCATTGTCTATGCCAAGCTGCCAGCTAGTCGAGCGCAGAGCACAGCAAAGCTTGCCAGCGTTTCGTTTGTCTCAATGCAGCAGCCGATGCTGCACACGATGCAGCTGTGTTGCGCGCTGCCTAAGCGCATTGCCTTGGCTGGCGCCCACTTAAGTATGCTAAGATTTCCGTTGCGCTACTTTATTATAGCAACAGCAACAGAAAGAGAGAAAGAGAAACAGAAAGAGAAACAGCAAAGGCAACAGCAACAACAATAATAACAAATAAATATAAATAATGAAATACAAAGTCATTTCTCGCTGACAATGATAACTCTGTCCCTCCCTCTCTCTCCCTCTCTCTCTATCTCTCTCTCTCTCTGTCTGTTGGGCATGACAGCTGTGATATGTCTGCTCATAAGCAAGAGCCAGAGCCAAAGCAGCCTTATTCCATATATATTTGTCGGAGAGACAATGAAGGCGAGAAAACACTCAGCGACACTCTGTCAAAGGCAGGCGGGGGGCGAAGCTGTAACCAAATCAGTCACGAAATAGGCAGCAGCAGCAGCAGCAGCAGTGGCAGTGGCAGTGGCAACCCAATGGTTTCTGTGGTGTTAATGTGGTGCGCGGCATTGACACATGCCAGCACAGCGGTGCCGACTCTGTGTCAAATTGTGACTTCTCAGCCTGAGTCTGAGTCTGTGGGGAGCTGCCGAATGTTTTCGGCTAGAAGTTGTGACCTGGCCCACGATGCCCTATAATTGAGCTGAATAATATATGCATTCAAATTATGCTCAGAACTTGGCGAATTTGTCATGAACTTAACCACTGAGTTGTTGAAGTCAGTCAGGAGAGAGAGAGAGAGAGAGGGGGGGGAAGAGGGAGAGAGAGAGAGAGACGGGGAAAAAGTTATAATAGGAAACAGAGATAGGAGAGAATGGATAGAAAGAAATATGAGGAGAGAGATTAGGATTGTGGTCAATGGAGAGGATAAGAGTGAGAGTGAGAAGGTGAATGAGAGAGAGAGAGAGAGGGAAGATAACTATCTGCAATATTGAGAAAGAGAAGGTGATAGAAAAAGGAGAGAGAGAGAGAGAGAAAGAGAAGAGAGCGGGAGAGACAGAGTAGAGGTATAGAGAATGAGGTTGAAATGGAGGATATGAGAGAGAGATAGCAGATGAGAGTGAAAGTAAGAGAGTGAGAGACAGAAATAGTGAAAGAAAGAGAGTCTGAGAGAGAGACAGAGAGTGAGAGGGAGAATGCAGATGGATAGAGATAGGGAAAGACAGAGATAAAATGATATATGGAGACACAGAGAATCAGAAAGGGAGAGGAAGAGAGAGAGGAAGAAAGAGAGGAAGAGAGAGAGAGATAGAGAGAGATGAAGAGAGAGGAAGATAGGTTAAGAGAGATAGATCAAGAGATATTGTGGGATATTGAGATATAGCGAGAAAGAGAGATGTCGAGAGTGAGAGAGAGAGAGTTCAGCAAAGAGCGAGAGATAGAGAAAGATACAGATAGATACAGGAGAAAGCTAGTGAGAGACTGAGAGAGAGCTGAAGAGGTATAGAAGGAGAGAGATAGAAAGGCTGAGAGCGAGAGTTATGCACATCAGATAGCTAGTATAAGAGACAGAGAGAGAGAGAGAGAGAGAGAGAGAGAGAGAGAGAGAAAGAGTGAGGGAATACACAACACTCATCAATAGAGCTAGAGTCAATCAGCAGAGACATTCACCCATTTCGATTCACAATAAAATCGGATTAGAAAACTTTTCAAGGATCTGCTTATGGGCAGCTTCCGAGCTCAGGTATTCACAATGGAGTCGAATCGCGCCGGCAGACACGTCAACAGCTTAGCACGCCCCTCATAAGCCACTTGTAATGGGCACTAGAATAGGATTTGTGGCCATCAAGAGAGAGAGAAAGAGAGATAGAGAGAGCTCACTTAATGCTAAATACGAAATATTGATAAATAAATGTTTTTATTTGTTGTAATGCGAAGCGAAGAGGAGACGAATCGAAGGCTGAGAAAACATTTGAAATGATTATTTGGAATCTCTTGTCGACTGCTTGGCAATTGTTGTTCATCAACAATTCCCAACCTGAACCCCTCTACACATGTTACACGCCCACACACACACACACACATATATATATATATATATGCAAATGCTGAGAATAATAGACACTTGGCTTGAATGACAACGGGAGAGGGCGAGGAGGAGTGTTGGCATTGCGTTTGCGGCTCGATGGAAAATCAAAGGCAAAGCCGCAGACCGACGACTTTAGTTTACTAAAGTGCCACGCCCACACCGTCCGCCCCACATATCCACTGGGAGATATTGTTAGCAGAACTTAGGGCCGCAATGCAAAAAATAAAGGAAGCTGAAGAAAAAACACAATAACACCCAGAAATAAAAGCCGTAGAAAAACTCGCTGAGTGACAATGTGTATACCCTATAAAGTGAGTGCAAAGTGGGCGGGTCGCTGGGCGGAGGTGCATTTAATATTCAAATGAACTAATTACTTATGCAAACGAAGCCACAGAGAGGAAACTGGCCGCAGGACACGCTCAAATATGCAATCGGTTGTGGCTCTTTCTCCTCCTTTTTTCGTACTTCCTCTCCCCTCTCTCCTGTCTCTCCTTCCCCTGTCTCTTTGTCTGTTTGGCAATGGGGCAAACAATCGCCCATTGATTGATGCCAAAGCAGAAACAAAGCGGCCGGAAGGAGTGCGTCCTCCATGGCGCAGCGCAGTGGCTGCCAAGTGCACCGCAAATGCATGCGAAATGCACGCAAATGCCATATTCAGAAATGGAATTCAAATTTATCAAATTTAATGTGTTACAAGGGAGAATCCCCTCTCCCTCCCTCTCTCTTTTTCTCTTTCTCATTTATTATGACCCACAGCGAGACAGACAGATAGAGGGAGAGAGGCAGAGAGAGAGAGACAGAGAGAGAGAGAGAGAGAGAGAGGGAGAGTGAGAATGAGATGCATGTCGTGCTCACTCTTCCTCTCTTTGTCCCTCTCCTTTTATCTCTCTAACTTGCTCTTCCTGTCTCTATATCTTTCATTCTGTCTCTCACTAACTCTCTTTTCGTACCCTCTTCTCTCACTCCGTTTCTCTCCCACTTTATCTTTCTCTCACTCTTCCATTCACTCTCTCATTCTCTCACTCTCTCTTATTTCATCTCTGTCTCAGTCCGTCTCTATCTCTCGCTCACTCTCTCTCACTCAATCTCTGTCTCTCGCTCTGATGGTCTCTCTCTTTCTCTCTCTCTTTTTCTCTCTCTCTCTCTCTCTCTCTCTGATTCCCCCACTCCCCCACTCGCTCACTCTCTCGTACATCCCCTCTCTCTCATTCTCTCTCCCATTCTCTCTCTCATTTACTGTCTCTCTCTTTCTCTCTCTCTCTCTCTCTCCCTCTCCCTCTCTCTCTCTCTCTCCCTCTCTAATTCTGATTCCCTCTCTCCCCCACTCGCTCTCTCTCTCGTACTTCCCCTTTGTCTTTGTCTCTCTCTCTCTCTCTGATTCTCTCAATCTAATTCACTATCACTGACTTTCTTTCTCCCACTCTCTCTCATTTTCTCTCTCTTTTCCCTTTCCCTCTATCTCTGCCTATACCCAATCCACATCAGCAAGTAAACCTTTTTCAATTTCTAGAGTATGTGCTAGTCGGGCAGACTCGATACTCACAGGTATTGGAGCTCGTCTATATTTAGGTTATGTGCCCGACTGCCATATTCAGTTCGAGTCGAAGTTGCGGCCAGACCTGGCCGACGCGACTCGTCGACCCGGATGTGAATTCTAGTCGCTGGCGATCCGGCTATGTCTCCACACTGCGCTGGAGCACTCGAGAGCGCTGGGGGACTGAAGTTAAATTGAGCTGGCAGCGAGTTGCAGCTGCTAGAGGATACTACGGGCGGCTGTCACTTGCCGCTGAAGTGGAATGACGAATGCCGTGCGGTCCACTTGCAATAGAATGCATCTCTCCGGCTGACTGCCTCTCCGTCCGTCCGTCCGGCTCTCCGGCTGGCTGCCTGCTAGTCTGGCTGCGCGAGCTGCGGCGCCCCAGTTTCCCAGCTCGACTTTGCTTGTGAATAAATAAAGAGGCGCAAATTAAATTTGAAATTTGTTGGCGCGCTGCCGCGCAAGGGGCGACGGCGACTCCCACGCGATGTAAACAAACGCAATCGAGTGCGAGACTCATATGCAGTGGCAGTGGCAGTGGCAGTGGCACTGGCTGGTCACGATTATTGCCAATCACAACAACTTAATGGATGTTAATTTCACTCCACTCTCCCTCTCTCCCTCTCTCTCTCACTCGGTCTGTCTCTGTGCATTGCTTGTTCATATTATCAAAAGTTGCGCGCAAAGTGCCAAAGGACATTCATTAGAGCATCTACACGCAGCACACGCAGCACACTCACACACACACTCACACACACACACATGTACATAGGCACACACATACGTATACTTAATTTTTGTTATATGCCCCAACGGCAGCCGTAAATTTCTCACATAATTTGGCGTTTCCTTTTATATTTCGTTATCTTCACATTTCGAGCTTTTCTCATATTTTTGTTGCCTCTTTTTTACAGGGTATCAGGCGGGCAGCAGTGCCTGCCTTGCTCCACATAGCAAACTAATCGAGTTAGCAAAAATACTTCGAATAAATCATAATTGAAAGTAAATTTAAAATTCAGTTTCATATCAAATTCTGTTTTGTTCTCTAATCGAAATTCTCGTTGCATTTTTTTTTTTTTTGATAATATTTTGCTTTTGCAACAATAAATTCAAATGCAATATTAATTGAGCTCGAGCTGTGATTTATTTCGCAATAAAGAAAAATAAATAAATAAATATAAAATAAATATAAATAATAAAAAATTTTATTAGGATTTTTGCATTTGATTCTCTTAATTTCTTTGATTTGCTCTGACTGAAAGTCTCTCTTTGCCTCTCTCTCTCTCTCTCCCTCTCTCTCTCTCTTTCTCTCTCTTTCTCTCCCCCTCTCTCTCTCTCTCTCTCTGCCTATAAAAGTAACTTTCTCTCTCTTTCTCACACTTCTTACTCAATTTCACTCACTTTTTCCTTCTCTCAGCCTCTCTTTGCACTTCTCATAGCCATTGCCCACTGCAGAGTATGCCTGCAGTCGTGCATACCCGACTCTGCAATTTAATTTGCCTTTGGTTGTTGTTGCTTAAGCATCATTTACTTGGCCAGTGCTGGCCCCGGCCTGGCTTAGCCTGCCCTGGCCTGGCCTGGCCTGGCCTGGCCTAGCCGGGCACTTTGACTTCGGCCCGGCTGGAGCTGGCTTTAAAGGCGACGGCAGCCAGAGTGGGCCAGAGAAAGCCTTGCGGTGGCAAATGCCAACTTCCATATGCGATAGATGTATGTATGTACGTCTTGTTGTGCCGCTACTTATATTTATGACAGCATTTGGGTTCGGCCCGGGCTCGGCCCAGTTATCAAGGTCACGCACCATTGAGCGTTATGCTCCAATCAACGTTCAGCTGCACTTGATGTGCCGACACGACATAAGAATATTTCGCTTGTGTCGTTCGACATTTCATGGATACACCCATCAAAATATAGTTCTTTATGGCCCTGTCGCTCTCTCTCTCTCACTCTCGGTGTGTTACTGTTGACTAATGATCTGTTTACTTGCAGTTGAAAACGCAGCCAGCAGGATGCAGACGAATGTGCAAATTGATTCGAAGAATCTGCGCAGCAACGATGACAACTTTCGCTCACGCAGCCATCACATAACCATTGAGGTGAGTGCCCAGAGCTAACTGTAATTAACAATCAATTTGCCACTTGTGGCAACAGTCGACAGCCAGTGCATATCGACTCGAACTACCTTGACAAATTGGCCTGCTCCATTGGCATTTTGGCAGCAGCAATTTGTATATTAATTGCAAGTTTACCGACTATGAAATGCTGACAGTCGCCTCGGTGCACAGGCTGTGGTCAGGTCTGGAGCTGCCTCGACGGGCCTGCGGGGCGTATGAGTTATTTCTTGAGCTGAGTCCGGCATTTGCCTCGGGGACTGGCAAATCATTTCAGGCATTTGTTTGACAAATGATCAAATGAGATTTTAATTGGAATAAACACACGTGTATACATTATATATGTATATATACACACACATATACATACGTATAACTAGCTGACGTTGCTCGAGTCAAAGAAAACACGAAATTTGAAGCTTTGGCAATGGGAAGCAAATAATTATATTATAAAATTTCATATAAAAATTTGTAGTAATAATATTGATTGATAATTCTTTAAGTATTAGATTAGTATATATATTTAATATTCTAAAATAAGGCTGACAACATTTACTGGCTTTTCTCAGCTCAGAGTCTCCTCCAAGGCATCAGCCAGCTTTCGTTGCCTGAGTCTGTAGAGGCTGTTAATATGTTTATTATAATAAACTTAAATATTTAAAAATCATAATAATAATTAAGTAAAATAAGCTCTAAAATTCGAGCTTCCAATCCCAATTTTAATTGACTAAATGATGATATATTTAATGCATATAGAAAACTAACAAATAATAATCAAATCAAGTCTAGCAGTAACTTTGACAGCAGTTTGTGCTAGTTAAGTGAGACTGAAAGCAAAGTGTTTGGGCTACAGAGATCCATGAGCTGAGCTCAGACGAGTGAGCTACAGTGAACTAGCTGACGTTGCCAGAGTCAAAGAAAATACGAAATTTGCGCTAGGCAATATCTGATGAGCTGACCGACGCTCGCTTTCTATGTGAAGTTATCAGCTTATGGGAAAAGATTCTCTTCTCTCTGATCTCTTATCCAATAGATTAACACTCTTCTCTCTCTCTCTCTCTCTCTCTCTTAAAAGTATATATTCCTTTTCCTCTAACAATAAGTTATCTCTATTGCCATGATCTGCCACGACAAGTGTTGCTCTTCTGTTTACTCGATCGTTTTCTATGTTGGGCGTAAGTTTCCTTGCTCATGCTTGGGCGAAAGAGTCGATATTTATATAATGTTCATTATAAGAACTAAAAACTAATTTGATAATATAACTAATCTAAGTATCCATTATAGCAATTGTTGCTCCACTCCCAGCTGGCTGAAGTAGAATACTTCGAGCTAATGGCTAACGGCTAACGGCTAACGGCTTCACTGTGTTGGCTAGCAGCTTTAACTGCTTAGCTGAGCTTGCTCTTAGCCAGTCTAAGGTGTGATAGTGCTAAGACCTTTGGTATTCAAATCATAATAATAATATTCCTATAATAATATATATTTAAAATAATCTAAAAAAAGAGTAAATAATTCCCTTTTTGATTCAATTTAAGCCAGCTTTAATCTGTGCTTGCAGCTTGGCTTTCTGAATAAAAGCACATTTCAGAGAATGCCAAAATGTTGTATGCTGGGTTATCAGCAGAAAGCTTAGAGCAAAGTTGAGCTTTGTGCAGCCACGAGAGAGAGAGAGAGAGAGAGAGATAAGAACAGTTGTAATTACTCCAATTAAAATACAGTTAAATATCATTGTCAATCTTGTTGCTTATCACAAATAGCCACTCAAAATATTGATAAGCCCAATTCCCGTTATAAACCCTTATTTAAACCACAAGAAAAAGGTAAAAAATTTGAAGCAAATGCAACAAGTGTTCAAAGCTTTTGCGGCAGACGTGCTCTCGCTCTCTCTCGGTGCACAGGCGCAGTGGCTGGCAATGGTTAAGCTTTAAAGCTATGCGAAAGCTCTGGCCCAAGGCACGCAGCATCAGTCAGCTGCGCTGCACACTAAGCCCAAACTTGAGGCGAATATCACCAATGAGAATCATCTGGTTTTTGTTGTCGCTGCTGCTGCGCTGCTTTTCTCAATGAATGAATGGGCCCCGTTGGCCGTCGTGGGTACGTGGGTGCCCGCTGTCGCTGTCGCTGCCGTTGCTGCTGCTGCTGCTGCTGCTGTTGTCGGTGTTCATCAGTTGGCTGCGTCGTCGTTTGCCGTCAGTCGCTGGCAACATTTTGGCGCGTGTTGACATGCTAACGATTTTCGGTTAACGCGACGCGCGAAGCTTTTACCGTTAAACGCCGATTTCAGTTCAGCTTACCGTTAACCGCTTGTCAAACGCTTCAAATCCAAATTGTAACCGTAAAACAACAGTTGCAACCGCTGCTCACTTTTTTTTCCTGTTCTTCGAATCGCAAATATTTTGCTTTGTTTTTGTTTTGTTTGTTGTGTTCTTTGTCTCGTGCGTGCTATTGTTGTCCTCCTCCTCCTCCTCTTCTTCTTGTTGCTGTTGCTGTTGCTGCTGGCCTGCCGGATAGATTGTTTGTCGCCAGCCGAGCGGCAAAAGGCGACCCACAACCGGAGGCAAAAGTATATTTTTAAAACCGAATTGCGCTTTCATTATGAAGTATATATACATATATATACTATATATATATATATGTATTTTTAATGTTGGGCTACTCATAAAACAGTTGCTCAAATTTTTGCTTTTTGGCGGCCATATCCCTTTGTTCTGTGCCAGTGTGCGTGTGTGTGTGTGTGTGCCGGCATTTTGTTTGGCGCGTAAAATGGCGTCTGTTATCAGCGAGCGGCTGCTTATCAGGTGCACAGGCCACTAAATCATTGCCTCGACACACAATAAACATGTTGCCAGTTGTTGTCATTGCATTGCTCCCAACAGACACACACGCACACACACACACACATGCACATGCACATGAAATAACACACAAAGCACTTGTCTGCTGCATGTAAACGGAATACATAAATTCAAAATGTGCGAATGTGTTCCCATCTCTCTCTCTCTCTCTCTCTCTCTCTCTCTCTCTCTCTCTCTCTCTGTGTGTGTCCCGCTGTGCTAGTGCGATTATCATTTATTGTTTACATTATCGCTGCGTTGGCCAACAACTGGCAACTGGCAACAATGCCAGCGCGACACTGACGAACCGTTAAAATCTGTGACCGGAAACGGAAATCCATGTAATGGCATTTTTAATGCCTACAATCGCTAGCTGAAATGCGTTTTTAATTTGACAAACGGAACAACATACAGCTACACACTCACACACCACTCACCTGCCACCTGCCAGCCCACCCAAGCATGAGTACATACATAAATTCTTATCAAACAGCAAACAGCTCAACTTCCAAATGACACTTCTTCAACACACTCACACACACACACGAACACGAACACTTCTTGCTGTTGACAGCTCTCCAATTGTTGTCAACTTAAAAACTATGGCAAATGCTTTATGACATAAAGTTGTTGCAGACGCTCAAACAGGCGCAGTTTTTGTTGCCTACTTTTGAGCGCTCGCAGCGAAAACTTTACGTTTTTCAGTTGAAAGTGTAAAACGGAAGTGAAATAAGCGTGAATTGGGTGGAATTCCAAGGAGTTCAGCTTAATATATATAAATATATATACATAAATATATATACATATATATATATATATATATAGTATAGTTATAGAAAATTCTAATAAATTCTTAGAGAAAAATAAATATGGCAAATGCTCAATAAAAATATGTTTAAAACATTTTTATTAATATTGCAAATAGTTTAAAAAAATACGTAAAAATTCAATTTTTATTTAATAAATATAAATGGAATTTAAAAATTAGAAATTGTCTTTTGAAAAAGCGATAATAATAATATTAAAACAAATGCTATAGAAAATAATAAGAATTGATAGGCAAAACATATTAAAAAATTGATAAAAAGTTAAAAAAAAATATTTTATTTTAAAAAAAGTAGAAAAAATTTGAGAAAACCAAAATTAAATTGATTTTATATATTTTTTTCATTTAATATATAATTTATATATATTGAAAATAGGCCACAAAAAGTCAATATAAATAAAACATATGTTTATAAAATCCAAAAAATATTAAATCAAATTAAATTTAGGCTTTGGCTGATCAAAAATAGAAATATATGAAAAAAAAAACTGAAATAAATATATTTTAAAGATAAATACATAATTTAATATCAAAAGTATATAAAATATTTCGCATATTTAAATGAAATAGCAGCAGCATAAAAAAACTATTATGATATTGATATGCGTATAAAAGATATTGAATATGGCAACAGCTCAATGACATTGGCCATGGAACGCTAAGGTCAAGCGTTTGCAGCTTGTTGCATGCGACAGCGATAATCGTAAATATACATAAATATATCTAGTGGAAAAGGGATAGAGCAAGAGAGAGAGAGAGAGAGGAAGAGAGAGAGAAAGGGAAGGAGCGCAATCAAGTCTGTGCCCCGCAGGCAGCAGCAGCGCTGCTTAGCGGGCGTGAAGGAAGGGTCTGGGTCCGGAGGTGTCTATGTCGCTTTATCTTTATAAAATTATGAATGCGAAACAGACCAACTGCCAATTTGCAGCCGCAGCAGCATCAGCAGAAGGTTCGCTAATAAAAGGCCAGTGGGCACTTGTGCCACCGCAGCGTCAGTCATGACAGCGACTCAAGTGGGGGCCAAGTGCAGCTGGAAGTCAATTCAAATGGGATTTTGGCTCATTGTGCCGGGCTGCAGTTGAGTGCGTGTAGCTGCCGGCGCGCTGAATGGGCTATGAGTTCAGCACCTTGGTCAAGAATAGTAGAAAATAAGAGAGAAAGAGAGAGAGGGAGGGAGGGAGAGAGAGGGAGGGCTTTTTGTCCGTCTGCCAAAATAGAATATAAAAGTGAAAAGGTAGAGAAATCTAAGAGTTTTGTAACTTATTGAAGGCAAACAGAGTCAAGAGGCGTTGCTGTGAGTAGAGCGCATCTTATAGTTAGTCTTGGTAGAGCGGTTGATAGAGGGTATCTCTTGGGTGAGCAGCCAGTTATCTGACTGCAGCTAGAGGGTATCTCTCAGTTAATCTCTCACACATAGCTCGCCTTGGTAGCTGGCCCGAGTTAATGAAGTCCTCTAGACAGAAAGACAAGTCAATGCATTCATCTGTCTGCAGTTAGAGGGTATCTCATAGGCTAACTCCCATACATAGTTGGTCTAGTCTATCGGTTTGTAGCTAGAGGGTATCTTGTAGTTGACACTGTTTGCCTTGTTAGCTGGGCCAAGTTAGTAGAGGTATCTGAGGCTGTCTCATAGGCATTTAGAGGGTATCTTCCAGTTCACACACTCACACACTGACAGCTGCTGGGCCTTGGCTAATGGAGTCATCTGGCCGACTGCTGTGATTGCGCCTTGGCCCTTTTGCTATTGCCCACTTAGCAATTCAAGCAAGTTAAATTGAACATAAGCGTTTGAGCAAATAGCGCGAGCAGCCGCAAAATACAAAAGAATCAAAAGAAATTGTTTTAAATGGCTTGAAGATGCCAGAGACAAAGGCAGAGGCAGAGGCTGGGGCAGAGGCAGCTGCTGCTGGCGGGTCACTGACTGCGCTAGACCAAAACAATGACAATGAGTGTAGGTATGTGTGTGTGTGTGTGTGTGTGTGTGTGTGTGTGTGTGTGTGTGTGTGTATGTATGTTTGTCTCTTACGAGTGTTGCTCTTCTCGCTATGTTCGGGGCACTCAGCTAGATTATCATATTACATTTGGCTGTTTATGAGGCGAGCGCCTTTGATCGCACTTTCGATGCGATTCGTAAGTCCCCAAAGCTGTTAAGCTCGGCGTATATTAAAAAGCTGAAAACGTTTGCCAATTTGGCTGGCTCCGATGGAACTTTGCTTGATTTGTTTGCCTTTCACGCTGAGAAACAAACAAGGCGCTCGAGGCCTTGGCCAGGGCTGAAAATATGGAATGTAGTTGGTTTACCTAAGGCTTCTGCTTGGCTGCCCACAGGCGCAAATCGAGTTAAACTTGCAAATTGGGCTAGCCCAAGGCACACACACACACACACATATATATATATATATATAGAGTGTGTTTGTCTAACTAAAAGATAGTCCACTCGAGGCCCAAGTTGTTGTTAGCTTCACGCCTAAAAATAAACGGTCAACGAGCAGGCCTATCCCTTTCTCGCCCTCTCTCTCTCTCTCTCTCTCTCTCTGTCTGTCTCTCTGTTTATGTAATTATGTAAGCCACTTAAGGGAGCTCAGTTTTAATGCAGTTAAAACTTGTCAGTGCCTTTTAGGCATAATCGTGTTGATTTAAATGTTTGCCGCTCGCCGACAGCAGCCATAGGAGAACAATGTCACAGTTAATAACGAACATGCAACACACACACATGGATACTTGAAACATATGGCCATATGCTAGAGCAGGCCAACGCCCAACACACACACACACACACACACACGCACACACACACTCGCACACTCGCACAGCTCTCGCCCAACTTTCTACAGGCAATAAAACATTCGCAGCATCATTTTGTGTGCTGCCCGCTTTTTGGGCTAAGGCAGCTCCTGAGTACAGTAATGCATGTTAACACTTTGCTGCTACGTGAGTGTATGTGTGTGTGCTTGTGTTTGTGTGTGTGTTCATCAGAATTCATAAAATTTCAATTAAGTGCACACACACACTCGGTGCTGCTGCTATGGCTGAGAGCGCGAGTTTGAGTGAGGCAGAGCTGAAGCGATCGTTGCTGAGCTGGGCTAACTGAGCTAAAGCTATCCATGCTTAGCTGATCTTCATATTCTTATCTAATAGGCTGAGGCTTTTCTTCTTTTCCCTACACATCAAATATCTCTTTTCCTCTAACAACTGCTTATCTCTACAGCCTTGATCTGCCACTTCATGGGGCGACAGAGTTTCTCTTTATGATCTGCCTAAGCTCGATTATTATACTTCTTTTTTTTATATTTTAATATGATTTAATTTTATATATTTTAATATTTTTGTTAATAGTATATTATTATAGTTTTTTGTACTTTTATATTGTATATTTTTAAATATATTTCTTATATTTACATATAACTTTTTATTTGTATAATTTTAAATTTTTACATTTGATATAATTTTTATATTTCTAATATAAAAATATACAAAATATAAAAATTAAAAATATATTTTTATATTTTCGTATTTTTATATATTTATATTTTTCTATTTTTCAATTTTTCAATTTTTCTATTTTTTTTAATATTTTTTATATTTATATATATTTTATATTTCAATATTTTTATTTTTTATATTTTTTAGTATATTTTATATTTAAATTTTTTTATTTATATATTTTTTATATTTTTATATATTTTATATTTTAATATTTTTATTTTTTTATTTATATATTTTTTATATTTTTATATATTTTATATTTTAATATTTTTATTTTTTTTTATTTTTATATATTTTAAATTTTAATTTTTTTATTTATATATTTTTTATATTTTTATATATTTTATATTTTAATTTTTTTATTTTTATATTTTTTTATATATTAATATTTGTATATATTACATCGAATCGCAGCTTAATTCGCCTTGCAACATTTAGTTAAGTGCAAATAAACGCGCTTATTCAACTTCAGTGATTCGCACACAGTTGCAGTCGAGGCTTATTAAATATTCATAATTGCCGCTGCATTTCAGGCAACTTTTGGCAGGGCGCGCGCCACGGCTGAAACTTAATTTAAATAAATAATTGGAATCCGTGCAAAAGCGGGAAATTAAGCAGCAAATCAAATGTGAACAGAGCACATATATATTATATATGTATATAAATTTAATAAGTATAATAATGTGAGCCCTTCTATGCAGTTCTCATTTGCTTAACTTGCAGTTTATTCCTGCCCCCTCTCTCTCTGCATTTGTCTGGCTTCAAATCCTTTGTTACAGCCATAGCCAGTGCTCACTGTATTGTGCTTAGCCAAACTATATATATATATATATATATATATATATACATGTCTATCCCAGCGGATATTGTCAGCTTCATCAGCTCGTCGCTGCGGGGGCGGTGCCCCACATACAGTGCATATGAAAAGTTGTGGTCCATCTATTTGTCTCCAGTGCGGCAAGCAGCAGCAGCGACGGAGTCGCATTGTCCTGTCTGCTCGCATTCATTGTTGTCTGTCGTCTGTCGTCTGGCTACCTTGCGCTGCTGCTGGATTCTCGATTCTGGATTCTGGCATCAGCAGCTGCCCTTTGCCAATGTAAACAATTTAATTTGCTTAGTTGGCGTAATATTCGCCATCAATAAAAAGTAGCGTACGAAACTTTTTTGTTAAGGGGGCGGGACGTATAAGAATAAAAAAGCAGACATGAATGTTAGTATGTGTGTGTGTGTGTGTGTGTGAGTTTCACAAACAATGACTATCGATAACAGTTGGGCTCATCTTGGCCTTGTATTGCACAATTCATTGGCTGGCTGGCTGGCTGGCTCTGCAATTGAGTGGCAAAGCCCACTTGAAATAAATCTAAGCAACACCAGACACACACACAACACACACACAACACACACACACTCACACACACACACACACATTGTTTGGGCCTAATATTAAATCGTTATGAACAACGTCTTTTGTGGCGTCTGCTCTCGCTCCCTCTCTGTGTCTCTCCCCCTCTCTCTCTCTCTCTCTCTGTCTATTCGCACTTGTTGACCGAATTGTAATTGTTAATCTCCTGCATTGATTTTCCACTTGACGCCTTTGTGTGCGTGATATTTAGGCCAGGTTCTTGTCGGCAAAGTAATTGAATTAACGCTCAGCCAGTGACTGATGAAGTGGCCTCCACCTCCACGGCCACGACAGACGTGTTTCCGTCTCCATCTAGGTTTCTTCTTGGCCGACGACGAGACGTCTCTGGTTACGCTTTCTCAATTAATTGCATTCGTTGTCAGATTCTGCGCAACGTAGCGTATGATTAACGCATCATCCACAAGCAAAGGACGCAAGAGATCTGCACATATCGACGAGGATATACCCTGGGAAAGGGAAAGGAGGAGTATGGGGGAGAGGTCTTGAAGATATATATATATATAGAAGGATAGATATATATGTATGCCATATCATACAAATGCATATACCCTATAGGGGAGTATGAGAACATAGCGTATATATCCAAAAGCATCAGATGAGCTTTTCAGCTGCAGACTCTTCAGTCTGCTCATGTAAGTCATATGCAAAAGATATAGCTCTTGAACGTAGATAACAATCTGATGATTGGCTGAGTGAGGGCATTAAGTCCCGGCAATTATTGCTGCCTTTCATAGCGCCATTTACTGCCATGAACACGGCGATGGCTGGAAACGCATGCCGATGGGCCGATGGCTTTTTGAGAACGCGTTCGTCATCATCATCATCAGCCGGCTGACATCAGAGCCGGCGGGCGCATGAATTACTTATGAAACGAGGCGTGGGCCTAGCTGAACGCAGCTTCCTGCCCTTATGAACAATATGCACCTAATTGAATACATTTCTCTTTTAAGCCAATAGTCGACTGAGCCCCAAACACTCGTTCACCTGCCTGCGGCTGTGGGTGTGTGAGTGTGAGTGTGGCTGTGGGCACCCACCTACACCTGCCTGGCCACGCTCCAATTGGCTTGCTTTCATAAGCTCGGCCCATAAAGTGGATAAAAAGTGGCGAGCGAAGTTTTAAAAGTGCAGCGAACGAAGCGAAAGGCGAAACATTAGCTAATTGCAAAGAGAGAGAGAGAGAGAGAGAGAGAGAGAGAGAGAGGGAGGGAGAGAAACTAGAGAAAAGGACTAAAAATTGAATTTTTATATAGTTTTATATGCTCAGCATCTGCATTAGTAATAACGCCTCTCTATGCAATTCTCAGTGAAATCCTAAACTTAAAGCTGGGCTCTACTTGAACGCCTTTCTCTGCAATTCTCAGAATATATAGGGTATGCTCTGGCTCAGCTGGCCCACAGCTCATATTTCTTGTTAATAAAATCTATAGAGATTAACTCCCACCGCCTGCCAGCAATAGATAGTTACAGTGTGTGCGTGTGTTTGGCTTGATTAAGTTGGAAAGATTATATATCATAGGGACAGCTAGCTAGGGACTGGGCTTGTGAAATATGCAGCAGCTTCGCTTTGACAAGCTTATCATGAATCATTTGGCCAATTCATGAATAACAAGCAATTATGCGGGTCGATACCAAAAACAGATAAGGAGCCAACGAATGCAAATCAACGTATCTAGGTGTTTGCCTTCTTGATGTCTGTCTCCCTCTCTATGTGTGTGTGTGTGTGTGTGTGGGCCAGACAGCTGTCAGTTGAGCAGCTGGAACTGATTTATGCAGCGCATATCGCATTCAGGTCTGAGGGCCCAGGCTCAATTTCACCTGGTCATCAAAAGGTAGGCGAAAAGCGGAGAGCCAGACGTAGATCCTTCTTCATCTATGTCTCAGCGCATGCAGCCAGCAGCCAGCAGGCCTACTTCAAAGTCTTGAGTCAAAGCTGATGTTTCTTTCCTTCCCGAACTTTTGCTCCCTTTTGTCATAAGTTACTTAATTATGTGTGCAGAGCTTTTGTTTTCCAGCTGACGGCTCTCTCTCTCTCTCTCTCTTTGTTTCTCTGTGAGTGTGTGTGTGACAGGGGCAGGGGGTGTGGGTAGCTCTAGGGGTAGGGGCGGGGCTAGGTCGTGTCATCCAATAATTTATGCTAAACGCACGCCTCGCTTTTTGAGCAATTTCATTTAATTTTCATTAGCAAAAGCCGCAAATTGGTAGCAACAGCCAAAGAAACTTTGGCCCAAAAACATTTTTCATTAATATTAAAATATTCAAATTAAGAACGAGCCAAGGGCGTCAAGGGGCGTGCCAGCAGCAGCTGTAGCAGCGAATTTGGCGACTATATTTCTGCATGCCAACTTTGCCCCTTTTGCAGCCACGCCCCCATCTACCAGCCCCTTGCAGCTCCACCCAAGGCAAGGTAAACATCAAATTTGGAAATTTAAAATTCATAGATTGTTTTGCTGCGAACATAACTGTAATTATGAGTATTTTCATAGCATTTGAATATTTCAATTAGCCCAAAAAAAAGAAAAAAAAAACAAAATGAAAATAAAAATAAATAAAGTCGACTTAAAGCCCTTTTGAGCCGAGCCTAAGACAGCTCCTTTCTTTGCTTTGCCTTACTTTTTCTTATTGTCAGCAAATTGGTCAGGCTTAGGCTAAGGCCTTTGCGTTGATTTTAATTAAGCAACAACGTCAGTATACTAGAATCAGCCCACCCTCACCCCACCCCACCCCCGCCTTGCTATCGCTGTGCTGCTGCTGCTCCGATTGGTAATACCGAATCGGACCTTGTGCTGAAATCTTAGCGACCCTGGTCATAAATCAAATAAACGCCAACTAAGCCGAATAAGTAAAAAGAACAAGAAGAAAAAAAATCAAGTACAAATAAAAAGAAATTCAGAGCGAATGCGAAATACTCTTGCTGATCGAGTTTAATAAATCTTACTATATAAATTATATATATAAATTAATATATAAATGATTATACATATATATATATATATATATATATATATATATATATTTTTTTTTTTTTTTATATATTTTTTTTTTATATTTTTATATTTTTATATATTTTTTTTATATATTTAATATATTAAGATTTGTTTTTATATTTTTATATAAAGAGGTAAACAGACAAAATATTTTTTTTATTTAAAAAAATATTTTAAAAATAAAGTAGATGAAAATTTGTGTAATATTTGATTTATTTTTTAATATTTTATTTTATTTTTATTTATTCTTATTTTTTTTTTTTAATTTTTAAGCTTAAAGAAAATAATTATTACTTTAATTTTGTATAATTTTTTAACTTTATTAATTTTTTAATTTTTAAAATTTAAAGAAAATAGTTTTTAACAATTCTAATTTTTTAAAAAAATAAAACATGTTAAAAAAAATAATTTAAAATATTTTTAGCAATTATATTGAAATTTTTCTTAAATATTCTCTGAAACTTTTTTATTTTTTGTTTTAATATTTTAGTTAACATTTTTATTAAATTATTTAACTTATTTTTTTTTACTTTGCAACTTGAAGTCAATTGAGCGCACAAACTCGTTGAGAGCATCCATATGCCCTCCGTGCACTGTCAACTGATACCGCGCAGTGGATTGAATGGGCAAGTGGGCGGGGCTGTATATATTTTTTTTTTTTTTTTTTTTTTTTTTTGGCGGCGTGTCTAGGTTCACGGTCAGAGCACATGATAAAAATTGACACCATTTGCCGGACTGGTCCACTGCTTGGCCATACAAATATGTATATGTCTATCTGAGCGGAGGGTGGGAGAGGGCGAGAGAGTGCGAGGGAGAGGGAGAGAGGTGGGGAGAGTGAGTGGGATTGAGAGAAAGGCGAAAGTGGGCAGTAAAAGGCCTCGCCTGCGTTTTGGTCAGTAATAAAAATGTCATTGCATTAGTGCGAATGTGCGGGTGTGTGTGTATGCGTGTGTGTGTGTGTGTTTGTGTGTGCGAAAGTAATAAAAGTTTAGTATGTGACACATTGTGTTATATCCTGATGTTGATGCTTGTTGTTTATGCTCTTGTTCCTGTTGTTGTTGTTGTTCCTGTTGTTGTTCGTTGTTCGCTGTTCGTTGTTCGTTGCTCTAGCTGTTGCTATTATTGTTGTCGCTGTCGTTGACCCCCCACATGCATTAGCCCAGAGTCAGGAAGTTGGCACTTTAGAGCACTGCGCCCTTGGCCATTCGAAAGGCTTTAGAGCGAAGGCAGAATTTTAGCCATTTGCCATTTGCCATGCAGATTATGGTTCGCTCGGCGAGGCTTCACTGTAGGCAGGGTGGTATGGGCGTGGCAACGCTTACGTGTATTTGCTTTGTGTGTCTTGCTGGCTGTCAGTCTGTCGGCGACATTTGGCTTGATTGATTCGATTTGACTTAATTCACGCATATTAATCATACGCCCCGTGGCAACTCGGATGAAAAACCAAATCAAAGCCGAGGCCAACAAACTGAGCTGAAACTGAATCAGCATCAGCGGCAGCAGCTTTTCCCAGTAAGCAAACAGTGCTCGAGGCTGCCGATGCTGAAAAAGTAATTATGCATAAAATATCCCGAACTGAAGGCGGCTCAGCTGGGCTGGGCTGGGCTGGGTGGGCGTTTGGCTGGCACAGAGAGCGGCGGGCGCGTGGGCGCGAGGTCCTTGGAGTTGAAACTGGAACTCAAATTGGGACACGTAGGCAGGCCTAATGAGTACTAAGTACTGGCCCGCTAGCTGCCACCCAACCCAGTTGGCAGAGTTTGTCGAGTTATTTATTGATTACGTGTCATATCACTCATACGCTGCGTTGTGCGCCGCTCGATTGAAATGTAACGGAAAGCGAGACGTGCCCGAGCCCGAGCCCGGCGGAGACTTGTGCAAATAATTAAGTGCGCTTAAGTGATTTGCCCGATGGAGACACAATAAAACTGCCAGCAGACGAGCACTGAAAGGGGCAACGACGAGATAGATAGATGATGACGACGATGACGACGATGACGCTGAAGCTGAAGCTGCTGCTGCCAGCGGCACAAGTCACTCATCAATTTTGTTTCAGCAAAAAAAAAGCAGATATATACGTGTCTATATATACATATGTATATATATATATATGTCTGTATATATGCGTGTGTTTGTTTGCTTCGCTCCTTCAGCCCAGTCCATTGACCCCCCAGGCAGGCACAGCCGTTTGAAGTTCATCTGACTTTCGGCTCTGGCTGCAGTTCCTAATAAAAACTCATCATATTTATTTATTCAAATTGAGATTCGAATTCGTGTGGGCCTTAATGAAATAAAAATATTGCCTTTGCTGGCTGCTTCCACTCTGCATTTCACTCTCGACTCAAGCCAGACTCTGTTTGCTGAGATTTTATTTATTCCATTTCGATAGCCTGAACCCGTTCGAGAAGGACGTGTCCTAGAGCGCATATGCAGACGCCCATAGATATCTCTTGATAGAAGTTCAATCTGTTTTCTTCTTCTATTTGATATCCTTGATATCTGAGCCAGCCAGCTGAAGTCTTCTTCTTCTATATCTGCCCTTTGCTGTGTACAGAGTATCTCACAGTCGAGTACTCCCCATTGGAACACTCTTTATTTACACTGTTCTACTAACAGTTAGAGATAATTATAATTATTGAGAGCGATCTGATTGCCAATGCTGATATGTCGACTATGTATTGCCTGCCAACATGGTATATATAGAATATATAGCATTGCAAAACTGACAAATCGAACATCAATTTAAGTGCATTAAATTCTGCTGCCATTGGAGCTTGCCACACTAAAATTTGCTATAGTTCGTTCGAACTTACATTTGTGGTTAGCTTGAGGCTTTCTCTATCTCCTCTCTCTCTCTCTCTCTCTTTCTCTCTCTGTGTGTTTCCCAGCTTGCCTTTGATCAAAATGTGAAAATTTTTCGGGGGTTTTTGTTGGCTCAACAAATTTGCACGAATTGTTCAAACAATTGCCGAACTGAGTCCAAGTCTCGAATCTGATTGCGGCGAGTGAGTGAGCGACGAGTGGGTGGGTGAGAGTCTAAGTGTTGCCTTGAGCCCCAGATAAGATGGGCGAAGATGTGCGCTCCTGTTGCTAGTTTGACTGCTTTGTTTGACTGCCCTCGGGCTCATCAACAAATTGCAGCACTTTTGTTGTAGCGCATAAATCCCAATGGCCTGCAGCTGCTGCAGGTAACCAGACCTGGACCCAGCCGGGCAAGGGCAATGGCAAGGGCAACTTCCCAGCTGTCCTGCCGCAGCAAGGACTTTGCTTTGTTGCCAGATTCTTGGGCGGAAGGTCGCTTGCTTGGTAACTTGCTATTGAGGCACCGCCTGGCTGACGCTGAAGGTCAGCGCGGCAATTAATGTTGCAGTTGCACACACACACACACACACACACACACACACACGTATGTATATAGCCGTCTGCAGACACGTGCCCGTATAACTGGGCGTATTAAGAATGCATATCTCTCATATGCCAGCCGGGCGCAAATAAATATGAATAAGTCAAAAGTGCATTTTAATTAACTGCCCGCAATTGTTGTTTGCCCTCGCTGCCAGCCAGTCCCTATCGTGGGGAGGACCATCCCCTCCCCCTGCCCTCTTTGGCTGTCTGTTCAATCGCACGCGCTGCCCAATGGCGCCCCTGTCCCAGGTGCATTCAGTTAAATCCCAAATTGTATCAGTGAAAAACATGAAAATCTGCAGCTAATGGAATGAAACACGGCTCAACAGCAGCAGCAGCAGCAGCGAAATTTTAAACTGAATTAAACAA
Organism: Drosophila repleta; assembly: GCA_018903745.1. NCBI lineage: Eukaryota > Metazoa > Arthropoda > Insecta > Diptera > Drosophilidae > Drosophila > Drosophila repleta. The sequence continues at coordinate 322,565 of JAEIGN010000001.1, read as the reverse complement.
CAGTGGCTGCTAAATGTATGCACTTCCATCACTTAGCTGCATGCAAAGCTATGTAAATATTTTATTTTAGATTTATGGAGCGGTAAAATGGCGGAAGAGGAAGAAATGATTCAAATGAAGGATTGTTATATACCCTGTAGTCAAAATTATAGATATATTGACTATATAGATATGCTATATATTATGTATAGATGTGTTACGTATTATATATATATATGTATATATATACCCCATATAAAGTGTTTACTTTGATACTTAAATTTGATTTCTGTGAGCAGAGCTTAAGTGCATATCTCGAATCTAAAGAGATATTCCAATCGATAACAAGCAAACACCGATAACTCAGGGATATTCTAATAGATAACAAGCAAACTACGATAGCAAATGAGATATTATAATCGATATCAAGCATACGCCGATAACAAATGAAATGTTATAATCGATAGCAAGCTATCGGAGTATGCTATTATGCAAATAAGATATTATAATCGATATCAAGCTTATTCCGATAACAAATGAAATGTTATAATCGATAGCAAGCATACTTCCTTAACAAAGAAGATATTATAAACGATAACAAACAAATTCCCATATCAAGAGGAGACCTAGGCTATATTCTAATCGATAACAATCATACCTCGATATATATTTGGTATATTCCGATTATTCTTTTGAAGATCTTAGAGAGAAAATGCCTTCAAGCGAATTCTTGCATCTCATTATTATCTCTAACAGCAACAGTCATAGGTTATCGCTAATCGATAACTATCGATAGTATGTGCATAACTCTTATGACTCTAACTACAGCTGCTATAAGTTACCAAACTCAATAGCTCATCTAAACCGCCATACCCCAACCTCCTCACAGTGACTAACTACAGGGTATACCGCACACATCACATTCCGCATTCCGCATTCAGTCAATTTCGATTGATTGAAAGAGCTGAAACGGGCATTAAAAAAGAACTAGTGCTGACTAGCCAATTAGGCATATCAATGACTCTCTTCGCATTCGCAATACATCTCGACTAATTGCTAAAAGCTCACAACGATTCGATTAGAGTGCGCTGCTTTTTGGTAGGCAGTTTAAGGCTCGTTCGGGTTCAACTTCAGCAAATTTCAAATGTTCAATAAAAAAAAGTTGTTAAATCGCAAAAGCGCGCCGAGTGCGCAGCACACAGCAAAACAGTTACAACAATATAAAATTTCAATTATTGCATAGCCACGCCCATGTCCACGCCCCCTGGAAAAGTGCTTGTAATTATGAACTGCGGCTCAAAGGCGCGCACGAAATTTCTTTATTTTCTTTCTGACAACTTTGGCAGTTAAAGTGCTTCTCTAGCGGGAACTCTCTCCCTGCCCCACTCCCCCTCTCTCTCTCTTTCTCTCTCTCTCTCTCTCGCCCCTCTCTCTGTTGTTGGTTATTGCAATTTAATTAGAAAAAAACAAAGTGGAAAATTCTGCTTTAGCAGAGCTTCTTAATGTGGGCGTGTCCATTTGGCCTTGCGGTGAGCTTGGCTTTGCCAGGCAGGTTGGGGTTGGGCTTGGACCAGGGGCAGAGGCAAGGGCAGGGGTGTTTAGTAACTAACGAAGCGTGGCACGCCATTTGCCTTTGGCTTCTCGTTGCGCTGCAAGAGGGAAATCGCGCGTAGCTCAAATGATGTGCGCCCATTTTGGAGACAAAGCCGCCGGGCAACAAAGGCCAGCCAACAACAAACAACAAACAACAACAACAGCAACAGCAACAGCAACAATGTTACAACTAACTGTATATATGTTACAGCTGCGGTTGCTCTGATACCTAATGGTTCATTCTTTTTTTCTGTGCCGGCTCTTTTGGGCCAGGGACCTCAAGTCCATGTCAATTATTTGCATTTCGGTTTCGTTTTGATGTGGCAACTGCCAGATGGACGCCGAGCACGTCAACCAAAGGTGCTTCGATTCCATGCGAGGGCGAGGGCGAGGGCGAGACGAGCAACGGCCAGTGGGTCCGACGGTGTGTGGCAGCATTTGGCTGGGAATTGAGGCGCTCATGCATAATTTCTGTGCCGCTCTCAAACTGAGTCTGGCCACAGCCATTTGGCTGCCATTTTAGCATGCCACAAAACTTTTTGCCCGTCAGCTTGGCATAAAAGAAAAAAACGGAAAAAAATAGTCGAGAAAACCAGTTAAGTGTTGAGCGGTCACAGAACACAGGCGACGACTGGCCAATAACTTGTATAGATATTGATATATATATATACTATATATTGATATTGACTTGGGAAATGTTGAGAGGCAGCGAAGGAATTTGACAGATATTTGATAATAATAAGAAGTGAACTACTATGAAATGCCGATACCCGCTGTGCACTACAGCACAGGGTATCAAATGAAAATGCTGTAAATGGCAGGCGAGCGAGAATCTGGAGTTGCAATGGAAATGGAAATGGGAATGGAAATGGGAGTGGGAATGGGAGTGGAGAAAAAGGTCGCAACATGTGTAAAACAAGAACGAAGGCCAAGCCACACACATACGAGTGCGCATAATTATGGAGCGCACTGTTGGCGCTTGAGCGTCCTGTGATTTGCATATTTTTATGCTGCAACGAATATTATGCACAATCCACACGCTGAGCCGTTATACGTTATGAATATTGCGTATTAAAATGCAAATTAAACACAAATTAGCACGCCTTCAAAGTGGGCGTCGAGTGTTGGCACACGCTGCTAACCCAGATATACCCTATATACATACATATATATGTATATATGTGGATCTATATGCTATGCAGGCAGCTGACATGTGTCGCCTTGCATTAGGCGCCTCAGCTGTGGCTCCCTCAAGTGCTGGCGGCACAGTGGGGCCTCGCTAAGTGCGCCGCTGTCGCGCACTTGACCGCCATCATTCAATTTCCATTTCAATTTACTGGACAATTCGCTGGCAATTATGTCAATCATCTGACAGCAGCAGCAGCAGCAACTTCTCGCCCTTAATATATAAACTTTGCGCATCCTGGTGTCAGGCACAATTGAGTTATTCCCGAAACGAGCGGAGTTACAATTTGATTAGCATTAGAGAAAGATGGCTGTTGCCAGGGGAATACACATTCTTTGATCTTGTTTTCGACTTGAAGCAAAGACGTCAGCTGTGAATCGCAGCTAGCTTAGACTAAGCTCTGCCACGCTGCTGACTGCGGTCTCTTAACTTCTGATATCTCTAAGCTCAAATGTACATATAATACATCTTATATATACTATAAGTTAAGGTATACTCTAGTCAGGCACTTCCTCTGCCTAGAGCTCTCGCTACTTTCTGTGACCTCGCTGACTGCAGTTAATCAAATATATTATCATATATACTACGTATTCGGTATATACCGAATGACATTGAAAATATTGTATGGCACGAATTGGCACCCTCCAAAACTGATTATCAGAATAAACAAAAAAACTTTAATTAAAATATTATAATTCGCATAATCGAATCAATTTAAAAACATCCAATTATGCCTTGCAAGCGAGTGGAATGTTGACTTTTTTTTAAAATATATTTTATGCTAAGCAATTAAAGCTGAATGCCAGTATACCCTGTAGGACCGCAGAGGGTATGATTGGGTTGCTGGGTGAGAGCTTGGAGTTCCTGTTAGCAAATGCGGCAGAGTCAAGGTGAAGGTATCTAATAGTCAGGTACTTCCTATTGAACTACTATTAAAGCTTGTTGCTTTCTCGAAAGTAATTTTGCGCGCAGCTCTAATTCGCATAAGGCAAACCATAAATGCATATAATAATAACATTTTATACTTTTTATACTACGCTGACAACTTGGCGGGCATCATCAAACCTCATGTGCCGCGTGCAAGCACACACATATTGAATACTATATGTGTGTGTGTGTGTGTGAAGACAATTTCGCCTTTCTCTCGCGTTGTCACCTGGCCAGCAGCAGTGGCACTGGCAGCGTCCCCTGCTCTGACTGCTCGTAAAGCGCATGTAATTCCGTTAATACCAATTTCAACGCTTACAAATTGCGCATACGACGCGTGTGGCATGGCAAGCCGTGGCGCGGTTAGTACTCCACGACAACAACCGTTTTTTTTTCCTTAGGAAATGAAAATTTCAATACGTCAGCAGCAGCAGCAGCTGGAACAGGGGCGGGGGATGGGGGGGGGGGGCAAGGGCAACCGCGTGGCCACACCTCTCAACGGCAAGACGAAGTACTCAACCCTCGCCGTTGCGCTGACTGTTTGCTGTCATATGTCTTCCGGTGTTTATTGACAGACGTGGGTGGCGGCAACTGCTCTCCGAGGGCAATATGGATGTCTCGCATAACTTTTCCCTATGCCAAAACTTTAATTAGCGCCTGTCATATGCGCATTGACAGCGACATTTGAAGCCCATTCACAGTCGCTCGAGCACACACAAATTAAATTGGACGAGCGCAATTAAAGGCCTTTAATATTGGCTTAGCGCACTGTAAACCAAGTGAATGGAACTCGAGACGGTTCATCAGTATTTGAGTATTTAGGGCATATATGCATGGGATACGAATGGGCGGGAGAAGCAACAACAAATTTGTGATGCGAAATATAAATATTTGATTGTTTTTTAAATGTTTTACATATTTAAGATTAGGTTTTGGATATTTGAAAAATAATTTAAAAATATAATCTTATTTTTGCAATATATTTTAAAGCTTAAACAATTAATTTTTGCTATATAATATTACTTAAATTATTTAAAAATATATTTTTATTTATATGTTAATAATTCTATTTAACAATTATCTAATTATATTTCTTTTAATTATATTTAACAATTATTTATTATTTGTTAAAATTTCAAAAACTATTTAAAACATATTTATTTTTAAAAATTTAATTTATTATTTTTTCTTTATTTTTTACAATTTATTTTTAAAAATATATTGTCAATTTTTTCCTATAAATATTTCTATTATTTAAAAAATATATTCATAGTTTTATAATATTCTTAAAAATATTTAAAACCATATTATTAATTAATTACTTTAAAAATTGATTATTATTATAATTATTGTAATTATTAAATATTTTTTATAAATTTAATATTTAAATGACAATTATTCTCAGAGAAAAGCTTCTTCTTCTGCTGTTCTCACTATATTTCTTGAGAGTTGTTAAGGCTTGCTGATGTTTTTCTGGCATATATTGAGCCAAGCGCAGCCCAGCTTAGCTGGGCATCTCCCACTGACTTAGAGGGTATCGCTTGGTTGAGTTAGTTGACATTTGTGACGCTTGCAACATGATTTGCAAGCATTTTTGCGTGTGGCATCGAGTGAAGGGTGAGGAGCCCTTGACTCGATCGATACAACAACTGGCAACAGCTACTGTTTATATAGTAAGTCAATTAAAAGCGATTGCGTTTCGAATGCGCTTTTCAGTTTTTGCAGTTTTTCAATTAAGTGAAATACAATAATAATAATCATAATAATAATAAGAGAATAGCAGAAAACAATTACGATAATAATTGCTAAACGAGTACAATAAAGATACAGATACAAACAAGAAAAACCAGCGTGTTTCACAACAACAATAACAACAAGAGCGAGCTATAAAAGAAACGAAATAACTCTATATATGTATATAACTATATAAAGATATATATATTTATATATATATATACAAAGAAAATGTCGGTCGACTTGAGTGTCCAACAGGAGCCGACCATATCCGTGATAACCACAGTGCCCGTGGCACAAAATGGCGGCGAAATGGATGCCCTGCTGCTGGGCCGCATTGGGGTAAGTACTAACAACAACAACAACAAAATGCAATTTGAACAAAAAAGAAAAGAGAAGAAAAGAAAGAAAGAAATCAACAACAAACAAACAAACACACAAACAGCTTACTGAAAGCAATACAAATACTTCAATATTTCACAACTAAACTTAACTAAGTAGCAAAATGCGTGACATCTAGATCGCAATATATATACATATACATATATATATCTGTCTATATATATATATATATATCTATATATCTCTATTTTTGTTTGTTTTTGAATAGAAAAGTGCGCGCACAACTTTCTCTCTTTGGCGCGCATATTAGCTAACAAAATATTTGACTTGGCTTTCGTACTTCCACTTGTTCCACTCTTCACTCATCAGTTCAGTTCAGTTCTGTTCCGTGTCATACTTTGGTCATCCATTTCACACTTTTAACTCTGGTATTTTTCTATGGCAAATACTAGCTGCCGCATTTTCAACATTTTCCATCTCCATTGCCATTGTCTCTTGCCATTTCCATACAATTTTTGTCCACTTCACACAGTTCTCTTAGCTTTCAATCTAAATTTAACTCTTAGCTTTAACTTCTAGTCTTTACTGAAAGTACTTACGTAGTTGCAACAACTCCAACTACTATCACTCTATACATATATCTAAGTCTCTATATATATGTATATAGATATATATACATATCTATATATTTATTCGATTGCCATTCGCTTAGCTTTCTTCGCACACGCGTAAGTATCGTAGTCATTAATGAATTGTAAACGATCCAGCCACGCCTACTACTGCATCTAAGGTATATATACATATATATATATATATATATATATATATATATATATATAGTATATTCCTGGTATATATAGTAATCAATCATTGTATTTCAATTCAGTTGCCTTCGAACCTCGCTTGCGTTTCGTTCGCAACAATTAAGAAATTTGAATTTCGTTTTCCTTTTGCTTTGCGAGTGAAAAGTTTTTCTATGAAAATTCAATTCTCATAAATTATGGTCTTAAGCCTTCACAACTACATCGATGGCGCCAATGAGCAAAAGGTAATGACGACTCTAACAACAACAACAACAACAATATCTAAGCTAAGTTAAGTAAAGTGTGATTCGCGAGAAACTCATTCATGTGTATCTTAAGTGGGCTTAAGTCTTGTCAGCGAATTGTTAGATATCAAATTTTGAATTACGGAGTGTGTCTGGCAGGGTGTGTGTGTGTGTGCTTAAGCTGATTTACAGGGTATTCAAGTATGCCAAAGAGCAGCTTGACTTTTAGTTTGTTAGCATAGCTTTAAGAAAGGCTAGAAATTTCCTTCTCTTTTTCTTCTAAGCACATTGGCCAAACCAATATGGTGAGGTCCTGGGGCGCATCCAACTCCTTTGCTATTTGTTTTTTATTTCCTGCAGCCAAATCAATCTGAAACGCAATTTGCTAAATGTCATAAACAAGAATAGAAAATAAAGAGAACAGAAAAACTATTAGACAACCAATGCAAAGAAGAAAGACTGCAATTCAAGCGTAGAAAGATAGCCTCAATTAAAGGGCTTGGGTAAAGCTATTAAAAGTATAGGCAAAAATCAAATATATAATTTATAATATTAATATTATTTGTATGAGAACTTAGGCTAATAATTAATACATAATACTATATTATATCAATCAGCTCGAGTTGAAGTTGAGTTGCTACAGCTGAGAAATACTTAATAAATACTATTAAAAATAATAATAAAATATTTAGCTTAACTAAACAAAAAATTGCTTTTATTTTATTATTTAAATTTTTATTTAAACAAAAATAGTTAAATTAAAAAAAAATAATGAAATTGATTTTATTATTATTTTATTTTCAGTTTAATAATAAAATAATTTATTGAACTACAAAAAAATCAAATTTATTTTATTTTTAATTTTATAATTATAATACTAAAAAAATATTTATAAATTATTTTTAATATTTTATTTTAGTTTTAAAATAGTTAATTGAACTTAAAAAAATTATTTAAATAAAAAAAAAAACATTTTATTTCATTTAATTATTTTTACTATTTTATTTTAGTTTTTTAAATAATTAATAAAATTTAAAAATATAATAAATCAATATTTTTAAATTAACTTTTTTTTAAAAGTAAAATAAAATATTAATAATAATTTATTCACATTTTTTATTATTAAATAAAAAATAAAGTTTATTTAATTTATTTTATTTAAAGAAAAACAAGCTAAGCCTTTATATATAGCAGAGTAAAAATAAAAGAAAATAATTATAAAATTCATATTCAATAATAAACGTTGGCCCGAGTATCTCTTAGTCAGTCACTTTGGGTCTGTTGTGTATATAGAGATTGCCTGCTGGCAGATATATGGAGAATATGTCGCTCGCAGAATGAGCTTAAGCCCCGCCCACGCATTCGTGTTAATTGGAAGCTTAGCTTTCGAGCGCATGGAAACTTTAGTTGAGCTTATCGTTGCGCTGGCTGCTGTAACTGCCAGCCGGCAGTTGCTGCTATAAATGGCCGTACACTAAATTGCAGCAGCCGTACGTGTGCAGGTAAGTGCCATCCAATAATGAGCTGCCTCGATTCAATTTAGCTCGCTCGCACAAAAAGGAACAGGTGAACGAACCAATTAAGATAACAGAAGCAAAACAAAAAAAAAAGGAGAAAGTATTTTTGGGGTCCATTCAAATTATTCCTTTTATAAATTTTAATTTGAAACTTTTTATTGCCGCTCTCAAGGACGTGGGAAGAGCATGTGAAACAAGCTCATTAAAGTGCCAAGTGGCAAGTGGCAAGTGGCAAGTGCAGCCATCTGATTATGTAAACCATAAAAATGAAAATAGAATTTTTGGCAAAGCAGCTGCCGTTGCAGCCCGTTTCAGCTCCGTTAGCCCAGCTGCAGTTCCATGCTAAGTCGGCACTATATTCACAATCTTTTTCCCTCTTAGTTTTTCCCATAGTTTTTTTTTTCTGCTTTCTTTTCTTTTGCTTCGCTTGTACGAATTCACATGGAAATCTGCTGGCCTCCAATGCCAGCTACATATGTAAGTATGTGTATTGAAACGCTTTGCCTTCGACTCGAATTGCATGAGTGCCTGCCTGCCTGCCTGCAGTAGTAGCTCTACCTTTGGATGTCCCATGAATTCCGTAGCTTACAAATGTATAGAAAATATCAAATATTAATTGCCTTTTTTATTATGTACTATAATATATATATTTATGTATTCTTGCATCTTTTTCTTTTCTGCAAAATATATTTTTTATAGACAAACTACACTTAAGACCTTGAGTACCTCGCTTCTTTGTGCATTTTATATTGTGCCTCAGTCAGTCCATCAATCAGTCAATCATATATAGCAAATGTTTTCGCACAAATCTTTAGTTTCAGTCCGAAAATCGTTGCACTTATGCAGCAACAAAGCAATCACAGCTGGAATGTAATATGCTATTTATTTTCTATTTTTTTTGGAATTTCATATATCGTGAGTGTGTTCTCTCTCTCTCTCTCTCTCTCTCTCTCTCTCTGTCAGCCCCATGACCTGCTGAAATATGGGCAGCCCAAGCAAGCTTTACAAGAATGCGTGTATTTGTTCTACTCTTTCAGCATAGTCCAAAGTTGAAAAGCATTTTTTACATCGAAATGCCAGCAAAAATACCAGAAGCAAATCCATAAAGGTGGACAACGGGCTGCTTATGCTTTAATATTGTTGCTTAAATTTGTTTTTAAACTAAAAAAAATAAGATTTATTAAGCATTATAAGATTATTAAGTTTTAAAATAAACAACTTAATATTTTATTTATTTTTTTATATATTTTTTTTATTATTATTCATATTTTCTATAGTTGAAATATGTGATAAATATTTGCTGGAAAAGCATTTACTTAGATATGTAAAATGAATAAATATGTAAATATGAATTAATTTTTATGCTATAAATATTGATATATATAAAATAAAAAATTTATATATTTTTAACTATTTTATATAAATATTTTTATTTGAAATTAGTTTGAAAATATTTTAAAAATTACATATTTAATTATTGTTATAGTATTTTAAATTTGTAATAATTTTGTAAATATTTTTTATTTCAAATGTTCATTAAAATCTGTTTAAATTTGTTTGTATCTTGTTTGTTTATTTTTTTTTAAATATTGAATTCTATTTAAATTTGTTTAAAATAATATAATTTAATCAAAATAAATATTGTCTAACTTAAATTTTATCCTTTTTTTAATCTTTAAGATATTCTGTTTTTCTTAATCAAATTTTTGTATCTTTCAGATTTGCTAAAGTCGCCTTTTTATATTTTTGTAGCTATATATTATGCTTTTAACTGAAATTAATTTATGCATGAGAAACACAGAAGCGAGAGGGAGAGGGAGGGGAAGGCATAGAGAGCATGTTCAGATCGTTTTAGAAATGTTAGAAATGTTTGCGTTTGCTTTGCTTCGCTGTGTTCTCATGTGAAAACATATATGTATATATATAATCATATGTATATATATATATTGTACATTGTACATGGCTCTGCGACTGCCATAAAGGTAATCGAAATTTTATAATCTTACGCATCGGTAGCTGCGCCACGCGAAACACACGCCAAAGCGCCGCTGCCTTCCCAGGGGAGCCCAAAAAGTTGCTTTTGGCCTCTGATTGCATCTTGCAGGCGCCGGGAGGGCGTGGCCCAGCCCAGCTCAGCCCAACCAAGAGTTATGCAATTTTGGCAAATTGATAGTGAGTGCAAGCGTTTAGCATGTGAGCTAAGCAGAGCTGCAACAACTGTCGCATAATTGATGAACTGAGCAGCAGACGACGTGGACAATAGCGAATGAGCAAAGGCAGCAGAGCTGCCTGGCTGAGTGTTGTGCACGTTAATCGAATTAAATGCTGGCCAAGTTGTTGTTGTCGCTGTTCCTCCTGCTGCTGCTGCTGTTGCCATAGTCACAGCACACACATGAGTGTGTGTGTGTGTGTGTGTGTGTGTGTTGTGGAAGCTGTACAATATGGCGTAACCGTTTGCCTAGAGCGTCAAGCTTGATTGAGTTCAAAATCAGATTTGTTCAGCGCTCTCACATTGCAAATTGAAATAAAAACGAAACGTGACATTTGGTTGTGGCAACAGGCACCCGCAGGCCTCGCACCACACACACACACACACACAGAGAGAGCGAGACTAAGATGAGAGAGGGTGAATCGTTGGCATGTAAAATATATCTAACAATATGGCAGAGCAGTTAAAGCTGATTGCGGCAATGGCAGTCAGGCAGGCAGCTCGGTTCGCAGCTACCCTAGAGCCAAATATATATACATATATACATTATATATATATACATGTTTAGTCGTATATCTTTGTACGGGTTGCGGGTGCCAAACAATTAAATAAACTTTTGCGTTTTACCCCCTTTTTTTTCTATACTTACTTTATTGTCAAAATCAATAGATGTCAGCGTTTAACAGTTGCCAATGCCAATGCCAATGCCAATGCCAATGCCTGCTGGCGTTCTGGCCATGGCTTGGCCATTGCTGGCTGTCAGTTGCTTTGTGCTTTATTAGATTTCGTTTGGCGCAGGTAAGTGGAAAATGTTTCCAGCTCTCTCTCTCTCTCTCTCTCTCTCTCTCTCTCTCTGTAGAGTTAGATGTTCTATATTTTTATGTATGTGTATATATATGCCTGTAGTTCCCTTAATCCCTAGTGTATTTGCTTTTATCTACTGCGCTATCATCTTGCTTGCTTTACTAATACTCACACACACACACACACAGACAGCGACGTACACATATAAATAATATCCATATATATGTTGTTTATATATATATACATAATACTATATATATATCGATATATGTAACTAAAATTTTAATATGCAATCATTTTAAAATATAAATTATTCTTTTTCTCTTCTATTCCCCCACACAAACACACACACACACACATACGACTAACAACAACAACAACTCATATATATATACATATATATATCTATATATATATCCAATATACATTCAACCAATTCAATATATACTTTATGTACTTGTGTGTGTATCTGTGTCTATTAAAAAAACAAAAAACAAAACGAAAATCAACAACAAATAAACAATAATTAAATACCAAAATAAAATACTAAATATTGATGCAGCATTCGGTAAGTGGAAACTGTTTAAGCTAATTAAACTAATATAATTATTATACATTTATATACATGAATACATCAATATTTTTTGTTGACTTTCCATTTTTTGTTTAGTTTTTTTTCCAGTTTTTTTTTGGGTATTTTTTCTATGCTGCGCCACATGGCGTATGATTAATATTTGAGCAGCATTTACAAGCTATTAGCCTTGTTAGCGAGCAGTCGTCTATGTGTGTGTGTCTGTGTGAGAGAGTGTGTGATAGTCAAGCTGCTTCTTCTCTCTCTCTCTCTCTCTCTCTCTCTCTCTCTCTCTGTGTCTTTGATTTATAACAACGTAATTTCCTCACTGTTCAGTTGGGCGTTTGCTTAGCTGCTTCAGCTCCTCGACTCGACTCGACTCGTCTCGACTCGACTCGTCTCGACTTCAATCTCAATTGATTGATCAACATGCAGGCTGAAACTAAAAATGAAAAATAATTTAATAAATCTGCTGGGAATAAAACCATTTTGTTCGATGCGCTGAGAAGTGACAGCTGCACGCCCTCTCTCCCACTCTCCCCCCTCTCACTCTCTCTCTCTCTCTCTCTCTCTCTATTTTTCTCTTTTTTTTAACATATTTAATGCGCTTATTGTGTTGCAGAAACTAGTCAGCCATGATTTGGGCATTACAATAGCTAAGCCGCTTAGCCCGGCTTTCTCACATCAACAGGCCATCAAAGCGAGTGAAATGCCTGCGGCGCACACTTAGAATTATGCAACCACGGGGGGGCGAGCAGAAAGTGAAGCTTAAATTGGTATATGGGCAGATCTATTAGAGCAATATATCTCTGTTTTACTATACACATGTTAATAAGCAGTTGCAAATGGAATACTCTATATGATAATAGGGCATCAGCTTAATCTGCCTGCAGCATGAATGGTTGGCATGTCGAACTTTTTGAATAGCTCAAGTTGAGGTAAGAATATAATCAGGAAATGAAAACTGAAATTTGTTTATAATAAAAGTTTGATTAAATATGGAATATGTATATTAACTTGCCTTTAGCATCTCACACAATCTGAAGAACTGATCGTCTGCCTCTCTTGCTCAAAATGAAGGTGTGCTTCACATACTCTCTCTCCTTTTCTCTCTATTCCTCTCTCTCAATATAAGTATATGCTTCCAAGACTATTTTTCTTTAATCTCTCTCTCCCTCTTTCTCTCTCTCTCCCTCTCTCTCTCAATCAACCCCAAGATCTGATTCATGTACTCTCTCTGTTTCACACTCTGTCTTTCTTGCTCTCTCTCTATCTGCCTCTCTCTCTCTGTCCCTCTCTCTCCCTCTCTCTTTCTCTGTCTCTCTCTCATTCTATCTCTATCTCTCTTTCTCTCTTTCTTTCTCCCTCTATCTCTCTCTCTCTTTATCTCTCTTTTCCCTTTATCCTCCCTCACTCTAGCTCTTTTTTCTTATCTTCACTCCATAACTCTCTCTCCCTCCCTCTCTCTCTGCCTTTCACTTTCAATCTGAAGATATTCTTCTCTCACCGCTCTCTCCCTATGCTCAGCCTGCATATGTTTATCTCTCAAATATATACATATCTGTTCAATCTCAATCTTTTGGCTGAGTTCCATAGGGGCTAGTGGCAAACTCTGGCAATCTTCTTCCAGTTATGATGATTAATGCGGTTTAATGTGTAGCAACAGCAGGAGCAGCAGCAACAGCTCAGATAAGTTCAAGCCGCAAGTAGGTAGTAGACGTAAGACAAAAGTCTCTTTTGTGCTGTGCGTGGCTAATGGACAGCCGGCGGCAAAGTGACATCTCGCTGGGTTACCTGGGCTGCGCCATTGGCAGGGCCTGAGCTATGCTATCTAACGATGCCATTATATTGTCATGAATATGATTACGCCGCTGTGACTATGTGTGTGTGTGAGTGGTGCGTGAGAGATGTGGTGGTCGCTGTGGAGCTGTCATGTCGCAGGGCCCCGGCGCATAATTCACGGCAAAGTTTTACGCCTCTTAAGTAAATAGCGCAAAATGGAATAGAATTATGCGTGCCAGCCGCTGCCGCCTCGAAGTATGCACAAATTTCTGTGCATGACAATTTATGCGAGGAGCGTGTAAAGAATTTGCACCACTTGCCACCGCCATCACCAAGCTGCCCCCAGCCCACACTCCAATCTCGCTTTGTGTCTAATTGCGCGTGGGTGCAGCAGCAGCAGCAGCAGCACCGGCAACGGCAGCTCTTGGCCCAAAAGGTTAGCGTCAGGTGCTGTCTGCCATAATTAAAGCCACAGCAGCAGCAGCAGCGGCAGCTGCTTTAGTCTTGGCCTGACAAAAGTTCAAGTTCACAGCGTTACCGGGCTCGACCTTGTTACAAAACTGACAAAAATACCCACACACACACACACATCTACACACACATACACAGAGAGACCCAGAGGAGCCTGCCGCAGCTCAAGTGCAAACTGCAGCGCTGGCGATGCGGCGTTCGTGGCAAGGTTAGTGAAGGTCCACAATATTTTCTACTTATAATTCACGTGGCGAGCTTTAAAGATATTTATGATGTGCCCACACACAGACAAGCAGCGAGGCAGCCAGCCATCCACGCCAGCCAGGCAAACAAAACAGAACATCTAAGCAACATCAAGTATACGTCATGTTGGGCCGCAGCTATGCAAGAAATGTTTTTTATTAAACAGCCGCACATTGCGCACATTTTCAATTTTAATAAAGCCATCCACGCTGCCATTTGACGCTCTTTTGTATACATTTCATCTAATGCCAAGCGATAATTATGGCCGCAAAGCCGCAGCGTTGCTCTTCTTTGTCTTTGGCCAGCGACACTAATGAAAGCTGAACGAAAGTCAAAATGAGATGTGAATAGTCGAGGAGACTATTGCAATAGATTCGCCATCAAGCGATTGAGTATGCCCCAAGCTAGTTGATGAGAGATTCGATGAGCGTGTGGAGTGCCCCTTTAAGAAATTAAATGAAAATATATATTATATATTTTTTAAAAATTAAATACATATAATAAGTCCCTTGTCATTTGAGCAATTTAAAATATATTTTTTTATATGTTATATATTCTCTAAGTCTCTCTTACCTGAAGTAAATAAAAACACAAATAAATTTATATATATTTTATTTTTAAAAAGCATTAAAAATTCATTTTTTATAGTTTTTTTTTTAAATTAAAAATATATATTTTCATTTATTTGTTCAATTTTGTATGTATATTATATTTTTTCTCTGTAAATCTTGCATTATTTAAATTTTTTAAAATACACAATTTTATAAATATTTTATTTTTTATATATGTATTTAATTTTTTCTCTTTCTAAATAAGCGAGAACTTTTTTGAATTTAATATATATATATATATATATATATATATATATATATATATATAACTTTGTAAATATTTATTATATTTATTTATTTTTCTCTTAATTTCATCAAATAAAAATATTTATCATTTTATATTTATTATATATTTATACAAAATATTTTCTTACTCTCTAAATCCCTTTTCATTTCAGCAATTCAAAATATATAATTGTATATATATTTTTCTTCTTCTTCTTTTCTTTAAACATGACATTTGTTTGCACTTCATATTTAATTTCAACATATTAAAAAACAAATTAAAATAATATTTAAAAATAAACTCCTCTCTCACTCTCTCTCTCGACTGCTATTGCCTCGGTATATTTGATATCAGCGTTTGCTGATTTCGGGTATTCGGTTTTGTCAGGCTAGGAATTAAGCTGGGATGTAAAAATACAAAAAAAAGAACAAATGCCAGCAGTAAACAATTTTCGCGGATAAACTCAAATCCGGCGATATAAAAAACAATAAGCGTCTGAAGCCGAAGCGGAAACGGAAGTGGCAGTGGCAGTCGCAGAGGCAGTGGCAGAGGCAGTGAAAGCTGGGAGTGAAGCGAAACATTTGCGTTTACAAATCGATTGTGAAATTGCGCTTATCAGCAAATATAAATCACAATATCCAGGCGTAAGCTAGACAATATTGTCGAGACACGAAGTTCCCTTTGTCGCTGGCCATGAAACTCGAGCTGTCGCCGCTGCCGCTTTGTAATTGTCGGCCAAGATGCAAGACGAGGCGAGGCGAGGCGAGGCGCGGCCCAGAACCGATGAGTAGACAAAAGAGCGATAAGAACACTTTATGTCATGTGTGTGTGTGTGTGTTAATTGGGCGTGGCCACGTTTCTCTCTCTTTCTGTGTGTGTGTAGCTGTGATGTAAAGCTTAAGTTAATAGCGAATATTTACAAATCGATTTTGTTGTGATTGCGAAAACAATTTGAAAATGGCTTTGAGCGATTTCCAAAGAACTCAAGCGGCAAGCTGGCAAACATGGCCGCCCACACACACACACACACACACACCCACACACAGATGAACATAAACCACATACTCAAACACACACACACACATACGCATACTCATGCGCTTTTGTGACAATGGCAAGGCTGTACAATTCGCAGCAAATCCTTTTCTATTGTTCTCTTACACACACACACACATGCTCAGTGCACTCACGATGCAGTTGGCAGCTGGAAGACAATCCCATTTGTCGGCAACGCCTGACAACATTCACGTTTGCCAATTTGTCGCGTCTGTCGCTTAAATAGCGTCCAACTGATTTGACTGGACATTCTAGAGTCCACTCGATGGCCGGAAGAGTCCTTCCAGACGCGAGCCGAGTGCGACTGCGAGTGCGAGTGCAAAGCTCTGATAAGCGCGTGATCTGCTTTAAGTCCGGCACTGCAAATTCGTGTCTCGTGCGTGTTTATCGTGTTTATTAAGCCATTAAGCGAATCTCAGCAAATAGTTTAAATGCGTGTACTGCATTGATGCCTGGCCGTACGTGCTTCTGTTCGCTTGACTCGCTCGCTCGCTCATCAACTGCAACCGGGTATATCCGCTCGAGCAGCAGCTAGAGCTGTCCTCGCCTTATACACTACAACTTTCATGAGTTTGAAATATGTATTCGACACAAGATAAACAAAAACTGTCAGGAATTACCATTTATATGACATCTAAATATCAAAGTGAGAAATGTCTAGACCTCGTTAGTCGGACACGTAATTATTATTGACTCATTATGAGCATAATATACAGGAATACGCCAAGATAGTTTCCAAGCTCCGGCTTCCGTGGCCATTCAAAGTGACGGGCTGATGTACAGACAGACGGACAAGCAGATGAACGGACAGGCGGACGGGTAGACGGATAGACGCAGCGACGGATGGAGGGATGGAGGGAGGGACAGACGGAGGGACGGACGGAAGGACGGAGGGTCGGACGGAGGGACGGGCGGAAGGACGAAGGGACGGACGGAGGGACGGAGGGAGGGACAGACGGAGGGATGCACGCAGGGATAGACGGACGAACGGACAGGCGGACGGAGGGACGAACGGAGGGAGGGACGGAGAGAAGAACGGACGGACTGACAGATGAACGTATAGATGAACGGCCGGAGGGACGAACGGGCAAAGGAACGTACAGACAGACGGACTAACATGGCCTAGTCGACCCAGCTTAGCATCCTGCTCAGGAACACTTTATACTTTATAAAGTCTGCTACGCCTTCTTCCGCCGCTTACATACCTTTTCATAATACGTATTCCCATAATAAATGTATTCAGGGTATAAGAAGTCTATACAAGTACATCTGGAGCAATAGCTATGCCCATCTTCAACGTCACCTGTAATCCACCTACATTGTATAGCCATAACAGTTCACTCATCCTACTATTAAAAACCACTTCCACTTCGAGGAGTTGACACTGGAATGCCGCAATTTATTCAAATTCCTCCCCATTTTCGATGCATGCTATTGGGTTTAAACACAAAATATAAGAGTCAATGGAAATGTCATGGGATCTACATGAGCAGATCCTCCATCTCGGCGCGCGACTGTTTGCCGAAGACTTTGTCCTTGATTTTGTCCTTGAGCTCGCGCTGTTGCCGGAGTGTGTCCTGGTGCTTGACGAATGTGCGCAGCTTAAGCTCGTTTTCCACTGAGTTGTGCGAGTGAGCGATATGCGGATAGTCGTCGATGCCGCCGTCGACATCCGTGCCATCGACTTCGCCGTATTCAGCATCGTAGAGCTCATCCTTGTCCTGCAGTAACTGAGCTGCGTGCTTTTGTAGCTCGTCTGCTTCCAACATATCATCATCAGCTGAATATTCTTGATTCCAATGAGTCTTCTCCTCGCTCCCCTTCATAGTCTGTTCGTCGGACTGCCACTGCTCGGCCACTGGGCGTTCCTCCTCGGCTTCATCGTAGTTGTAGTAGTCACGCCTCTCCGCTTCCTGGCCCATTAGGCTCTTGGCCAGATAGCCAGAAAATAGGGCAAAGAGCAAAAATGTCACAAAATAATTCTTATTATTCATGCTGACGATGTGACTGTGAGCACTTCACTCTCCAGTCTGAGCCGAGAACGAAACTGAGCCAAACAGGTATATCTCGGGATATGCCGAGCCTGCTGCGACCAGACATTTTTCATTTACTACATTCAGCTGAGTGGCAGGAGGCGTGGCAGATGTCGTACAGCTTCTACATATATTCCAGATCAGGGCAACGATCTGAGGACTGTCCGTTCATCCATCGTCCATCGCCGTTCATCTGTCCGTCCGTCCGTTCGTTCCTCTGACCGGTCCTCTACCCGTCCGGCCTTAGATCTTATAAGAGCTAAAGGCTTAAAGTGTTTTTTTTAGGTCCCTGTATAGCAACATCAGATAAAGTTTGCTTCACATAATCGATAACTAAGTGGACATTAGTGTTATCGAAATTCAGTTTTTTATTTCTATCTCTGGCATCCCTAGAGCTAGCGACTTCAAATTTCGGACTTAGTTTTCTGTGTAGCCTCTGCAATTTTGGTTTTTGTTATATTTCGGATACCAATGCAACGTCTCTGTTATGCCCAAGCATCCTAACCAAGCACATTCGCAGCAGCAGCTGCAAAGCGACTAACTAAAGTTAATCCCAAACCGATTGCCCGGGGCAAAAGTTCTTTATTGCTTCGTAAATCAGTCAACGCTAATAACAAACATTGGAATTTCATAAAATGCAGTTCAGTCTGCAATCCCATCGTGGCTGACGCTGGAGAGCAGGCCCGACACGCGCTGCGCGATGTGGTACTGGTTTGAGATCAGACTGCGCATATTCTCCTTGAATCCCTCGAGACTCTGCTGCAGGTGAGCCTTGTTCTGTTGCTCTTGTAGGCTGGCAGCCGAGGCTGCGGAGGATGCCTGCACTGCCCTGGCCAGACGCAGCTCGTTGAGCGCCAGCAAGTAGTTCTTGCTCCCGGACTGCTTGGGCTCAGTGGTGTTGGGCTGTGGGCGCGCCGAGCGACGCGCCAGCAGCTGCAGCAGCGGCGGCACAATCAGGCGAGTGGACGGCACGAATGGCAGATGAAGATACTTGTAGAGTGCCTGGCGATGGGGCTGCATCTCGGTAAGGGGAGCGGCAGCTCGGCCGGCGCCAGAGGTTACGGCTGGCTGCCTCACTGGCTCCACCAGCTGGTGCCAGTCACTCAGCTCATCTGATTCCATGGCATCTGCGTCCAAGCTGTCCTTGTCATCATCATCAGCGTAGTCCGAGTTGTCCTCCATGTTGATCATTCTGTAGTCATTCACCGATTTCTGGCGGGCTGTGGCCTCCATCAGGCCCGATTCCAGGGTCCTGCAGTCCTGTCCCAGCTTCTTGCTGTTCTCGTAGATGGTGTGAAGCAGGCAGGAGACACGATCTGTGAAGGCGTCGTTCTCGCTCTCCTGCTCACCATCGCCATCATAGTAGTCGGCATCGTAGTCGTGTTGCTCGACCAGCTTTGGCCTGGTCCTTGCCTTTACGGCGTACTCGGCTGGGAAGATCGGGGTGTTGCCTCTGTAGCCAAACAGGCGCTCGGCCTCGTCGATGTCGCAGCTGCTGCTGCGCAACAGCTTCGCTCGCTGTGGCTGGAACTCCAGCTTCAGTTCCAGCTGCTTCTGCAAGTTCGGACGCCCAAAGAGGCCAGCCGCGCCCCAAGCGCCCCGCAGACTGCTCGAGCCACTAGCCCGGGCCTTGCGTGTCTGCTGCAACGGCGGCTCATCCAGCCCGGCCAGCCCGAGTGCCAGGCAAACGTAAGTGCACACCAGCGTAGTCAGCACCTGCATTTTCATGAATAATACAAAAATTATATCGAATTGTTGCTGAACGCTCAGCGCTTGACCCAAAATACACTGAACACAAAGCAAAGCATACTTGGTTGAAGGAGACATATATTTATATATATTCAATAAAATTTATATAAGTTCCTGCACAGCTAATCTCGGCCTGAGCCTGTCAGCGGCTTGCCTGGAATTTCCAATAACACGAGGCGCTGGCATGCAGCGTGTATGCAAATCGATGAGGCCAGCTCTCGAGCCATCAAATTCTAATGGTTATTGCTTCGGAACTTGTCAGCGCAATTTGCAATATGTGTCGTGGCCAGCCGCTCAGGTGACGCTGCAGATTGGTCTGATGACGGGAGGGGGCATTCCTTGCTACTGCTGCTCCCTGCCCAGTTCTCTTTCCGCTCTGCCTAGAAATTACAAAACCCACAAGAATCTCTATGAAACTAGTCAAAGCACTGATTCAACTTAGAATCCTTTCTCTTAGATCTCCTCTCTCTCTCTCTCTCTCTCTCTCTCTCTCTCTCTCTCCAAACAGAGCCACATTTAACATACCTGTCATAGCTGGCTCAGGTTCGGTCCACAAACCGCTTGTTTTTGTCAAATGCCACATTGATGCGGAGCGTAATCGCATTGTCGGAGCCCTTTATGGCATGGGAATGGAATTTGTGAGCAGCAGTGCAGGCGGGCATCAACTGTCATCATTAGCAACTCCCAGCTGGATTCAGATTGTAAATTGCAATGGACCTGCTTGGGCGCGCAATTACCAAATGGTATTATACCAAATTATCCCAGTCGGGGAGTGGCGAGTGGAGGGAGGGCCAGCTGTAATGGCATTGCGCATTGGGCATTGGGCATTGGGCTGGCCGGTGGCCGAATGACAGCTTGTTGCACAACACAACAAATGCATTTGCCACAAGTCCGGGCGAGACGTTAACGCCGTGTGACTGTCAACATATCCGGGCCCGTCCACAGCATCCGCATCCGCATCCGCTTGTGGGCGGCCGCAATGAGCGACTTCCTGCTACGTGCTCGGTTCCTGTGTGTGTGTGTGTGTGTGTAGGTGTAAGTCGGCCATCTTGGCCTTAGTTTGCCATTTTTCTTCATCTTTTGTGCCGTTGATGAATTCGTTAGAGGCAGCAAAGCAGCAAAGGAACTGCTGCCATCAATTCCTTGCCCCAGATAGCCGTCGAGCCAGTCGCTCAGCCAGCAAAGCCACAAACGCAATGACGCCTCTGCCGCTGTCGCTATCGCTGTCGCTGTCGTCGTCGTCGTCTCGGCTTACGCTTGAATTCATTTTCCTGTTGCACCTTCGGGGAATTGTGCTTTGCTGTGAAAAGTAGCGAAAAACATCGTAATAACTAAAAACTCTCAACATCTTTCTGCTTGACGTCAGCCACTGAATCGAACAGCCAGGCACAGCAGAGCAGAGCGGCAAAGTGCCTGCGCCACAGATGCAAGCTGTTGACAGATCCCGGTAATCCAACTCTTGCGAAACTCTTGTCATATTCCCTCAACCCTTAATAACAATAATAATCAATCAATAGTGTGAAGCCCCCCATACAGCAATGGATGTGCTGTGGGACAGCCAGAGTTGCTCAGAGTCTTAATACATTCAGCTGTTTGTGGCCATGATTCATGGTATTCAATGCATATGAAACTAATCAAAGTGACAGTTAGTTGGGCTGATTGATCAATGAGTGGCTGATTGATGTCATTGCTGTCTGAACGAGTGAGTGAGAGAGAGAGAGAGATTAATGGGCTGCTGGCTGACTGTGTGAGTGATGGACTGATTGACAATAATTGAATAAATGACTGATGAGTAACTGATTGAGGTCAGATGATTGATCGATGGATTGATTGATAGTTTGCCTATGATGAGAGATGTCTAATAGCTTATGATTGATAGCTGATGACTACAAGTAATTCCTAATGCCTGATGACTGATGACTGATTATTAATAACTTTACACTAATGACTGATGAAAGATTGACTTACTGATTGACTGATGACTGATGGACTATAGCTATAAGTAATGATTGATGCCTGATGACTGATTATTAATAACTTTACACTAATGACTGATGAATGATTGACTTACTGATTGAGGGATGATTGATGATAGCTATAAGTAATGATTGATGCCTGATGACTGATTATTAATAACTTTACACTAATGACTGATGACTTATTGATTCACTGACTGAATGATTGATAACTAATAACTGACTGATTGATAAGAGATTGTACGATGTCTGAGACTGATGATTGAACGATGCTTAAGACTGATGACTGATGAATGCTTGATTCACTAACAGACTGATTGATGACTATTGACTGATGAGTGACTGAATGATGGCTGACTGACAGATGCCTGTTAGATTGGTGACTCCCAGCCTCACGGACTGCATGACTGGTGGACTAACTAACTTTCTAACTGGCTGGCAGATTGAAAGCTTAAGTGGCCGACTTACTGGCTGATTTACAGTCCTTCTGATTGGTCGAAAAAGCTTTAAAGCTTGCACAAGACTTTTATCAGCTTTCATGTGTGTTCATTTCCATTCCTTATTAAAACGGCAGCTGCAGAGAGACAAACAGCTTTCAAGCTGCAGAGCTTTAAAGCTCAGGATACATTAGGCTTAGCTTTGCCTAAGCTTATAAGCTCTGCACACGCCGTCCACAGAAAGCTCTTAGCGGGTTTTGTCGCAATCAAATGGAAAACAACAACAACAACGACAGCCGTTATGGGTGTGAGAGTCATTGACTTTGCATCCTTTGGAGCACATAAATCATAAGTTTGGTTAAGTGCGCCGCATTAAGCATACGCCGTGTTGCACTGCAGCCAGGACTCGGCCCACCCAGGCACAGAAACAGAATTTTTCAGTTATTCCGAAATAAAAAGTGAAAAGAAAACGTGCCACAAAGGACTTTTCTTGGGGGCAGTTTAAAGTTTGTTTCTGCAAAAGTTTTGGCATCGCATTTTGATAAGGGACCCAGAGGGAAACTGTTTTCAATTGACTTGGAAAAAGTGTTGACACAGCGACAAGCAGCAAAAGTGCTTATCAAGCATGACAAGAGGGAAAACGAAAGGAAGAGAAACGAAAAGGCAAAGGGGAAGTAGAGAGGAGGAGGGCTTAGGAAAATAACATGGCCAGCATGGCGTATGCGCAATGCGACACGCACTCGATCAGCCAAGGTCAAAGCAGTAAAAGTTGACGTGTGGATCTAAGGATCCTGTGTGGCATGTGACAGCTGCCACGTGCCATACGCCACAGAGTAATGAGCCAACGTTCAAGTTGGCGTTTTGCCGCAAAGCTCGGCACGTGACGGGGCAGCAGCGGCAAAGCTTGCGTGCCACAACACGGCCAACGGCTGAAGGGAAAGCTTCCATGCAGATGTTGCGAAAGCTGCCACAAGCAAGAGCCTGCTGCCGCATGCTGTGATAACCAGACGCTAACCGCGCCAGCCGCCAGCCGCCATCCGCCAGCCACGGCCATGCCACATGCGTGTGCGTTCGCCTCGACGGTCTCTCAGTTCTGCTGACAACGTCAACTGCTGCAGTCGCAGTGCCACACAGACGCACAGCCAACACGCGCGCAACTCGACTCGACTCGACTCGACGCGACTCGTGAAACGTGCAGCAGCAGATCGTTGGCCATTTGAATTTTTGCGCGCTTTGCCAATTGTAATAAATTCAATTCGTCCTCTAATTGAGTCTGTGTCTGTATCTCTCTCTCTCTCTCTCTTACGCCTCTCTATCTCTGTGTTTACTTAAGACTCGTGCGCTAAGTCTAGTATTTTTTTTTCTATTTTTTTTTTTTAATTACAAGTGACAGTTGACATATTTAAACAAGAATTATTTGCTCAGCGACGGAAGCCATTGAGAAATTCATTAAAAATTTAGAAATTTTGCGAGTGTGCGAACGGATTCGAGTCAAAGCAAACAGAAAACACACACAATTAAGTGCATATTAATTAAAATGAGGCAAACAAAACCTGAAATTGTCAACGAACGACCAAACATCAAATGCAAATATAAAAATAAAACGAACTCTAACAATTTCAATTCATTTTGATTTTCCCAATTGAATTTTTAATTGCGTTCATTTCAACTTCAATAAATTGCCAACGAGAGGTGTTTGAATGTGAAATGTGCTGCTGTCTTTGACTGGGAGTATTATAGATTATAGAATATATTGAAGCATATATAGGGCTGTGCTAAGGCTGATGGTTCTCCTGACTGTTTGCTAATATACGCCATATCAGAATCGCATAGAGTTGAATCTCTTTGTATCATGAACCTACCACGAGCAGAATCTTCTAATAATATTTCCAATTATATAATAATATAATATAAACAAAATGGGTATGGCTCATTCGTGAGTTCCTTTAAAGTCGTCCGTAACAGACGCCCAATCAAAGCTCGACTGAATCTGCCTGCTGATCGGAACATAAGTCGGAGCAGTTTAGAAATAATAAATAAAAATAATCAGAATTTAAAATTTGCAAATTGGGAAGGGTGTGAAACAAGGGTCTGTACAGCTTCAAAATAAAAGATTCAAAATTTTTAATAAATAAATTTGTAAACAAAGACTTTGCAAACTTACCAAATATTTTGAACAGACTCTTGAAGCTTCAATTAAAATCTGTTTGATGGCATCATAATAGCTCACTATTTATATATATATATTTGAATACACCTAAACTGCGGTGGGGGTTAGTTTCGTACTGATTTATTTTGTGTATGGAGTGCTCTTATATACAGCTTCTAAGGTCTAGAACCTCATTAGATTATACGTATCTTACTATTATCTATTTTGACCTAAACAAACAGAAAAAGGTTTTACTACAGTCTGAAAGGTTATCTTAAAACTGATACATATATATATCTTGCGATAATGATGGGTTATTTGCATGCCATCTGGTCAAACTGATAACCCTTCTATCTGCAATATTATTTTATTGGGGTTTGTTTTTATGTTCATACTTGGAACAATATTAGTGTGAGGTATCTGAGTGTTAAGTATTTTGGCAATATTTGATTAATATTTATATATATTTATGTAAACTTAATGAATTATTATTTAAAATATTCTTAAATATTTTTAAATTTAATTTTTGAAGTAATCAATAAATTTAAGTGGTTAAAAAATAATTAAGCTAAATTATAATCAAATGTAAATATACTTTAGCTTAATTATTTTCTTTCAAATTATTTATTATATTATTATTTATTAACATATTCAATTTTGTAACTTGAAATTATTTATTTTTTAATTTTTTATATTAATTTTATAAAATATTTAAAAATAATAAATGAAATTATAAAACAATTATAAAAGAAAATAAATATAACAGAAAATAAATATATTTACGGATATTTGACTTATAAAAATCTTAAAAAATACTGAAATCAATTTAGCTTAAATTAAAAAACCGAAAGAAAAGAAACTAAAAAATAAATAATAACCAATCAAATCAAAGTCAATATATGTATATGCCATGTTTTCTGCTGCTGCTGTCGCCGCTGGCTGCTTTGAGCATGCCAAAGTGTATTAAGTATACGGCCCGTCGCCGCCTAGACCGATAAACTGAGCCATTTGGCTAAGGCGGGCAGAGCAACCTGCCCAATCAAACTAAGCTAAGATAAAGAGCGACTCGCAGCTGTTGTGGCTGCTCTTGCTGCGGCGATGGCGATGGCGACTGCTGCTGCTGCTGTTGTTGCTGTTGCTGTGCAATCAAAGTCGAATCGCAATCTGATCCATTTGCCCTAAGAAGAATGCCTCAATCAAAATTGGTTTCCTTTGTTGCCCGCTGCCGTCAGATTGTTTAAATAAATGTTGCAAATTGCTCTGGCTAGTGGCTTTTCGTTTTTTGATTTTCGCTTCTTTTTCGCTCCTTTTTTTTCTGCTGTTTCCTGCAACAAATCCAAGCAAATCTTTGCTTTTTTTTTGGCTTGGTCTGCTGATTGCCAGCGCCAACAAATCCGCCCCTGGGCGCATCTAGATACCCGAACTCTCCCAGCTGCTGCTGCTGCCGGTGCTGGTGCTGTTGGTTCCCCCAATAAGCTGTGCTGCATGCTATGCCACGGTTCTTCTTCTTCTTTTTTTTTTTTTTTTATTTGCTGCCAGGCACTAAAACGTAACCCACCTCCTGTCACCCTACTCCCCCTCGCAGCAGCCACCTGACACCTCCCGCATCGGCTCAGCCTCCGTTTCGGGCAACATAAAAAAATAAGAAGAACACACAGTTCGCTGTCTGCATGCTGATTTCTTACCTTATTTATTTGGGATTGTCTTACCAGAGTTGGAAATCTGTGTGACTTTTTTTTTGTTTCACCGAAATTCTCTTTGTTTTGCGTGTTGCGGCATTTCACGGATGCCCAGCAGCTGTGCCCCGAGCGGGTGTTTGCATTTCTTAACGTTCTTCTGGTGACATTGGGGAGTCATCTTGTAGCTCTCTGTGTTGTCTATGGGTTATCGAATATCGATAACATTGAGTCGATAATCAAAAATGTTTATCAGCTAGTTGCCATAGAAAACGAATCCATATTTAATACATAAACTTCAGAGTTATCGATTATTCTGTATATCGATTAATTTTTAATATGCAATGAGTGAAATCTATTTCAATGTTTCTCAGATATGATACAGAGCAATATTCAAAATAATGACTACAATACTTATCGGCCACAAATTATCGATTATTACGTCTATCGATTAGTTATGCTATGCTGAAATCAAGTGCAATAGACACCATTAGAACAACATTCGCGACATCGATTGCTACAATTATCGACTCAATGATATCGATTAATAAGATGGTTCTGTTTATCGATTACTTATCGATTATCATTTAACTAATAGAACAAAGAATATCGATAAATACTATACAAATTTAATAAGAGATGCTTTCTCGTCCATTCGATCCACTTGTCTCTAGGGAATCCTCATTGTCCTCTGCCTGTGTCCGCCTTATTATCAAAGTATTTAGCAGACAGCGTTGATGTTGCGCTTATCGCTTTAGCTTTAGCTTCAGTTTCAGGCTCAGTGTTAGCCTCAGCCTCAGCTTCTCTTTTAGTTGTTGTTGTTGTGATTGTACGTGTGGGCCGGCTAGCCGGCTCGCCGGCTAGAGCTGGCGTGTCTCCACGTTCTGGGGGCTGCCAAGAGGCAACAATATGTTAATAATGCCTGGTAATTAGCCATAGACAAATGCCTTTGGCAGTCGCCTCTAATTGCCGAACGAGCCAAACTAATTAAATCACGTAGCAAACGCATAAAAACAAAACGTTCACAGTTCTATTTGATACGCAACCAGTCGCTAACCCAGTCCCAATTTGCTTAGCCCCAATGCACCATTTGCCTATCTACCCCGCCCCCCTCCCCTCTCTCTCTCTCTCTCTCTCTCTATGGGTCTAGCTCCATTGCCTCGCCTCGAGAGCGTACTAAATCTCTGTGCAAACTTTTAGTCAAATTTGCCAGCTAACAAAAGCAACTTTAACAACGACAACACGAAGTCAAGATGGCCCAGTCGCTGACCCTGACCAGCAACCGGACTCACATCCGACATACACACACATATGCCAGTTACAATCGTTGTTATATGCCTTTTGTAGCCCCGCCCACCGCCCACCGCCCACTGCTCACTTTGTTGTTGTGTTTATCAAAGGCTTGGATCAGTCCCAATAAATTGCCTTCATCATATTTCGCTTTGCTTGGCTTTTATGTGCCCCGAAATGTCCCCAATGCATTCATTTCACTTTATGACACTCTCCCCCCCTCTCTCTCTCTCTCTCTCGATCTCTGTCTCTGTCTCTTTATAGATTTCTATGGCTGTCTCTTTCCCATTTAGTTGCTTTCACTTATTAAGAGCAAATGAACTTTTAGCCTGTGTGCTACGTGCAAATGCGTTTATTCTTATCATTTCTTATTGTGGCCAACACTATTTTCATGCAGAATACTTTCAGATATATATACATATATACATGTGTATGTTTGTGTATGTGTGTATCCATTTCTGGCAGTTTCAAGCACAGTTTATATATAGTTTTGGCCAGCATCTGCTTGACATTAGCACAAAAGGCGTCAACTCTGCCAGAGCCAGAGCCAGAGCCAGAGCCAGAGCCAAAGGCAAATGTCAAATGCAAAATAAATGCGAAATTCTTTGAATTATTAATTTTTATTTTTATTGAACAACAAAAGATATGATATTTATAGATCAAAGAGCAAACCTTTTCTTTAAATTTAAATTTTATTTTATTTATTTATGTGGAATATTTTAAACTATGGCTGAGTATGGAAACTAAATTAAATATAGATAGGAGAGGATTATACAGGGATAGAAGTTAAAGGTATATTAACTGTTTTTAAATATTTTTAGTTTTTTATCCTACTAAATACTGCTCACAGCCGGAGCTGTGACGGCTGCAGCTCTTCATTTAGTTCCCATTTCAATCTATATTTTTATCTACTTTTTGCCTCTTTAAATTGCTTGATTTTACCGTATTTAATTTAAATTTTATATACATTTAGCTGCAGCTAAATTCAGTCCTAATAACTTGCGCCCAAGACAAAAGACTCGCAATATCGCAGCGCAGCTCGGCTGGATATCAATTAAGCCACTAAGCTGCCACGTTGAGCAATTGCAACAGAGACGAGCGCGCGAGCATCCGTCTTGCCAGCTTCCAGCGCTGAGCATTGAGAGATGGGAGGTGGGCGGGGAAAAGTGGGCAGTGGAAAGCGGAGAGTGAAAAGTGGGAAATGGGAGCTGACAGCTCTGGCAACTCCAGCGCAACTGCGACTTGATAGCTGAAGCGATTCAAGTGCTGCGTATATGGTTACATTATGTGAAACATAGAAAGTTATTGTTCTCCTTCTCCTTCTCCTTCTCCTCTTCCTCCTCCTCCTTCTTCTTCTTCTTCTTTTACTTGTGCTCCTTATGTTTATTGTTGTTGTTTTATTTAAGTTTTTGACTTCCAGTCGCTGTCGCTGTCGCTGTCAGCTCGCCTGCTTTGTCCTCTCAGCTGTCATTGGAGCTGTTTACCCATTGTTCCGAACAGATCATGCTCAAGTATTGGTGTCAATGCGCCGCACAGCTCTCCCTATATGTTTATATATATATATGTATATAGTTAGAGTAAACTTCTCTATCGTTGCACTGCGAAATGAGTTCAGGCGCGTGTTCAAGTGCCGAGGACAGGAAGCATGCGTATATACATATTAACAACTTGCTTAGTACTTCCAATGCAGCTAAAGCCAATAAGATATTAAAGCATAAAGTTCATAATTTAAGTAAATATAAAGATATATAGTCTATAAATATCAGCAAGCGGACTCCGGTTACCACTGAACAGCGCATAAATTTGAATAGAATCGCGCAGCTTGCGAATTGGCAGCCGGCAGCCAGCAGCTGCCACGATTTATTGGCCGATTCGCGTGTTCACCATTATTTGTGACTCAACAACAGCAACAACAACAACAACAAGATAGTCAGCTCTATCTGGAGCTGTTAATAAGGCCACGCCCCAGCTGCAGCTACTCGGCCATTGGGCAACAGCTTCAGCCCCAAATTGAACGATGAACGCCGCACAAAGCGGCGGCCACACGGGTGGCGGCTCCATGGGCAAGAAGGGCTCCCAAATGGAGGTAATTATATTAAATTTTAAGTGCACGCTTCCTAAAAAGAATAAAAAGAACCAAATTCGACAAAAAATATACATTTTGAAATGTACAATTTGCTTATCTGGGGCCAATTTAGCTAGCGAAGTCCATTCACTTTGCAATTGCACAAAATTCTCTCTCTCTCTCTCTCTCTCTCTCTCAAACTTTTATGGGCCTTTTTATTGTGGGAAGTTGACTTGAGAGAGAGAGAGAGGGAGAGAGGGCCAGGGCAGTGTCGCGCATTTGTAATTGAATTTGTTTGGCCGGTGGCACGTGCTGGGGCTACTAAATGACGGACACGAAATTAAAATGAACCAATTTGATTAGCGCCCAAGACGGAAAAATGCGCCAAGACCTAAGTAGACCTCAAATAAACAAAAAACTAACTGAATGCCAACGAGCAGCTTAGGACTTTTATGAGCTACGAACGGCATTTGATCGAGGTCTAACAATAGATATTGTAGCCAAAATGTGAGAGTGAAGAGAGAAGCGATGCGAAGTGCTCAGAGAAGTTTATGACAGATATAGCAACAATTTGTGGGATGCAATAGAAAGGGGAAGCAAGAAGCCAAGGCATGTGGCCAAGGGAGAAGCGAAGGGAGAGATTACGAATATCAGAAGAAGGTGACAGAGAAGCAGCCCTTGGAGAAGTTAAGCAAGCAACTCAATGAGATGTAACACAAAAAAGAGAGTGAGAAGCAAGGGAAAAGAGTAAAACCTTAAAAGTAAAGCTATTAGCGAAATGAAAGAGCAAAAAACAGACACAAAGCCGCTAATGAAGCGAGAAGCTAAGCAAGCGGAGAAGGAAAAGGGTTATTGTATGCAAAGAAGAAACAGAAATCACAAGATTGATTAAAGTGGATAAAGCAAACGCCAATTCAGATACTCAAGGCTCAAACTGAACGTGCTTCAAATACACTTTCTAAGAGAGAGAAACTAGTTGAGCCACTCCTTAACGCCTCTGAGCCAAGCAGTGGCTGCTCCAACCTATATACTTACATGAATATATATATTTTTTATAACAAATCATTCACATCCTTATCTTAGTTCAGCTCATCATAGGCATCACAGCTCCAGTCACATTTGCATGCTTAACTTATCTACAGACTTAAGAAAGCTGAGCCAACTTCTATCTACGCGCTTATTAGGCCGCTGTTAAAAAAAAAAGAGGAATATAAAATAGATTAAGTAAGTCGAGCATATTAAGAATCCACTTGACAATAAAGAACAAAACGCTGCTGCTGCTGCTGCTGCTGCCTTCTTTTAGGCAAATTGTGTTCTTAAGCACTTTCCAAACAATTCGGCAGACAACAACAACAACGACAGCGGGAACAATAGCTAAAAATTCATGGCTCGGGGCAATGGGTCTAATGAGAATTCTGTGCCCACCAACAGCAAATTCGTATATTAATTACATTTTGAGCAGCGACTGAAAAAAAGAGAAAAAAAGAGCACAAAAACAACTGAAAGTAAACAAATGCAAGAAAAGAAAAAGAAAAACAATTGCTGCAAATTGTTGCTGTGAAAAATTGTGAAAGCGCGCATTAAATTGCCAAGAGTGGCAATCAGGGCCCAAATGGAGCCCACAGTCAACCGGCAACCGGCAACTGGCAACCGGCAACAGCCAACAGGCAAGTGGCGACAAGCCCAGCCTCCACGGCTGCTCAGCAAACAGACAATTAACAAGCAAAAATCTTAATCTCTGCCGCACCGAACTGCAAATGCACTTGCCTAATTGCGTTAGACTAAAGGGGAGTTGCCTTGGTCGAGCCTAGTGCAAGTTGAGCTGATATTTCGAAGAGGGGAAGGAGTTGCTGAGAAGTAACTTGTCTTCAAAGAAGCACTTATTATGCATACTGAATAGTTTTATATGCAAATTACTAGAAAAATACAAAAAATGTTGGAAAAATGCTAGAAAAATACTAGAAAATACTAGCAATACCACAAAAAGGTTAAGTCAACGAACAGAATTTTGAAATATGACAACCATAAAAACTAGACGAATACTAAAAATACCGAAAAATGCTGTGAATTCTAGAAAATACTCAAAAAATACTATAAATATTTGAAAATACTAAAAAATACTAAAATCTACAAAAATACTATAACAAGTTTAATTTTACGTGAATAGTTTTGAAATACAAATACTAGAAAATACACATAATATTCGAAAATACTAGAAAAACTTAATAAAAATACAAGAAAAATACTATGAAACTATGAGAAACGGCGAAAAGTCGCAGCTCCATGAGCATAGTAATGTGGCTAAAGATCTAGTTTCTTTAGCAACAAATGGATATGGCTACGTCTTTGTCTTGTCTGATTCAGATCAAGAATATATATGTATATATGTGCATAGATTCGCATACATACATATGTATATATCCATTAGGGTCAAAGATATCTGAATCTCATTTCATCACAAAGTTAATGTACCCACGGCAAGGACATTAGAATAGCAACAAGCCCCAGCACACACATCTTCACACACACACACACACACACACGCACGCACACTCACACTCACAGATATTTGTATGTGGGACAACAGCATAATGAGCAAGGTCGCGGCCGTCTCACCTGCCATTCAAATGCTCGGCCATAAATGTTTTAAATGGCTATAAAAAAAAGAAGCACGAACGGGCCCTAATGAGCAGACGCCGGGCCAGTGGGCCAGCGGGCAAGGCGGCCAGGGGACATGGGGGCATGGGGAGACACGGCAGGCGAGCACAAGTTGCTGAGCGTGTCAACAAAACGCCTCAATGCCAATGCTGCTCACCTGTCTCCCCCCTCCCTCCCAGGCACAGCCACAGCCACAGCCACAGGCCTCGTCCTAGCCATCCTTTCTACGACTTCCAATTAAGTTGTGTCCTTTGTGTGCAATTTGTTTAATTTTTCAATGCAGCCGAGCCGCTTGAATGCAGACTCACGTGGCGAGCAGAGGAGGGGGAGGGGAGAGGCGGAGACGAGGACGAGATCCAGGTGGCTCGACGGGATTTTAGGAGCTGGGCGCCCGCAACATTCTTGATATTGGCTGACGGCATTGCCGTCGACTTCATCATCCATTAATGTCACTCAATCTGTGCGCATAAATTTGCATAAAGCGAAATCCAATTTCCAGGTTACGCGCACACACACACACTCGCACACACACACACTCGCCCAATTGGGGTCGCTTCACAATTTCCGTGTGTTATGCGAAGTGGCATTGACTTAATCGCTGCCACGCCCCCTACAGGTTGGTCGACCAACGTCCAGTGGACTTTGGCGCAGTTTAACAAATTTTTGCGTGCCACAATTTAATTTATTTTACGCACAACAGCAACAGCAGTGAAACCAAAGCACAAACATTTCATTTCATTCAAGTTAACCATATATGGTCAGCAGCAGGAGCAGCAGGAGCAGGAGCAGGAGCATATATGCCAAAAGTGACGAGCTCTGACGACTGGTTAGGGAGTGTTTAGTTTCCGGTTCTAGCTGTGGCGCCCGTCCAAAGTGACCAGCACAAAACGCGCCCCAAAAATAGTTCAAATCTACCCAAAAAAAAGAAGAGGAAGAAAGGAAGAAGAAGAGGGAGAGGAAGAGGGAGAGGAAGAGGGAGAGGAAAGTTATTTTAGTCTAAAGTCTGCAAGTGAAGTTAGGATTAAGTTTAAATTTAGTTTACACTTTTGAGCTAGGTATGTTAAAGATAAGTGGAAATCAGATTAAGACAGAAGGCAGTAAGAGACTTGACTGTGAGATACTCTGAGATAATCAGAACTGAATGGGTATATGCTGAGGCGTATATGCTGAAGTTAAGCTGTCATCAAATGCTGCTGACTTGAGTTTGCTGAAAGACTGGCTATGGATGATCGATATAAGTGTACTATCGATATATGTACTTATCGATAGCTTTATTAGTTTAGTCTAGTTGAGAGATATGAAGTCGATATACATGCATATACATAACGCTAATCCACAACTTGTTAAGTTTACTTTATGTATAATAATATAATATCGATATAATTATCGATAACTCATATATCAGTTTTATTTAGATATGGAAGAACCATAGATAGTGACTCTCGATTTATATATATCAATGATTCATATATCCCTTAATTTGATCGATATATCCAAGATCTATATATCCTTTCAGCCTAATCGAAACAGAGTTTCCTAAAACACTTAAGCAAATAAGATTAAAATATATATAAAAAAACAAAAGTTTTCTATCTTAAATCCTTTCGGATTTCACAATCCAATGCTTTTAGCCAACTTTTGCTGGCGAATGCCAATCGGCATGACAGGTCATCAGTCCAGGACACCAGGAACTGGCTCTTCAGCACGCCCACCACGCAGCGCTAATCGGTCATTAACATGAAACCGATTTGTTAAGGTTGATCATACGCCACGTGGTGCGTAGTCGTCTCTCTCTCTCTCTCTCCCTCTCTCTCTCTTCCCTTGACTGTTGTGCGTGCCATCGAAATTTGCGTGCTTTGCCCTTGGACGTCATCGTCGGCCTTTTAAATCAGAAAAAATGTTGCCAGAATTTCTCTCTGGCATTTAAGAGCCAAAGAAAGAGAAACAAAGGAAAGTCGAAAGATATTTGGGGAGGCCATCAGAGGCTGTAAATCTTGGCACACAATATACACATTTCAGCGGATATCCAGCCTAACTTTGACAGCGGCTAATTAAAACACATAAACTGAGGCGCCAAGGCCAAAGGCATCGATTGGCAATCAACTGATGTATGGGCAGCCGGCTATCTGGACAAACAGAGAGCAAGGTGACACTGTGCCAAGTTGGCCAGGAGTCGGCCATCAGTCTGTGTGCAATCAGAGTGTTGCCCGGCTAGAAGCTAATTTCCGCTTTCAAAGTGGCCGAAAGTGTCGCTTTAAATGCCATCGCCTCAGTCTCTGCAGCCACTGCACAGCCGAGGAGGAAGCCCCGCCCCCAGCTGCCCGCTTCGAATGGCAATCGAATGGCAAACGCTGCTTTAATTAACACTCGACTTGGAGCCCGCTCTCAATTGCTTATGCTGAATCAGTTTTTCATCATTTGAGTGCTGAGCTGAGAACGTTCATGGATGCCTGCATAAGTTTGCAACTTGAGGAGTCCGAGTCAATGACAATCGATACTTATCGTTAGTCTGCTATTTCGATAACTAAAGCATTGCTGCTCGAGATGGAGTTATCTGGTTGTTGCTATGGGAATGATCCTTAACATGCCTATGCTTGAGGTCTGCTTTCTTCTTAAGGACTACCAATCGATACTTATCGTTAGTCTGACATTTCGATAAAACTTGCAGTTGCTGCATGCTGAGATGACTCAGACTGGATGCTACCTATGAGTCTTGTGATTAAAGACTGTCTTGCTCTTAAGGAATCCTAATCAATGATAATCGATACTTATCGTCAGTTTGATATTTCGATAACTCGAGATATTCCTGCTCAAGCTAACGCCGACTGTATGTTTCTGTGTGGGGAAATTCCTGACATTCTTATGCTTAAAGTCCGCTTTTGTCTTAAGGAATATCAATCGATATTTATGGTTAGTCTGACATTTCGATAACTCGCACATTTCCTGCCAACGATAAACCCCGACTTTAGGATATCCCTGACATCCTTATGGCCAAAGGCTGCGCTCCTCTTGTATCCTGCTAACTGGTTTGGTTCTCAGCTCGCTCGATACATTGTTTGCTCGTTAATGCGTTTCTGCTCGACTTCTGTGCGGCGCAATCGATAAATCTTCGCAATATTTAAGTAAAATACGGCCTAGGTGCACAGCGGCAATGACTGCCATTTATCACATCCACATTCATACAGATTGACAGATTCACCTGGCCGGCTAGCAGCTACCAGCTACCAGCTACCTGTTAGCTGTTACCCCAAGTGCCATTTCGGCACGTACCCATAAAAGATGGCAGCTTTCTTTCACTCGGCCAAATCCGGCTATTATTTATGGTGCTCGTGTCTGTGCCGACTGTTAGTTGGATAGATCTTGATGCCGCCAAGTGGCGCGTGCGTATATTTCATGACGTTTCGCGTAATCCTTTCCTCTGCCCAAATCTGAGCATCTATGAATTCGTGAATTCTTGAGCTCCTTAGCTTTGGGCCCGCCTCGTGCCGCATGGCGGGCTCCTTTAGCCATGTCACGAGTCCGCGAGACCGAGTCATGCCAGAAAGCGTGCCATCAATTTTGTTAAATCACCGAAAATGTACAACGACCAAAATGTACATAAAGATGAATAAGAGAGAAGGAAAAACCGCACAGAAAGAGAAAAAAAAACTCGTATGGGGTCGGAGGTCGGCGCTGCGCTGCGCTGCGTTGCTCTGTGCTGGGCGGGCACTTAGATCAGGTCCAACAGGCTGGGCGAGCACTTAAAAGGCACAAGATGAGCTCGTCAAGATACGGCCAAACGTCCTACTTTCGGCCCACTCACGCCCCCTCACCCCGAACACATGTTCAATTCAACTTTACGTGCTCCTCCTGCTCCTGCTCCTCCTCCTTTGCTTTTTTTACTTCCCAGCTAACATCTTCTTCGTCTTGCTCTGTTTTTTTTTTGCTTTCTGTTTGCTTTTTTGCGGCCAGGCCACAAAACGGCCTTTTGGTCAGATACTTACAATGTACCACTAAATATTTGCCAGGCCAGCCATAAATGGAGCCCAGAACGGAGACGACTAATTGAATTAAATTTGAAACTTTGTTGCCTGAATGGCAGAAGATTGTCATAAGTGGTTCACGATGGCCCGACGAGCATGCGAAACTATTTGACTATTTGTATGGAAATTTGTCAACGGCAATGGCAAGACACAACGAATGAGAAAACTTCGACCCGAGCTGAAAGAAACTTGCACAAAGAAACTGAAAACTAAGTCGACTCAAAAGCCAGTTGACTATCGACCAGAGCAAATATGAACTTAGATACGCTCTCTTTCAGGCGAAGGCCAGCCTAATCCCACTTAATTGTCTCGCGCCATTTGAATGCGCTGAAGAGATTGAGGATGTTGGATTTGGCCTCGAATGGCTGTGTGTGGGAAAGGAGGCGTGGCAGACGGCGTGCTGAGTCTATCCATATGAACTTGTTTTTCTTTTCTATTTTGATAATAGAATAAAAGTTGGAATAGAGCATCAGCTCAGCGCCGTGCTCCAGGTATCTCTTAGTCGGGCACTCCCGAACAGTTGTAGCTTTGCTTGTTCATGTCTATCTATGCATTATATTTGCTTAACTATATATGCCTCAGCTCAGTTAAGATCCGTCTAAGGATATGATTGATACATTCAGCAAACTTCATGATTTGACCTATACGTATATATTGATAGCTATGCTCGACTTGCTTGGACCTACACCAAGAATTCTTAGCTCCTGTCTAAAGCCAAGCTAGACATTAATAAATATCAAGACAGACACTCTACAAAACCTATATACTCTTTCTATTTCTTGAACGAGTATACACAAAACATATACACTCTCTGGCACTCTATCGAACGAGCACTAGCTCTATCCACTTTTTATACAAATATTTTATTTTATTTAACTTGCTTTTGCCTTTTGTGTAGCCTTTCTATGCGCTTCTCTTAAAGCTTAACTATTTTAGTAAAAAAAGAGAAACGAAAACCGTTTCGCTCTCAGTTTGTCTTTCTCGATTTCTCGTGCTCCACTATGTGTATACATAGAGTTAAGTTCTATTTGCCGTGCCAATATTTGCCGTCGCATTTTCAGCTCTCGCTTTTTCACTATTCGATTCCGCTTGGTTAGTTGTGAGAGAGAGAGAGAGAGCAAGAGAGAGAGGGATAGGGAGAGGGAGAGCGAAAGAGCAAACAAACAAATCCAATTCAATTTGAGGCCAATTTCAATTATTAATACTTCAATGTTAACCAAGCAACATTTCCAATTTGCTGCATTCCAAAACTTCCCAATGCCACGCCCCCCCCCCTAGTGCTCCCTGTCCAGAGTCCAGTTTCTATTATAGCAATCGTATTACATTAACATTCAATTCAAGTAGCGAGCCTTTGATTGTGTACAATTTATAAAAAAAAGAGAAAAAAAGAAGAAGAAGAAAAGCGCCAAGAACAACAATGAGATATATAGGCAAGCAGAGAGTCGGGTATGATAGGCGGCGCAATACCCTGACCATTAGTTGAGTAGACTTGCAGTCGAACAGCATGATATACGCTCGTCTCCCTGCCAGCATAGTGGGTATAATAATTACAATAGATATTGTTGCGAGCCAGCGAATCTCCCCCATTGGCCAAGTATTCAAATGTGGCCAAAGGAAACGAGGCATAACAAATGTCAGGCCCGATATCATTTGTCGCATCGCCAGCTCTCTCCCCCCCACACAGATCCCAGCGGTATCGAGGCAGCCAGTTGACAGTCTGTCTGTCTGTCTGTTTGCCATTCGCTCAGTTGCTCCATCTGTCATCAAATCTTCTCTCTCTCTCTCCCACTCTCTCTCTCTCTCTCGCAGTCGCTCGCTTTTGGTTTCTGCTTGATTTGCCTGTCGCACTTGCGCTTATCTGAAACAAAAGGCAGCCGAAATGTAAAATAAATGTAAAATGCTGTGGGCGGGGGCCGTTGAATTTATTGTGAAAAAATACGCGAAACCGCAGTCAAGATATAGACAAACAGCTCAAGACACTGCGCGGCAATTGTGGTGGCTGGGGGTGGGGCACTCGGCTGTGGTTGCGCCAGCATTGTTTTGTCGCCGGACTCTCGCCTACGATTTATGTTTCACACAAAAGATGCTCTCAAAATGCCAACGCGCGCTGACGTCGACAGCGGCGATTGTTGTACGTGACTAACGTCGCCTTTTGACACGCCCCCACCCCCCTGTCTCTCTCTCTCTCTCTCTCTCTCGCCCGCTCCTTGGCGTATGCAAAGCGCATTTTTGTAATTTATTTCATTTTAATTTGAATTTATTCGCCCGAAGCAAAGCGAATTTTTTCTCAGTAAACCTAAGCGAACGCCCCAGTTAAATAAACTTGTCTACAATTGACCTTCGCCCAGGTGTATGCGTGTGCGTGCGTCTCTCACTGTGTGTGTGTGTTGGCAAGGCACTCCAAGGCATTGAAATTTATGCTGCATACATTTGGGCGCCCGCAAGCCTTGGCTGCCCGCAGCAATGCCTGAATGTGGCAAACGGATGTAATCGACTGCATAATACACGCCCGTCCGCACTTCAGACCTTGCCCGACTTCACACATGTATTTTTAAAGAAATTCTCCGCTTACATAAAGCATATTCAAGGTCTCAGCCCAGCCCGATGGCAACAACAGTTTATTTACTCGGAGGAGGAGGAGGAGGAGGAATGCAAAGTCAGTTTTAAATGAAGATGGATGACACGTGGCCAGCAGAGAGCCAAATGTCACATATTTATGGGGCACATGTAAAGC
This sequence comes from Drosophila repleta, assembly GCA_018903745.1. NCBI lineage: Eukaryota > Metazoa > Arthropoda > Insecta > Diptera > Drosophilidae > Drosophila > Drosophila repleta. Next base: position 283,477 of record JAEIGN010000001.1, on the reverse strand, counting down.
AAATGCGATTCTTGTGTTGCTGGCCTCAGCTGATGAGCGGGCGGGTGCGACGAGCGAAGCCTGCCTCTCCCAGCTATCCATTCAATAGAGTTACGAAAATCAGAAATTTAATGAGAATTGAACTGGAAATGGGAATGGGCAGAGGAGTTTTGAGGGAGGTAGAAGAACTTTCAATCATACTCTAAGAGATTATGTTATTGAGCAAACTTGAGCTCATTTCTCTCTCTCTCTCTCTCTTTATCTTTAGCTGTTTCTCCTTTTCTATCTTTTTGGTTACTCTCTATTTCTCTTTTTATCTATCTGTTTCTCTAATGCACTCTGTATTGCTCTCTCTCTCTCTATCTATCTTTTTCAGTGTGTGTGTGTGTGTGTGTGTCTCTCTCTCTCTCTCGCTCTTTCTGTCTTTTCGCTCTCTGACTACCTCTCTGACTTCCTCTCTTTCTGTATTTCTACCTCTCTTTCTTACTCTTTAATTGTCTCACTCTTTCTATTTCTCCAAGTACTTCTCTCTATCTCACTCTCTCTCTATATCTCTGTTCTTCTCTTTTTGTTTCTCTTTGTCTCTCAATTTCATATACTTTCTCTTTGTCGCTCTCCCTCTCTCTCTCTCTGTCTCTCTCTCTCTCTCTCTCTCAGTCTCTCTCTGTATCTCTCTCTCCCTGTTTCTTTCTCTCTCTGTCTTGATCTCTCACTCTTTCCCTTCGTCGTCTAATATCTATACTTCTCTATCCCTCTCTTTCCTTAACTCTCTCCCTCTCTCTTTTTCTTTCTCTTCCCCTCTTTCTTTCTTTCTTTCTTTCTTTTTCTCTCTCTCTCTTTCTCTCTCTCTCTCTCTCTCTTTCTCTCTCTCTCTCTCTCTTTCTCTCTCTCTCTCTCTCTCTCTCCCTTTATCTTCTTCTGTCGGTCTCTGTCTCTTTCTTTGTCTCTTTCCTTCTGTCTCTCTGTATCTGGGTTTATCTCTGTCTCAATATTTGCATATATATCTCTCTCTACCCCTTGCTTTCCTACTATTCTCTCCCTCTACCCCCACTTCTCTCTCTCTCTCTTACTCTTTCTCCCTCTCTCAGCTTTCATCGATTCATCTAACGAGTTGCACAAACAATTTTATGCAGTCAAAGCAGCTTTATCTCCCACACACACAGAGAGAGAGAGAGAGAGAGAGAGAGAGAGAGAGAGAGAGACAAAGACCACAATGCTATTATCGGCCCCATCTGTAAATGCATCAACTGCATGAAACGAAGTATTTTTATTTAGCAAAAGAAAATGTCAGTTGAGTTGTCCGAGAACTGCTGCAGCCAGCAATAACTTATGCCACACGCCAGGCGCAGCTCAACAATAGAATTTGCCCTCAAAGTAGTTGAAGTGCCTCAGACCCAGAGTACCTCTCTCTATCTCTCCTCAGAGAGAATAAGGTGCAGTTATTGCTTTCAAATTTGTCAAATATTTGGAGTATTTCCTAGGGCTACACAAGTGCCTTTAAGGCAGCCGCGCAACGCCGGGCACGCACGCAGAAATCTAGCAAAAATGCGAAACAAGTCGCAGCTGCTGGGAGCGCGAGAGCTGTACAAACTGCGCTGATAATAAAAACAATTTCGAAGTTTTGGCCAACTTAGGCCAGGCCATGGCAGGCCACGCCCACGTGTTCAGATGACGCCCTCGCCGCAGGCGTTGCGCCAAGCAAAACTTCTGCCGGAGCTGACTTAACCCGAAGCTCCCACGAGCTGCAGTTGCAGCTGCGGCTGTGGCTGATTGGCTTTGGCCACCTTCAAAGTTGCTCCGCCAGATCGAAAATGATTGCCGAACATTGCTGAGCGCGAGTGCAACCCAATCAGCCCAAAAGTCGCCCAAGGACTTTGCCAGCCATTTAATTGCGAACAGCGGCCCACTTGTTCAACAACTCAGTCGAGTCGAGTCGAGTCGAGCCGAGACGAGCTGAGTAACTTAATGCCGAGCGGAACACTGGAACTGAAGCTGGCAACAATTGGGCAGCTCCCAAAAGCGCGATAAAAGCGCCAAAGCGCGTAAATTTCGCGAAATAAAAAAAAAAGAAACAGAAACAAACAAAAGTGTAGGAAGACTGAAGAGTGGAGACTGGACCTAGGAGTGGGTGTGGGTGTGTGACAGTGGGGCAACAACAAAGCGAAATTTATTTTAACGAGCCAAAACTTTTGTTGCTGTTTGGCCAGAAACAGTGCGACCATAAAAGTCCCTAAATGCCACTTTGGCTGCCGCAGTCGCTGCCAGACTAATTCCATGTACGTACAGCAGCCAGCCAAAGCGATCTGCCACATTTGTCCGTCTGTCAATGCGCCACACACACACACACACGCACTCGAAGACAGTCGCGCTGGCCGTCAATTCTGCTTAGCTAATCTCTGGTCGCGCACACACGTAACCAACAGCCAGCCAGCTTCAGCCCCCCTTACATAAAGGCCAGCAGCAAATATAAAATGAAGCAAATCCGCTTTAGCTGAAACTGCTGCCCAGTCAAACGGCAAAGATCTAGCCAACAACAGCCCGCCGCAGTCCAGTTGCAGGCTTAAAGCATATTTATTGTAATTTTTTACGGCACTCACGCGACGCCCCTTTACAATTTTTGCACACTCAGCTAACCTCGCATACACTCACACACACACACACATGCACACACATGCCTTGGCTATTAATTAAAATGTCAAAGCAAGCCGCGTGCAACGCGTCGTATGCGCAACGTGCCCCATTGCATTGGCCAGCAAAGTGGCATAGAAAGAAAAAAAAACTAATCTGCATTTCCTGCCATACATTGAGCTCCCCCTCTCTCTCTCTCTCTTTCTCTTTCTGACTTGCTGACTTGATTTCCTTTTTGCGTACAAATCTGTTTAAGCCAGTTAAAACAGTTCACAAAACTTGACTAGATTCAGCCAGTTCAAGCTGTGGAGCTACCCACATTTGCATACACATATTACCAGCGATAATTTACTGCTCAGCTCTGTGCTGCGAATGGCCATAATCACATTCACGATTATTTTATTGCCAACTATTGCCAACGACGCGACAGCTGAGAGGAAATCGAAAACGAAATGCTTCAGCGACGGAACTCCACTGTGTAAATTGAAGCAAGAAATTGAGTTCGAATAAAGTCAAATGAGATTGAGCCATTGAAATGCTGTAATAGAAAGCGCACTGGCAAATCAGCAAGGTTTGTGCAGGTCTTGAGAATTGCATAGAAGGGCGAGAGTGAAAAGAAAAGAAGAAACCTTAAAGAGAGTGAGGGATGAATAGCTATTAATTATAATAGAGAATAGTAAGAAAAAAAATAAAAAAAAATAAATAAAATAAATAGATAAAAAATAAATATAAAATAAAATAATAATAATAATAATAATGAAAAATAATAATAATAAAATAAATTTTTAAAAATATATAATAAAAAAAATATTATATAATATTAATAAAAAAAGGAATAATAATAAAAATAATGTAAAATATTAATAATAAAAAAAAAAAAATAAATAAAAAATATAATAATAAAAAATAAATAATATATAATAATAATAATAAAAAAGTAATAATAATATGAAAAACATAAATAATAAAATAAATAAATAAAATATATAATAATAAAAAATATATATATAATGTTAATAATAATAGTAATAATAAAAAATAATAATAATAATAATAATAATAATAATAATAATAATAAAATTAATAATAATAATAATAACAATCCTAATAATAATAGTATTAATAATATTAATAATATTAATACAACTATTTTTAAAAATAAATTAGTAAAAAAATAAATTTATTAAATATTTAAAAAAAGTAAAATAAAAAATAAAAAATAAAATAAATAAAAATATATTTAATATTAATAAATATGAATATTAATAAATGGCAATAAAATAAGAAATAATAATTACAATAATGAGTAGAAAAGTCCGACTTAAAATCTTGAGCATCGCATAGAAAGGCTCTACATATAAGAAAAACAAATTTAGTTTTCTTTATGTATTATATATAATTTTATATACATTACGAACTACTAGATATTACCTTTCAATATTTGAATATAGAGAGGGAGAGAGAGAGACAGTCTGCCTGTGTGCCAAGACGGAGACAGTGCTGTTGCTCTTACATATTACAAGAAGTTGCTTTATGCTTCTCAGTGCTCCCACATTTGTCGGCGGATTATGAAGCAAACATTAGATCAACACATCCACTCGACTATTTGCCCGTAATTCACCGAGTCAAACATTGTAACCGAAACTATGTCTCTCTCTCTCTCTCTCTCTCTCTCTCTCTCTCTGTGTGTGTGGGTCTATGTCAATAGTCACATAATCAAGCGACACTTTAGCCCCACTCGAAACTCAATTGTGGCTTGACAACGATGCACTTGCAGTGGGCAAGCGGCAACTAAACCTCTAAACTGTATTGTGATATGCGAAACCCTTCAGTGAGAGCATTAAACAATTCTCAGCTGCAAACGAGAGCCGGCTGCCGACTCCACCCAGGCCAGCAGCAGGCCAAATGGCTGTCTATCTAATGTGTGTGTGTGTGTGCGTGTGTGTGACATTCACACACACACACGAGGACAACAATGTGATTAAAATGCAATTTGCTGCCATTTACTTGGGGCATGCGTAAGAATTGCTGAAAGCCAGCGACAGCAACTGAACTTAAACTCATATGGCTGTGTGTGGGTGTCCCTCTCTCTCTCTCTCTCTCTGTGTGTGTGTGTGAGTGTGCGTTATGTGGTATCAGAGATGCGCGCTTAATCGTGATACGAACAGAAATGATGCCATTGTAATAAGAAATAATGTCATGTGGCAACGACAATGGCATTCGCACTGGCACTGGGCTAATGGACCCACGCCTTCAGCCTGCTCTGTATTGTGGGCACATAAACTAAGTTTACTTTAAATAAGCTAAGCCTAAGCTAAGCTAAAGCAAGCTAATCGAGGCTTCTAAGCTTGATTCAGATTTGATATAGATATGGATTATGATAGACTAGGAATATTTCACGTATGCCTTCAGCTGTTAGTTGAAATATTTCAAATAAATATTTATAAATTATTTATATATATTATATGACAGAAATATGTATCATAACATGAGTCTATAGCTCAGACAAGATTTCTATATATGCAGTATACATATATATAGTATATACTTAAGGCAACTTATGCCAGCTCTAGCATGGGCGACGCACAAATTTGCCACTGCAACGAAGTGTAAAGCTCCAGCTGTGCGGACAAGTGTATGTGTGTGTTGGTGTGTGTATATGTGTTGGTGTGTGTATATGTGTTGGTGTGTGTGTGTGTTGGTGTATATGTGTTGGTGTGTGTATATGTGTTGGTGTGTGTGTGTGTTGGTGTGTGTGTGTGCTGCACATATACTTGCATGACATTCATTTCCGCTTTAAGATGAAAAATAATAATAAAATTTTATTATGCACTTAGCAGTTGCTCGACGCACTTCTGCCATTGCTGCCAGCTCTTCTTCTTCTTCTTTTCCTTTTTTTTGGGGCAGGGGGTGGGGGTGGGGCGCACACACTGCAAATATGCTAAAAACTCACGCCTCAAAGCGTAGCATGATGTCAGCGGCGTGTCAGCTGTAATTTATGGCGTGCGGCGGCGTCACATCATGAAGGGAATACGTATCTGCAATACGTTTTCGCCTTGGCGCACGACTCGACTCTGCATACGCTGCTAATCTAGCTGGCTACAAGATTAAGATCTGCCCTCGGGCTCAGTGACATGGCATTCAAATTACTCGTAAATATCCAGTAACGAGCTCTGCAACTGCCGTCGCTCGAATATCGCTCGCTGCCATTGCCGCTGTCTGCCGTCTGACGTCTGCCGTCCCATGATTGATGATGAATGATTGATGCTGAGCATCAAACTGCCATACGTTGGCTCCCTGGGCCTCAACCCGTGCAACAGTCGAGCAACAACCAGGCAACAAAATGCATACGCCATGGACCAAAATGCGTTAAAGTGCCAACAGATTTTCACAGATTTTTCAGAGCTCTCAAATTGCTCAACCTGCATCTTGTACGTCGTATGTGTGGGTGTGTGTGTGTGCATGTCTCTCTCTCTCTCTCTCTCTGTGTGTACTTCTACTTGTTCTGTCATGTGATGCTTCGTTAGGCTGACAGCTTTTCGTTTCACACTGTAATCTGCAACCAGCAAGCAGCTTGCAAGTCATACCTTGACTAAGATATATATATATATATATATATAGCTATACATATAATATATTTATACTTCTTATAGACAACAGTTTGTCGCACGTCGCAAGCCAAGTTGCCTTTATCTGCCTGCTAATTGCTATTGACATGACTTTCAATTTAACATGCATCTTAGTTAAAAGCCATTTGATTAGACTCGACATAGTTCACACTCGCCTCTAAATGCAATTAAATAGTTTCTTAATACTATTACCGAAGACTTCAGGCAAATTGGTTCAAGCACTATAGCTCAAGTGAACATAGAGTTTATAAGCTCTATCAAATTTCTAGTCTTTATAGATACTTAAGATCCCCTATAGAGACTTCGCTTTGCAGAGCTTATACGGTCTGTACTACATTCGTTTCGCAGTATGAATGGCTTATCTGTCCCAATTTCTAGAGAATATATAACAGTTTGCCGTTATCAGGTAACTTTCATAAAAATTTTTATAAACAACTAGTCGAAAGAGCTGAAGATCTGCTATATGATAGATATATATATATACAGTTTTGTATAGGACAAAAGCTACTTAACATATACAAATTAATCGATTAATACTGTTTTGTTATCGATTTCTTGATTTATCTGTTTGTCAAGCTCTGCTCAACACAAATTTAGACAGAAAATGTAGTACTTTGATGCCACTGTAGTACTCTTTGCCTTCTGATCTTTTCCTGTCCCGTTATTAAGCTTATCGATCATTTTGACAATCGATTTCTATCGATAATCACACTTCTTCTCACACAGTTCTACTACAGTTCTGTATGGCATTCAGCACTTCTATCCATCCATCCATCTATCCATCTCTCCCATCTTCAAGTTCAACAGTATCTAATTAGAGTCCCGTTACGTCATGGTTACTCGCAAGGACCTGCGTCCTTTGGCCACCGCAGGGCCATGCTTGGAGCTTGGCAGCTTGGCCATTAGCACGTTAGCGTTGATTTTATCCCTGTGCTCTCCCAATGCTATTCCTAATTTATTACAAAAATCCTTTAAGTTCCCTTGATTATAATTTATATGTGGCAGTTTATTCGATGTGACGACAAAAACTTTTGCCACAATTTTCATGCTGTTCGCAAAGTTTGCGCTGAAACAGTTGCGAAGTGACAATCTACATATACTACAGATATATATATAGTATATATATATATATACATAGTCAAGTGCTGTAGGAAACTATTTGCGTAAGAAGTTGAACCCGGTCGCTACCAAGATAATCCACTTAATTTCTCTTGAGCCAAACTAAATTTTACTTTTCATTTCATGCTAAGCAGGTGCAACTAGAAATTTTACACCTGTGGGTGTGGGTGTGGGTGTGGGTGGGTGGTATGCGTGTGTTAAAGTGTGCGCCGGAATGGAAACCTTTATGGCAACTGACGCATGGAATATTTAAAATGGAGCCGCTTAGCTGCGGCTTTTTGCCATATGCAACTTACCCACTGCACAGTGGGACAAAATCAGTTTTTGTGCGACATATTTGGTGTCATGGTGTCATGGGTGGGATTGCCCGACCTATTTGTATGTGTGACAGCAAAGAGCTTAAGGTGCGTTTAGCTCAACTGCGTTTATAGTTGAGCAGCTCAAGTCTTGCAGGGAGTACAAGGAAGCAAGTTTCTTACATTATATCTTTATGTATATCTGGGACTAAGCAGAGATCTCTCTCAGCTCAAGCTCTGTTGAGTCAGCCAAAGGAATTGCAGATTTGAACTGCTTATGTGCTTACCTTCGAGTTAAGAGTTAAGAGTTAGGAGTTGAGACCTAAGAGAGTTAGGAATTGAGAGCTAAGAGCTAAGGGTTAAGAGTAAAGAGTTAAGAGTAAAGAGTAAAGAGTTAAGAGTTAAGAGTTAAGAGCTAAGAGTTAAGAGTTACCAATAGTCCATAGTTATATAAATATTAATCACTTCTTGACTTTCATATATCTGTATATAGATTTTCCATCACATAATTGAAGAGTTGAATGAGAGCAATTGGCAGCAGGCACTTTAGATAGCATTTCAAATGAGAAAGAGATCGAATAACAGTTGACACTTTCAAAGGACACACATAGCGAGAGAGAGAGAGAGAGAGAGAGACAGAGAGAGAGAGAGAGAGAGAGAGACACACATACACACACACACACACACAATTGGGGTAATTGAAGTGTGGCGCCGTGTGGCAAGTTCTAATTGAAAGCGCTGCCAATGAGATGTCACTGAGGCATTTTTCTTTGGTGGCCTGCGTTTTGCATGCATATTTAATGCGGAGCAATGATATGAGAAATTGTCTTTAATGTCAAAGGCAGTCACTCACTCAATAAGAGAGTGATAGGGAGAGAGAGTGATTGAGTGGTGGAGTGGGTGTGTGAGTCGAGTCAATTGCAGCGCAAGTCAATATTTGAGCTAAGCCGAGCTGGTGTTGGTGTTGGTGTTAGTGTTGAGGCGAGCGCGTCTTCATTGCATTTTGCAGACGTGCCTTTGGCAAACACTTCAGCGGCTCTTGGCACGAAAGCAAACGCAATGAAGTGCGCTCCCGAGCTTAAAGGCAAACAGAGAGACAGCCAGAGAACCAATGTCGCTAGTAAGTCAGCCAGCCACCTGCTGGCCCCAGACCCAGTCCCAGTCCCAGTCCCCGCCCAACCACTCGAACGGGCGCCAATGTCAAGTGGCAGTTGGCCCGTGGAGGCGCCAACGAGGCGCTTTAAATTGAATCAGATGCCAGGTCAGCTCTGGATCCAGCTACTCCTACTACACATATATATATTTTGATTCAATTATTGGCATTCACATCGTCTGGCATTCGAAATTTGCTAGAGCAACACAATCGGCCGATATGACATATGATATGCACAGCTAATTGAGCACTTGATAAGCAACCAAAGCAATTTATGTGCAACTTGTTGAGAAATCATCATCATCATCATCAACATCATCAGCAGCAGCAGCATCATCATGTGCTCAATTGGGTGACAGAGCCTCGATTCGATTGCGCTCCTTTAACTCTGCGCTAAAAATAAATTTGGTAATCGAGCCGGACATTAGTTAGGCATTATATAAAGTAAATATATCATTTATCAGTTTTATATTAACTTTTATACTTCTTCGCAAAGTGAAATGAGTATATTGGTTTTCTAGGCCTCTGGGTATACTTTCGTATATATATTTCTATTCCAACCACTCCCTACTCTTATGATGGCAGTTCGAATCAATGTCCAACCCAGGCCAACACACATTTTAGTTTTGATATTTATTTTGTTCATAATTTGATTTTCGGAACGGCAACAATGGGAATGACAAGCACTTTTTATACAATTTAGCAATTTACCAAGCCATTAACAATTTATCCGAGCAGCTGGCTTAAAACTTTTCTGCTTAACGGCAACTTTTTGCCAGCGTCAGCAATTTGAAGCCGAAAAATAAATCGTTAACATAAATCAAAACACTTTCCCGAGTCTTTTGCCGTCTGCTTTTATCTTTTGTGTCAAGCCATTACAAATGCACTTTGACTCTGCCTGCGGCTGCTCCTGCTGCTCCTGATCCTTACTTTTCCTTTTCTTCCTCTTCTTCTTTTCTTTTTTGCTGCATGCCACACATAATGTCAGCTGCCATTGCTGTCGTTGCCCTGCACACGGAGTGCAGACCACGGGTGTATTAGTCTAGCTTTCGCCCGTAACTCAACTGCTGTTAACCTTAAGCAGGGTATCTCATAGTCAGTCCACTTGCTTCTCAGTTGCTCCTTGCCAGTCGCTTGTTATCTTTGGTTCGTCCTGCCGCAAATCAATGCCAAATCACGGCGCTCAGCACACGCGCCAAACTGTGCGCCACAAAATGCGCAGCAGAATGAAGCTACAATAGATACACACACACACACATCTACACACTCACACACACATCTACACACACAGATACATAAATGTATATATTACATGGCCCATAGTCACGCCTCGACATTATGTATCGCATAAGGACATGGCATTTGATAAACATTATTGTACATGTCCGACAATTTTTCAACAATCGCTCGAGCGTGCCGGCATTTGATTGATCCGATGGCCATCAGGCGCAGTGAGGCGATGGTGGCTCGATGGTGGCTCGATGGTGGTTCGACTAACAAACGGTTAGCGGTATAAATGACAAAGCATTACGTACTTGGCAGCTGCGGCAGCGTCGAGTGATTGATTCTGTTGCCAAAGTAACCGACAGCAACCGTTGCCCAGCGGTGGGCGTGGCCGCGATTGAAACGCACTGAGTGGCAAGCCAGCTGATGCGTTCGCTTCACATTTAATTGCACTTGAGTAAGAATGAAAAAATAAAAAGAAAAATAAAAAAAAACAAAGAGAAAATCAAATCCCTCCGAGCGTGAACGTGCTCCATTCATTGGCCAAAGAAAAGGCCCCAAACACAAACGCAAACACAAGCAGAGAAAAACATCGACCAGCTATATAAACTTGATCACACTCAATGCATTCGCTGTCGCTGCAATTGCTTCAATTGCATATCAATTGAATGCGTGGTGCATACCCTGCCCCAAGAGCAGGTAGCTTAGCTGACAGAAGCAGTTCATGGAATGTATAATATATATGTTTTATATTTGATATATATATTTTATATGTTTAATTAGAAAATATTTTATATTTTATATATTTATATATTTAAATATTTTATATCTTATATATTTATTTATTTTATCTTTTACATTTCATATATTATATTTTATATTTTGTATCTTATATATTTAAATATTTTATATTTTATATTATATATTTTTTATATTTAATATTTTTTTGTATTTTATATTTTGTATTTATATTTTATATTATATATTTTATATGTTATATTTTATATTTTATATTTTATATTTTATATTTTATATTTTATATTTTATATTTTATATTTTATATTTTATATTTTATATTTTATATTTTATATTTTATATTTTATATTTTATATTTTATATTATATATTTTTTATATTTAATATTTTTTTGTATTTTATATTTTGTATTTATATTTTATATTTTATATTTTATATTTTATATTTTATATTTTATATTTTATATTTTATATTTTATATTTTATATTTTATATTTTATATTTTATATTTTATATTTTATATTTTATATTTTATATTTTATATTTTATATTTTATATTTTATATTTTATATTTTATATTTTATATTTTATATTTTATATTTTATATTTTATATTTTATATTTTATATTTTATATTTTATATTTTATATTTTATATATTTAAATATTTTATATTTTAGTATATATTGAAAGTCGTCTATTGAACTCTTTCACTTTTTATTGCTTACCCATAATTATTGCCACTTATGAGCATACCCTGTAGTAAATTAAATTCTTCAAAGTGGGCATATTACTCTGGGGACAGAGCATGTCAGTCAGAAACTTAACATTCCTTAGCGAAGATCTCCATTCTATAACTCTAGATATTACAACTATCCATAGTTATAAATCTTTGGAAGTCCTTTACAGGGTATCTTGTGTTGCTCCTTCAATTGAGGTCCGCTTGTTTGTTTGCATCATGCACGGTTGCTCTTTTCAATTACTTTCACATTTAATATAACCAAATTGATGCTGGCCACGCCCACCGGCCCGCCCCATTCCCCCTGACAAATGGGCGACACGTGCCACAAAGAGATGCGCCAGCAGTAGCAGCAGCAGCAACTATATACGTATTTAAGTAGAAGCAATCGTATTTGCATATGTGGAAACAAAAATTCGCTACACGTTTGCATAAAAACTGGCAAAACCAATTTATTATAGAGATTTCCATAAAAATTTGACAGATCCGCAACAACAACAACAACAAGGACAACAACAAGGACAACAAGGACAACAACATCAAAAGCATCTTGCTCTAAATGCTTATCCCATGCCACGTCTCGCCTCGGCTTTACTTCCGGCAAGCGTGTGTCCAGCAGCTCCTGTGGCTGTTGCTTGCTGTTGCTTCTCCTTCTTCTCCCCCTTCTCCTCCTTCTCCATCTCTTTTCATGTGCGTGACCGCATCGAATGTGGCCCAGTCCAGGCTGGCCGTTATCACGTCGTTGGCAGCCAAATTGATTAAGCTGTCCACATGTCAAAATGATCGCATCTCTCCAGCCATCCATCCATCCATCCATCCATAAATTTACTAACCAATCTATCCATCTGTCCGAATGTTTATTCGCCTGTCCGCATTTGTCTATTCAAAGTTTATTTAAGCATTAAATGAGCATTGCATACATATGGAAGTCTCGAATAGAATATGTTGGACCATTGTAACTGCTTAGAGTTGGGCACAATAAGAGATCTGTAAGCACAGCTGGAACTAGAATGATAAGCTATGATCAGTTCAGCCCGATCTCTGTAGCTCAATTAAAGAATTTAGAGGTCAAAGTTCAAGGCAATACTAACTCTAATAGAGTCTATGTCTCGACTTGGTCCAGTTCTGGTAAAGCCTGAACTAGCAGATCCCACAGCCTGGAATACCTGAAAGGCTATGGCTAGATAGACCCAAGCTTAGGTATCTCCTGGAGCTTGGAGGCATATCTTGATCACCTCTAAGACTCAGCTAGATCTACAAATCTCATATAATATTTTATATATATTATATATATCATAGGCCAGCTTATGCCTGGCCAAACTCTGTCTCCTCTTTGTGGCAAAATTGAAAAGGCGAAAAGAAAAGCAAAGAAAAGTTCTATTCGAATATCAAAATGGTTGAAGTTCATAAAGTTGAATCATAAATACATGAGCTTAGAGGCGCGCTGCCCGCTTTATTGATTCACATTTTTGACGCACATTTCGTATTCAGGCTGCGAGGCGCACATTAGGCGGCCCGGCGATTGCCATTAGCACGCACTCAACTCGACTCAAATGCATTATCTGTATCTGTATCTGTGTGTGCGTGTGTGTGTGTAATAATATATGTAGATGTATATGTAAATATGAAAATTCCTCGTCGAGCACTCCATTTGCATGGGCTAACGCTGTTCGGGAATAAATTTATTATTATCAAATGAAAGGGCAAAAGATGTGGCCGATGCTGGGCTAGCCCCGTTTCGGCCTGGGCTACATTTTGCGGCTGGATCAAATAGCGCCAGCAAGGCGTCGTCGTTGTCAGCCCCCATGCTTGAGGGGCGCAATTAAGTGTGTGACACGCCCTACGCCATGCGACACTGTCGATCGTAAAAGCCCCCATAATGGGCAGCCATGTGATGCGCATCAAATCAGAGCCAGACGACTGCTGTATAACTGTAACTATGTAAATGTGAGCATATGCTCGAGTGTGTGTGTGTGTGTAGGCGTGTGAGTCCCACACGCGGCGTAGAGCGTAGCCCTACATGCATTATAAAATATGTAAGTTGGACGCCTAAGCCGCTCTAAGCACAAGTTCTCCTTTAGAGAAGCTCATTGATTATATACATATATAAATATATATATATATATATATATATATATATATATATATATATATATATATATATATATATATGCATATTTAAACACATATATATACGTATATAGCAGAGCTTCAGCAATAATATTTTGATAACTGAAAAAATATTCTTTTCGTATATTTCTTTGGGGACTGCAGCTCTTAGCTGTTTGCTTCCAGCGCTGCTTCCATTAGCTGCGCTTTGCCTTGACAGCCATCAGCTGCAATTTGGCTAACAACTTTTGCTTACACCCTGTAAATGCTAACAAGCAAGGTTTCACCACCCAAGACTTGAAGTATATAGTAGAGTACTTGTAGAGATATTACTGAGGTATATACAGAAAGTCAGAAACACCAGAAGCAAACAGTAAAATCTTTTTCATTATTTAGGTAGGGTATCTGCTAGTCGATCTGTCTGTCTTCTAACTAACATGATTACCCACTTACCCACTAGCTTATTTTGTGCATTTGCTCTGCCATTACTTTCAGCACATCAAAAATTGAAATTTCATATTACAGGGTATCTGCTTGTCTATCACTTTGCACTAAGCTATGTTACTTACTTATTTCCCATTGCCTAACTTATGTATTACTTTCTATACTTGTGCATTATATATCAAGCTACAGGGTATCTGCTAGTCGATCACTATCAACTGACTGATATCCTCACTTATTTTCCATTTACTTCCTGTATTTATGCATTTCTTTTGCCATTTCTGTGCCCATGTCTAATGCCTGTATATACAAATACTTTTGCTAGGGTATCTGCTAGTCTATCATTGCATACTAATCAGCATTACTACAGAATGCTGATGGTTCCTGCTCATCTCTTTCATTTACCTTCCACTTTTATATCAAATATTCGAATATCATATCATATAGGGTATCTCCGAGTCCATCACTCTCTTCCAGCTGGCATTCTTACAGCTTTTTATGCATTAACTTTCGCCATGTCAACTGCTTAAACAACCAACGAAATGGATTTTGTTGAAATATGTTTTTTTCCTTTGTGTTTTAATCAGTTTTTGCTCCGCTCGCTCGGGCCTGGGCCAAAACAAAACATAGACATTTCCCAGCTGCCCGAACTGGCCCTGTTTGGCCTAATTTATGGTTTCGCCTCATGCCATTTATGAAGTTTCTTTCAGCGTTCGCTCTGCGCCACTTTGCCTCCCTGCCCAGCGCTTTATGTTCTTTTTTGTTCTGCCTCGGCCTCTGCCTGGACCTGGCCGGCGCTTTAATTTCATTTCCATGCACTCGCATAAAGTCAAATAGTTTATTGCATACTTTGGGGGATATCTGGCATAGGGCAAGTGGCCCGGGACTCCCCCGGCTCCCATAGTTAGCTGCTGCTCATTTGCGATGCTATTTGTCCATAGAGTTTGTCCTCAGGCGCCCCCACAGCGCCAGTTCGAGCCTTTGGCATTCTCTATTGAAAGCGCAGTCAAAGTGTCCTTTGTAGCCAGCGCAAATATCAGCTTCAATGCATAGCTGCAGGCACTCTCTCTCTCGCCCTCTCTCTTACTCTCTGTCTTATGCATAGACGAGGCCAATTGCGCAGAGTGTTGCGTGCATTTAGCCTTTAGGCTTAAAGCGCTGCTGCTGCTCCTGCTGTTGTATTTGCAAAGTGCACAAACTATGCCAAAAGAAACAAACAAACAAGCAGCAAAAAGAGAGAGAGAGGGAGAGAGAGAGAGAGAGAGAGAGGGAGGGAGAGGGAGAGGGAGAGTAGAACTCATAATATTTTAAATTTACACAAAAAAAAAACCGCAGTTGAGATCATAGACGCGATGTCCTTAGAGTTCCTCGCTTCAAAGCTTCACGCACAAGGCTAAACAAACCAGCGAGAGAAAGAGAGAGAGAGAGAGAGAGAGAGTGTGTGTGTGAGAGAGAGCGGCTGCTACACGTGCTGTGGCAGAAATTGCAAAACATTTGGAAACGTGACAACGCCTTAAAATGCTTCGGGCCATGTGGCTGCAGCAGGTGCCGTCGCTGGCTCCATTTCAAGTTTCGGCTCTGCCCAGTTTTTGAGTTATTTCGAGTTGCCATAAAAAGCCAAAAGAAAAGAAAAAAAAAGAGCAGAAAATCACGCAACGCACAAATTCCGCTACAAATTGTTGTGTTAACCGTGGCCAACTGGCAGGCAGCACTCTTTCGGCCACTTCCGAGTGCCTGACAAAATAATTCAGAGCACGCAAATCATAGACTGCGCCGCTCAGCGCTACGCAACGGCTTAGTTCCGGTACGAAAAGGTCTCGCAATTGGATTACGTACGTATCGTAGTGATACGGACGGAATCCCAATTGAAGCCAGCCTCATAAACGCTTCAAAAGGCCTTCGGCAATCTTTCGACACGCAAATTAGATGAAAATAATCAACAAATTTTGCAAAACGAGGCAAATTAGAGAACGACGCGCTGCATATGAAATCGTGCTGTTGGCGATGATTTGATATATGCCAGAGAAATGCTGTGAACTAGCAGATATATATTGCATATGGATGCCAACGGCAAGAGATTTAATATGATTTAATGTGATATGATATATTTTATATATATTTTTTATCAATTTTTTATATATATTTTGTTTCTATTTTTTAATATTTAAATTTTATTTGACTCAAAATTGTATTTATATATTTTTAAAAATTATTTTTATATAATTTTAAAACTATTTTTAATACTTAAATTTTATTTGACTCAAAATTGTATTTATATATTATTAAAAATTATACTTTATATTTTTTTATAAATTATTTTTTAATATTTTTTTATTATTTGATTCAAAATTGTATTTTAAATATTTTTAAAAACTATTTTATATAATTTAAAAATTATTTTTTAATATTTAAATTTTGTTTGACTCAAAATTGTATTTATATATTATTAAAAAATATACTTTATATTTTTTATAAATTACTTTTTAATATTTTTCTATTATTTGATTCAAAATTGTATTTAAATATTTTTAAAAATTATTTTTATATTTTTATAAATTATTTTCTTAAATTTTTATTTGATTAAAAATTATTTCTATTTTTTTTAACTGATTTTAAAATATTTTTGTTATACAAAAAACCTTGAATTCACTTAAATAAAATTTGATATTTTTTAGTTAGTTTCTTAGTAAATAAAAATATTTAAAAAAAATAAAATAAATACAGCTGAACTCAGACTCAACTAACTTTAGCTTAAAGTCGCAATTTTTCCTACTCTTGGCCAAAATAAAAAAGCAAAAAAAGCAAAAATAAATTAAGTAAACGACGCGTCGCTGACACTAGCCGAGCACTCAAGTCAAGGCTTAACGTGGCTATTTATAAGGACCTGGGCAGGTGCTGTGTGCGCGCAGGTGTTTGCATCACGTGCCGAGCTGAGTTTGCATAGTTTGTGTTCTTTGTTTTTGGCACACGCACAGCCAGAGTGCGGGCAGAGCTTAAGCAGTGCCCGCTGACATCATTGGCAGAGCGTCGGCAGCGCCTTTTGGTTGTTGGCCCGTTTGCTGTAAGGGAACCGCCTAATGAGTCGAACAAACAGCTAATAAGTAGATAGCAGCCCAGTCCAGCGGAGCTCAACTCATTGCTTCAATGTGGAAGAGCTGAGCACACACAAACATCAAGCAGCTAGCCGAGGGGACTCTGGCAATAAATCAAGCAGAACTAACTGCAACCACGTGGCGTATGCGCAATGCTGACACTTCTCTTTCCAAATGCAATTAGCCCGCGCACGGGTCGCCTCAGCGCTGAGCTCGCAGCTCTTAGCTCACAGCTCACAGCTCTGAAGCTTGTTTTTGTCAAACTTACGGCGCCGCACAGTGATACAAAATGCCAGCCTTAGCATGCATGTGAACGACTTGCCTATACCCTGCAATTAATATTAAATGAAGAATTTTAAAAATAAATAAAACAGAAATTTTTTAATTATAAAAATATATGCAACAGTTTTTTATTTAATTTAAAAACAATCATTTTATATTAAAAAAGAAATAAATCTATTTTTTGTATATCAAAAATTGAATAAATGTTTTATATAATTTCTATTTACCAAAAAATATGAAAAATAAATAAATTAGCTTTATGTAAAATGTAAAAAATATATATACATATATGCATACATTACGTTTATTTAAAATTCCTTTAAATATATTAAAATTTATAAAAAATGTTCATTTTAATTTTTTATATATATTTTTTATGTAATTTAATTTGAATTAAATTTTTTCTAAAAATTTTATTTATTTATTTTGCTTAGAAATAAAAACAAATATTTTAGCTTCAGCTAAAAATCAAAATAAAAATATTTAAAATTTATCTAAACCTAATTCTCATTTACTTTTTTATTTTTAACAAAATTAGATTTGTTCAGTTAAGTTTTTATGTGCGTCCTTTTTATGGCATAGGTAAAATCTCGTCCTGTATAAAAATAGAATTTTTATTTCTTTTCTTTTATTTTATTTGGATGGCATGGAGCAATGAGTGAGGGACGCGGCAATTGGATTTGCTCTGATATCCATATGTGGGCAAGCATTTGAGTGGCCCAGTGTGGTTGCAGGGGCACACGTGTAGCCAGCCGAGCATTTGACAGGGCCGTGTCCTTGGCTGATGTCAGAGCCGCTTTTAGTGGCCACTAAATCAGTTGAGCCACAGAAATGTTTATGCAAACAGAAATGCCGCAAGGGATACTCGGCGGCGACTGCGTCACATGCGATGATGGACAATGGCCGGGCGAGCAGCGTTGATGACAAAATATTTGCTCATTGCCGCAAATGAAAATGGCTTTGTGGGCGGCTAGGGCGGCTAGGGCGTGGCTGGGCGTAGCTGGCCATAGCTGGGCATAACACTTTTTCATTATGCACGAAGTTGGCCAAATTCCAAATATTCATTTATGCATCGGCCGACAAAGCGCTGCAGGAATAAAAATTTTCCCGCTCATTAAATTTTATTGCAATGCTGTTTAGGGTCGCTCCAGAGAACCACCAACGCCCCCTCCCTTTCTCTCTCTCTCTCTCTCTCTCTCTCTCTCTCTGTGTGTGTGTGCGTAGCAATTAAGTTCAACCGCGTGTTAACAAAAACCGCAATATGTTGGCCTACTCCAAAGGGGTTGGCAAATGCTTCTTCTTCTTCTATTTTTTTTTTTTTTGCCCAAATGCCGAATCGACAGCTAAACATCATAATTATGTTGCTGATGATAATTAAGTTATTGTCGATGTCCTAGTAGTAGTTGTTGTTGCAGCTGTCGCAAAATTAATTGCATTTCAGACGTTGCGGTCGCTCGTGTCGTAGATGTTGAAACTAATTAACATCCGTCGAGACATTGCCATAAGCCTCGCACCTAAAAACCAAGCACAAAGCCTAAATGCCATGTCATTAAAAATTAATTAAACACATAAACACATGCCTTAATTCACGCAAATATATATATATGTATATGAATATACGTATATGCTTGCTCCAGCTTGATATCATTTGTCTCTCAATTAAAGCTGACAAGCATTGTACAACATATCAATTCAAAGACAATTGCCAACTTAAATCTAGCTTACTCACACACAGACACACAAACACACACACATTCACACTCACATACACATACTTGAGTGTCTCCATGGAGCATTCGCTTGAGTAAACAACATAGAAATGCACTCGCACAGCAAAGTACTACTCTTTACACACACTACAAACACACTCATATTGATCACATATACATATGTAATATATATATATATATATATAATTTACATACATCAAGCCACTCGCTTTGACGCTATTTTCCAGCCAAGTGAGCTGCACTCTCAAATGAAACAAAAACAGAAACTATAAAAATCAAAATGAAAATAAATTTTCAACGAATTCCACCTGTGCTGGCGCAGTCATGACTCCTGCCCAATCAGTCAGGTCAACATTTCATCAATCAGTCAATCATTTCAACTAACTGTACTCCACTTTCGATTCGCTGTAAGCCCATTAATTGTTTGCCATTTATGTTTGTGGCGGCCACTTTGGCAGCCAAAGCCGATTGAAATCATCATTTTCACTTCAGGCATTCGCAGGGTATTCCGCTCGAAATCATAGAAAATGCCACGCACAGACGGAACAAATCCTATTAAGAGCTTTAGCGGCAGCAAAGCGCATACATTTTAAATCAAAATGTATTTCAGATGTTGCACAATTAGACGACGACAGATCATATGTCTATATATGATTCATATTAGAGATATATATGTTGGCAAATGAATATGAAATATGAAATATCTGCGGGTTATGCCATGACTCCTGTCTTGAGTAGCTGCATCAAAGGTTTGCCATAAGAAATAAGATAGGCAGAAAGACAGAAAGACAGATAGATAGATAGATAGATAGATAGATAGATAGATAGATAGATAGATAGATAGATAGATAGATAGATAGATAGATAGATAGATAGATAGATAGATAGATAGATAGATAGATAGATAGACAGATAGATAGATGGATAGATAGATAGATAGATAGACAGACAGACAGACAGATATGATGATATAATATGATATATGAGAAGATATATTTGACTCAGTTATAACGACTTATGTTGAACTGCTAGTGCTTTATGAACAGATAAATATAAATATCATACTATCATACTATCATACTATCATACTATCATACTATCATACTATCATACTATCATACTATCATACTATCATACTATCATACTATCATACTATCATACTATCATACTATCATACTATCATACTATCATACTATCATACTATCATACTATCATACTATCATACTATCATACTATCATACTATCATACTATCATACTATCATACTGCCATACTGTCATACTATCATACTATCATACTATCATACTATCATATTGTCATACTGTCATACTGTCATACTGCCATACTGTCATACTATCATATTATCAAAAGCAGCCAGGACGTGGCCACTTAACCTGAGCACTCTTTGAAATGCTGTGGAATCTCAGCTCGAATGCCTATTGTAAATTTAATTAACGAAATTCCATAAATTATGGTAAATGCGCACTAGATTCATAATTAAATAGTTGAGAGATGTTTTATTAGCACTGAATAAATAATGCAATTAATTACTCGACGGCAGAAAAACAATTACATAATAAAACCAAATAAATAATTATATTTATATAAACAAATCAAGTTTGAATCAGGTCGAATTGCATTCGTTAAGCCGGGCAATCGATAAGTGGCATCGTAAGCCCATTACGGCGCAATTAAAGTGCCGTAATGCGCTTAAGAGCATTTAATTGACCGCATTTAATAAAAACAATAACAAATTAGCAATAAATATTAGTTACGGGTGGCATCAATCGAGGAAGATGCGAGAATCTCTTCGTCACATTGCGTATACGCAGCGTGATGTTTACTGCTATCGGCCATCAATTAATCAAGCTGTCAATTAGCTGATTGAAATCGGGGCCAACGCCCCTAATTAGCTATGCAGCCGTATGCCAAATAAAAGACAAAACATTAACATATTATTTACGCGCAGCAGCCAAGAGAAGGGAGGGGAGCAGCAGGGGCCGCTGCCAGCTGGAGGAATGTCATCGTTGTTGTTGTTGCTGTTGCTGTTGTCGCCTTGCACATCAAATACAATTAAATTGCGTAGCAAAAGAAAATGCAACTTGACGCAATAAATAAAACAGTCCGAGCAACTGGAGCTGCTGTCCAAACTTTGCCCTTCTGCCGGCTGCCAGCTGCGGCTGCTTAACGAAATATGCAAATTGCCCAAAAGTATGCAAAAGACAGAGAGAGAGAGAGAGAGAGAGAGAGAGAGAGAGAGATAGAGATGGCGACGCAGAGACAATGGCAGGCGAGCAAACAGCATTTTGCAATTAGTGCAACTGTCAACAAGGACCGAGCACAGCGTGCGGCGCAGTCGTGCATACCCCTTGCCACATATCGTGCTGTGCCATGACCGAGGCAAGGCCACATCTCTCGTCCTATGTCCTATGTCAGCGCCATCTTCCACTCGAGTGCTGCCTGTCAACGTCTCCTTCTCCCTCTCTGATAGCCCAGCCCTTGCTATACTTGCGAGTAAACAGCTGTTACGCCCAAAAAGGCTACTTAAGCTCCGAGCTTACAAGCAGTCCGATCTCTTTATATACTAGCTTCGAATCACTAAATTGCTGTAATTTTGGTACTCGAATTAGCTCAAATGATGCCAGTCGAGAAGAGCCCAAGAAATTAATAATATTTGAGCTTTGACTGGCTATAACTGGAGTAGAGTAAAGACCTTGCTGTGCATGCTATCAATCTATATGCAAAAGACTCTTTCGAAAAATAGGGAAACTAGAATTATAAATATAAGTAAAAAGTCATAACATACATATATAATATAACAGAATATATTTCTATATATTTTTATATAAAAATATGAAAGATTTCGTTTATCATTTCATAAGCACAGCTTTAAGTCATGAAAGGAAGCGTTGTTATTTTTTTATGGAATAGATGCGATTAGCACGTGATTTCATTACGCATTGGGCATAGGAATTTATAAGTCAGCAGAAAATAGAACGAACGAACGAAACGAACGACATTTGCGCTTATTTTTATGACGCGCTGTCATGATTAATTTGGCTTTATGTTTATAACCGAAAAAGGAACGGAAGAAGAGAAAGTGAAACTCGGTCTTTAACTGTATATCTTGTGTATCTATCTATCTTTGCAGGTAAGCATTTGCTGGCATCTCTATCTCTCTCCCAGCCAAGCACAATTTCACGCTGTGTGAGCGCCCCAAAGCGCTGCTGGAGTACGCCGGGATACTCTGTACGTAAGGCAAATGAAAGCAAATAGCCAAGACCAAAGTGAGCATAGCAATGGCTACGAGCAACGAGCAGCGAGCTCAAGGGGATGGCGCCCGTTGTAAGATGCCACATGAAAATGTGGGCGGGGCAAGTTGCAAAAGCAAAGCAGCTGATGAAAGAACACAGAAAACTCTAATTGAATTTTATGTGTGTGTATGTGTGAGTGTGTGTGTGTGTCTTAACTTCGAGTATACATACGTGTGCATGAAAACTAAATGAGTATGCGAGTGTGTGTTGAAAAACTTTCAATCTCATTTCAGTTGGAATTTCAGTGCACTTAACGTACCAAATTTTTCTACTTTAAAATTTTATTTGATTTTTTGTTTCTTCTTTTTTTGGGAAATTGTTAAGTAGAAATATAAAAATTAACTTAACAAGACACTATCTTAAGACTAAAATTTAATTAAAATTACAGTGCGAGCTGACTTGAAGCCAGAGTGAGCGGGGCAAGGCGAGGCAGCCTAGCCATACCCTCTATCTACGAGTGATTGTGGTGGGGTAGCTCTTCTGCTTCATAAACAAATTATGTTATCTAAGTAATTTAATATACTATATACATATCAGTATATATGTATATAATATAGTTTGGCTTGAGGTAGGCGCCAGGCGCAGCTGGCAGAAAAAAGACTAAAAATAAATGCAAACTACCAAAATTCAATTAAACTTTTGCAGCACATTTGGCTGCTGCTGCTGCATAATACTATAAACAAACAGAGCTGGATGAGTGCATACACACACACACACAGTCACACACAACAACAACTGACACACACACACACACACCCACACACAGCGAGCTGATTGGTGGCCAAGTTGCGCAACATTTCAAATGCCCTTTAAATGGCATTATGCATTATTAAGCACGGCCACGCCTCCGCCCACCACCCGCCAATCGACAAGAATAAACGGCCTTCCGAATTTGTTTGCGTTCCGTTATTTTTTCACGCCAAAAGTTGAAAATTGTGCAGACAAGTTGACAGCTGAGATAGTTTGGGCAGAATGTCAATGGAATTTCATGAGTAATGCAAAGTGTTGTGGAGAGTTCTAATGATAATGATAATGATAATGATAATGATAATGATAATGATAATGATAATGATAATGATAATGATAATGATAATGATAATGATAATGATAATGATAATGATAATGATAATGATAATGATAATGATAATGATAATGATAATGATAATGATAATGATAATGATAATGATAATGATAATGATAATGATAATGATAATGATAATGATAATGATAATGATAATGATAATGATAATGATAATGATAATGATAATGATAATGATAATGATAATGATAATGATAATGATAATGATAATGATAATGATAATGATAATGATAATGATAATGATAATGATAATGATAATGATAATGATAATGATAATGATAATGATAATGATAATGATAATGATAATGATAATGATAATGATAATGATAATGATAATGATAATAATAATGATAATGATAATGATAATGATAATGATAATGATAATGATAATGATAATGATAATGATAATGATAATGATAATGATAATGATAATGATAATGATAATGATAATGATAATGATAATGATAATGATAATGATAATCATAATGATAATGATAATGATAATGATAATGATGATAATGATAATGATAATGATAATGATAATGATAATGATAATGATAACGATAATGATAATGATAATGATAATGATAATGATAATGATAATGATAATGATAATGATAATGATAATGATAATGATAATGATAATGATAATGATAATGATAATGATAATGATAATGATAATGATAATGATAATGATAATGATAATGATAATGATAATGATAATGTTAATGATAATGATATAATGATATAATGATATAATGATATAATGATATAATGATATAATGATATAATGATATAATGATATAATGATATAATGATATAATGATATAATGATATAATGATATAATGATATAATGATATAATGATATAATGATATAATGATATAATGATATAATGATATAATGATATAATGATATAATGATATAATGATATAATGATATAATGATATAATGATATAATGATATAATGATATAATGATATAATGATATAATGATATAATGATATAATGATATAATGATATAATGATATAATGATATAATGATATAATGATATAATGATATAATGATATAATGATATAATGATATAATGATATAATGATATAATGTTACAATGATAATATCATATAATCATATAATGATAACCATATAATCATATCTAAAATATGATCAAATAATTGCAATAATAATAACAATAATGATGATGAATAATGTTTAATTCATGGCGGCCAATAAATAATGCATTATGAATAAAATATCAATGCGCATTAAACGAACATCTTCAGCCGAAAGAGAAAAACTCAAATGAAATAAATTGAGAAGGCCAACGGCAACCAAAAGGAGAAGAAGAAGACGAAAAAGAGGAGCGACCGCTGTCAAGTCAAGGAATACCCAACACATTTACACAGCACACACACACGCACACACGCAGTTAATGTGTGTGTGTGTGTGTGTGTGTGTATCTAGTAAATCTTTCTAGGCTCGTTACCCAACCTGATAATAGACGCTTATTATTCAAGTGCGCCGCCAGGTGCGTCTCCAGGTGGCACAGCCGCAGCTCGCTCAAAACCATTTTCTTAAGTTAATAACTGAGGCGTCGTTGTTGGTGGTGCTGTGGCTGTGCTGTGCTGTGCTGTGCTGTGGTGTGTGCCCGCCGCGGGCAGCCACACGCATGTTTAGCTGTATAAACAGGCAGTTGTTGCCCATGAGCTGCCAGCTGCCATCCAACTTGCGCCTGCCTAATCAACTGCCGCTTATGTATTTAACTTTGGGTCTCACATTCGCCGAGAGCACAGCAAGGGCAGCAAAGGCAGAGAAAGCAGCCAAAGCTGTGCTTAACTCAAGCTAACGCGTTTAGTGATGGCCGCGTGAGCCTTAACTTGGCTATCACAATAAACAGCTTAAAGAATTTGATTACGGCTCTAATAAGATGGTATAGATTGATTATGGCATATCAGATATCTCATTTGCTTGATTTCGATTATCATAGTATAATTAGTCCTATTTTTCCTAAGCTTATATAACTGTTCATAATATGTGGAGTGATAATGGAATAGAATTTCATAAAATTACAAATTTTTCAGCTTTGTTTTTTTAAATTTAACCCCAACTGAATATTCCTTAAGTGCGGTTTAAAATTTCAATTGAATTAACACTCAGTTTGATGTTTACTGCATAGGATGTAAACGAGTATATTAGCTTCCTTTGCAATTCACTTGCAGCTAAGGCTGCTTTGCTCATGAAAGCTGTTTGCAGCCCAAAAAGTTCATAGACTAACATAAAAAATAAATAATAATAAAAAAATAAAATTTTTGAAAAATTATTTAAAAAAAAAAAAAAAATTTCAATTTATTAAAAATTATTTTTAAAATTTTATAAGATTTTCTGCCAGCATTTTTTCTGTGCATATTCAGATCATAAAAGTTCTTTAATTTCTAACTGCCCTTTCGAACAGAGCATTGCGCAGTCGTGCCTCAGCACGATTTGCCTTTGTCAAATGTCAATTACAAAATAAATATTTACGCAGATTTTATACACAATTTACACATGTTTTCCTCCGTTGTTTTTCCTCACTTTTTTTTTGTTGTAAATTAAATTAATGAATATTCATAACGTTGCATAAATATTATGTTATATTATCATATACTCATTGACCAACAAAGAGGCAAAAAAAAAACAAATGAAGAGGAAAAATATTGTTGGCTCACGTGCACATCATTGGGCCGAGGAAAAGTGCCACAATTTGGCGAAAAATACTTTGTAAAGTTGGGCGCATTTTCTTTTTGAAGAAAAACTTTAACGCCGAACGGGCGTACGAGTGGGGCCTGCTGGGCTGCTGCTCCCCTTTAATGTTAGCGAACAGCTCGAGCATTTAGCACGTGAGGCCCACTGCGCAGGCAAAGGCATAATTTCGCTTTCGCTTTTCATTTTCATTTTCATTTTGTTTCTTTTGCTTTTCCCACTTTAATGTGGAAACTTACTCATGTAAATGAAAAACGCAGGTGGTGAAAACTTTTTGCTCAACTGAAAAGCGGCCACACACACACACACACACAGAGACAGAGGAACCTATGTGTGTGTGTGTGTGCAAATGTATTGACACATGTTTTTCTTTTCATGATATACATTTTCAGCAAACACTCGGCTTAAAGTTGCACCCAAACGCCGCTGACTTTACTCATAAATTAACTTTGTTGCTTTGAGGTAGCTCTACCCTGCGCATACCCTGCAGCCAGAGTCAAAGCAGCTGGCGTATGAGTATGAAATACATTTGGTAAAGCATATTCTGGAATCTGCTTAGATTATGGCAGCTCTCTTTTGGTTTATTGATTTCGCAAACTCTAAATCGATATATATCGATTTCAGTAAGAGTTCTCCAACTTTAAGGAAAGGGTGCTTTAGTTCTCAGATTTTGCTTTCTAAGATTCTCTAATATATAACATATTTCGGAATATTATCGATAGTCAAAGCTATGCAGGCATGCCATAGCTTTCTTCGATATCAGATACTTTATGTATATCAATAAAACATATATTTTATAGCCGCAGTCGATTACACCCCACAAACACGCCCTCATTTCGTATGCCCAACTTCCTCTACTCTATCAACTCTTGAAATCCAGCTCATTAAACTGCAGTCGGACAATGTTGGGGCATATGCGCAAGCAGACATACGCTGTCTCTTGAGTGGCACTCAAAGTCCGCAGAAAACAAATAAATCCTGATCATAAAAATCAGACATTATATGATTTATGGATTTGGGCGCAAGCAAACTCAGAACTGGCTGAAGTGACGAGGCTTTTATGAGCGCCTTTAAGCAAATTTCATACCGAATTTAATGCCAGTTTGAGAATGTTTTTGAGGCCCAAAGAGAAAAAAAAATACACACAAATTAACAGTGAATGCCGAGGCGCAGGCAATTAGACTTTATTAGTTGAGCGTTAAGCGAAAGCGAAAACTTGTGAGATTACTTAAATTCCTCTCTATTTCATTTGAGCGTTAAGTACATATGACAAACGCACGCGAGGCGGGCATAAATACTCATTGGCATAATATTAGACACACACTGAGATAGAGCACTTAAACACACGCACACAGAGAGAGGGAGAGGGAGGGAGAGAGAGAGGGAGGGAGGCAGCAGCTAAGACGCGTTTGGTCATCAAATATGCATAAAAATTTATGCTTATGCTCCCTCCCTCTCGCCCTCCCTCCCTCCCTCTCTCCCTCTCTCTCTCTCTTGGCTGCTCTTTATGGCCATCTCGCTTGCTCTTATTAGTTAATAACATGTGTTATATGGCATGTTAAACAAAAATCTGCCAAAAATCGGACTGCGCTCGTGTTAAAAATGTAGCTGGTTAAAACAAGAAGATGCCAAAATAAAACGAAAAAGAAAAAAGAAAAAAGGAAGAAGCAGAAATGTAGAACAAAAACGCGTAAGCCATAAAGGCATGTTCAAACTGTTAGACAGTGAAGCATGAACTACACAGGAATACCCTGTAAAAGTAGAAAATGCTGAAATAAGCTCATGAGCCTGAGCTTAACTAGAGCTATATATATAATATGCCATATATATATTCTATATGGAAATATAGAAGAAGAATGAGAAGTTCAGGTACAAAGCAGGGCGAGATAGAGAAGAAGAGAAGAAGAAAAAGAAGAGGTTCAGGTATAAGTCAACCTGTGATAAGACTTTATAGCTTTTGCAAATGGCGTTAAATGTCAACTCGGCGAAGCAAACAGACAGCAGAAGCAGCTGAAGTAATATCAAGCAGTCAAAAATCAGATCTGATCTATCCTGATCGCTTAAACTCTCTTTGCCAGCCTGCCAGATCAGGCAAATGGTGCTCATTGAAGTCGTGCCTTAACGTCAACAAGCCTTCGACTCTAGAAGCCCTGCCCTCTAGCGGCATCTTCACCAGGCATACACGGCAAATGTGTTGGAAAATGCCTTAGAAAAGTCCGCTATGATCATCACTTGTAAAATCTAATGGATTTCAAAGCTAAATTTCACAATAGCTAAAACTTAAAATTGGGAGCTTACTTTTAGCTCCACCCTGTATCAGCTCTGGGCCTGCTGCAGCTGGTGCTTAAGTCTACCCTTGACTTGACACCTTTTATGGCTACAGGGTATGGAAAACCAATAACATAGCTGCCGTTAGACTTAGCTGTTGTTGTTGTTGTTGCTGTGGCTGCGTGCGCTTGCATGCTGATTTCCGTTTCCTGTTTACGGGCTTGCACACGAACACAGAGAGAGAGAGAGAGAGAGAGAGAGAGAGAGAAAAGAGAGTGAGACTTGGTTAAAGCTGCGTAGCGTGAAAATATGCAGGAACATCTCTCGCATATGAAAACACAATTTTTATGGCATACATTTTTAATAAACTCGACAGCCAACGTCGTCCAATGCAATGCCAAAGTTAACAGATGCCAACACAGAGAGAGAGAGAGAGAGAGGGGGGAGGGAGAGGGAAGATAGTAGTGTGCGTGTGTGTATGCCCTGAGTGGGTCAACTTTGGCTAGCTGAATATCTTTGCGTTTGTATTCCTGCTTAAGACCACGCTCCAGCTCGATAAACACAAATACACCTGACAGCTGCAATACAGGGTGTTCCAGCTGGAGCAGCTCTAACCATAACTCTCAAGTCTTAATAACAGCCAGTCCGAGCTGCTCTTTAAAGTTCCACACCTCTGATTATCCTGCATGGCCATAAGACACATTCGTTGGGCTATAAAACATCCTGTATTTGGAACGTGCTCATCGACGCCGGCGGCGGCGGAGGCTGCTGCTCCAGCAATTGCAGATGGTATTTTCTCATCCAGCACCTTTTCAGGTCTTTTGTTGTGGCTGCTTTTATTTCGTCTGTCGATTACAATTATAGTAAATCAACCGAAAGCTGCGAACCGTAACGCAAGGCAAAAGCAATCACAAATGCCAACCAACGAACTCCAAATACACTACACAAGCAGAAGCACATGAAAGGACATTCTCTATCATATAATAATCATTCCAGTTAGCCTTATGGCAGTCAGCTCTTTCTACAGTTAAGGAACATATATATATATATATATATATATATATATATATATATATATATATACCATATACAGCAAACTTGCTGAGAGCACAGAAGCAGCTCTGTTAGAGTATCAAAAGTAATACTAGTACTAAAAACAACAGCATAATGGATATAAAACGAAATGTCGGGCAGGAAAATTGCGTGGATGCCTCAGCTGGCGGTGCCTAGGTGTTGATTTCGCATGAATTTTGCAACATTTCAGCGCCGCTGTGACAATGTGACAGCTACAACAGCAACAATTTGAGGCTAACAATAACAACAGCATCAACATTACCGCACCGAGAGGCAATAAACAAACAGAAAGGCGTGAGCAGCGTGAGCGACGAGTGAACGACTGAGAAATACCCTGTACCGAGAGGCTAGACACATGCGATTTGATAAAGATAATGATATATATAGTTATATCTATATATACTCTTGATCTGACTGTGTTCCTTAGATCTGATGCTCCATGACGCCTAAGATCTCAGACCTTAGCTGAAAATGGATGGAGCTGTCATATAAATATCAAATTGATATCAGATTATATGATCTATATGATTTCAGATATAAGGCTAAAGATTGCCAAATAGATCTTTTATGTATGTTATACAATCCCATTTAGCTGTCAGATAGGCATCAGATATATCTGGTATAGATCTCATACAGGTGTCATATAGATGTCAGATAGAAATCACATATACATGAGAAACATATACATATATGAGATCTATCTAAAGGGAAACTATATGAGATCTATATATAATTTCCCTTTAAATAGTTCTCATGTATATGTCGCATAGATATCTGATGTCAGACGTCATATAGTTCACATATAAATCTTTGATATATGCCATATAGATCCCATAGTGGCCCATACTGATCCCATAGACCTCTTATAGATGGCATCAACATCTCATAAATATGCCACATATAAAGCTCACATATATAGAAGTCATATTTTTGTTTATATGTCATATAGATCTCACATTGGTATCATATATACATGTCATATGCCTAGATTGCCCGGTTCAATCCATAGACAAGCAACCCATCATCAACATCTGATGCTTCCAGGGTATGTCGTCTAGGTAAATGTAAATATATTCTATTTTCCTTCTTTTTTTGGGGGGGGTAGCACAATTTCTATGTAATTGACAGATGATTTGGGGAGAGGGCGTCGATTGGGTTAAAAGGAAATGACTTGGGCAACACCCTCTCGACAAGTTGGCAACTCGGCAACGCTTGGCTGCCGCAGTCATGCCGACTGGCATGCCCTGTCACGTGTGGTGCCTGCTGCGGCTGTGAGTGCCACTCGCTTTGCGACCCACATTGCTCGGCCAGCAGTTTGTGGCTTTGGTGGCGCGCCCAACGCTTAAAGGCAACGTTAAAGCAATTGCAAGCCTTAATAGCAAAGCTTTTGCGCACTTTCTTAAACAAGAAAGCTTAAGTTGCAGCCAAAGCTATGTTTAGTTTGGGCGTTAGGAAGCCTAAACTTAATAAAGCTTTGTCTCCTTACTAGGCTTTTTAGAAGTTGAAAAATGAAAGCCTTTTAAGAAGCTTTTCAAATGCTTTTAAAATTGTATACAGAGCTTTTATTTACTCTGGAGCTTACGAACTATTTGAAGGATAAGCAAAAGCTATTTATGTGTATACGTATAACGGATTTGTTCAAGCTTTAGACTTGTTTCAGTTTTGTATAATACTAAAAAAAGGTTAAATAATTTTTGTTTATGAAAAAATATATATATATATAAATTAAAAATAAATATATAAATTCTATAATTTATTAATATTATTTTTGAAATACAAAATTATATTGACAGGAATTTTGTTTATTAAATATAATTTTGACTTGCTTAAAAAAATAAAAAATAATTAAAATTGTTTTTAAATTTATTTTTAATTTTTAAAATTTTTTTTTAATTTACTTTTAATTTTTATTTTTTTTTTTGTTATATAAAAAATAGAAAGAATGTTATATAAAATTATTTTTAACATTTAAAAAAACCTGAAAATACTTCAAATATTTTCTAAGCTTCACATAAAAATGTTTTAATAGAATTAAATGAATTAAAAACTTTTCCAATTGGACTTATCCCAATTAGACGTTTGCTTACTTCATTTGAACTCAACGTGCATAAGAGCAGGGACTTAGTGGGCAGCTTAAAGCTCGCGACATTTCCGTTAAGTCTGCAAAAAGCTAAACAAAAGCTCAAAAGCAGCGCTCAAAGCAGCTGTTTATATTTTGAATATATATATCGCTGGCTCAGTCGCACGCCAAAATGGTTGACTCAACGTTAAAAGTGTGCGAGTGTGTGTGTGTGTGTGTGTGTGTGTGTGTGTGTGTGTGTGTGTGTGTGTGTGTGTGTGTGTGACTGTGTGTGCCCAAAAGGTAAACAATAACAACAACAACGACGACGCGAACTAAAAGCGTTTCTTACTAACTTTGCTAGCAATTGAGCCGAGCCGAGCCGCCTGTCCGCCGGGCGCGACGACCCACACACACACACACAGACACACACAGGCGCGCACATACATACAAAGTAGCCAATTCACACACACGCAGACGCAGATTTCCAGTTAAGCGTGTTTCATTCAGTTTCACTTTCAGTCGTCGCCTGACTTCCGCACGGAAGCGTTCGTTGCGTTCGCCTCTCTCTCTTTACACACTCTCTACTCAAGCTTCACTTTATTATTTCTATTTTTTTTTTCTGTTGTCATTTTGGCCGTGCAGTCCTCGAAGTTTGTAAGCCAAGCAAACACGAAACTTTCGGAAATAAAATCGTAAAAAAAAAAGAAATAAAAGGCAAAGAAATTATGCTAAAGTTAGTCAAGAAATTTCCATCAACTGTAAAAAACAAAACGCGCAACGCAACGGAAGAGGCTCGCGGGAATTCAAAATAATAAAAAAGCAAGAGAAAAGAAAAAAAAACACGGAAAACAGAAAATAAACAAACAGTAACACAAAGGTGGCAAAATGTTAAAAAAAAAAAAAACTTAATGGAAAATGGGGGAAAATGAGGGAAAATGGGGAGAATGTTTCTTTGGCTGCCACAAGCTGCTGCTGCCGCTAGTGAACAGCTGTTGTTGCTCTTGCTGTTACTGTTATTATTATTATTATTATTATTCTTATTATTATGGCCAGGCGTGTGTGAGTGTGTGTGCCTGCATGTGTGTACGTTACGCCATTCATGCCGCCTTTCTTTACAAATAAAAACAATGAACACAAGCGAAAGTGTGGCTCATGGGCAACAAATTAATAACAACAGCTGCACACACACACATGTGTGTGTGTGTGTGTGTGTGTGTGTGACTGGCTGTGTGTGTGTGTGTGTGTGTCACACACATAAATCTATAAGAGCCGTTTTTTTAATTTCCATCCTTGCAAATTGTGTCAAATGCGCAACGTCAACAGCAGCTGTTTGAAATGCAGCTCTCGCTGCCTGCCAATATATATATATATATACTATATAATACATATAGCTATGTATGTGTGCGCTAGGCACGCCCACTTGGCCAAGCTGGCTAAGAGAAAGACAAATGTTTAGCTGGCTGGCCCCCAAGCAGACTTGAGCGCTGCTCGAGTCATTGTTATCATGTTGCCAAAAGGACTTGCTGCTGCCTTTGTTTACACACAGCTTCAGGCATTTGCCTTTGTGTGTGTATGTGTGTGTGCCAATGCAACTATCTGAGCGCCAGCATAGCATACACATATATATATATATATATAGACCATTTATTCAATGTGGCAAGACATTGATATACGTCTATGTGCGGAGCACTTACAAGGGCTCCAGCTGCAACGTCATCGATTGCTATAAATATGCACATGGATATATATATATGAATCAGATATATACATATCACTCTATATAGATCATATACAAGCTCATTCTAATGCCATTTTAATTTGATATTGGTTTATCGAGCACATCAACCACATCAACTCGATTATGTAGAATTAATTTTGTGCGCCCCAAAAAGTATGCTACGAAAAAATCACACAAAGCAAATCGAACGTGGCCAGCGTCTATAACTTATCTCGGTGTTTGTGCATGCGAATGCCATTAATCAAACGGCTTTCTATGAACACACACACACACATAAACTAGCAATTTGAAGGCTCCCTTTTCGGTTTCCTACTCTTTTTTTTTTTATTATTATTTTGTGTGTCAGGTCATGCATGTCCGATATGCTTCCATATCATTTGGTCGGGCCATGCGGGTCGGTCCACTTGAGAATTGCCGCATGCTTAGATCTCGAACAGTTGCTTAAGAGCAATTTGAATAGAGCAACGTTTTTTGCTATTGAATTCGACCTATGCAAACAAGGACCCGCAGCAATAGCAGCAGCAGCAGCAGCAGCACTGGCAGCAGCCACAACAGAGCCCTTTAAGCACATCAATCATACGCACTGTTGTGCGAGGCAAACATTTGCATAGGCCATGTGTGTGCATGGGCAGTCTGCTGTGCTAATGTGAGCAGCCACTATCAGCAGCCAAGGCAAACTTTCGCTCAAATACAATATGCAAATTGTAATACGTCAAGTTCGTGCTGAAACTACTACGGCAAGTTGTAATCCGGGCCGAAAACCCCCCCCAAGTTCCAGCAGCTGTTGGCCCTCGACTCTCGACTCTCGACTGTCGACTCTCGACTCTGTTAACTCTGCTTATGCTAATACCAGCTTTGCAGCTCGCCACATACGCGCGCTGCCTAATTCAATTTTGGCATTTGACTAAGTCGTTTATCTGCGGCAAACACGGCGTGCCAAACTTGCCAGCAAATTGAATCAGTAACCAGTCAAAAGCCAACCAGCCAGCCAGCCAGCCAGCCAGCATCATAATGATCAACGCTGTCATAAGAGCTCAGCTCAGGGCTTGGCTCCTGATTATGTAAATTTCATTTGTAACAAAAATTTATTGCCAAAAAGCCAGAGAGACAGAGTGAGAGAGAGACAGAGTGAGAGAGAGGAGGGGGAGGGTAAAAACCTGCACGGCATAAACAGCTCATTAAAGGCCAATGGGAAATCTGTGCGCGTTATCAGCGCGGCTAATTCGCACCGCCCACACGCCACGCCCATTCGCTTCGCGTAATGGCAAAGATTTTAGTGATTAATGAGCCGTTTGACTTGGCATTGACTGCGACTGAAAAGTCTAGGCGCCACAGCCAACTGAGCAGGCGCTGCCAACATCATCATCGTCATCATTGTCAGTGTCATTGCCATTGTCATTGTCATTGTCATTGTCATTGTCAGTGTGTCATTATCATTAGCATTAATATTAACAACAACAACAAGAAGAAAGAGCAATAAACATGGTCGAAATACAAAAGCCTCACTCGGCCCTCAAGCGGCCATCGGTTAAGCGCGAAACAGTTGTCGTTAACAATAGTGCACCGACCATCAAGAAGGTGACTCTCGTGCCCAAGGATGAGGTAAGTCCAGCTGCGGGGGAGGGCTGCGAACGGGTCAACGGGCCAACGGGGCCAAAAGGCGTTCAAACGCGCAGCTTGTTGTTTGTAGTAATTACATAATTACACAGTGCATAATGTGCCTTTGTTCTCTCAGTCTCTCCCCCCCCTCTCTCTCTCTCTCTCCTTCTCAGCCTGCCAGTCTCTGACTCATTTCACACAATTTACATAACTTTGTGGCCGAAATTGCTTGGCAAATTTCATTGTTTTTTAATGGTGTTGCCCCGGGGTAGTCGAAGCTTGCGATAATCTAAAACGCAGCGGGGCACCCTTAACTTAACTTGGATATAGACAGATTGGCAGTGTAATTAGAAAATGTTGAGAGAACTTTTAATCCAAAGAGCTTAACTAATTAGCGTATCAACTTGACATAGATTATATATGTATATGAAATATCAGTGATGCGAGAATGCATCCATTAACTACTGTTTGTATTACTTCAGATTAGGCTAGGAGACGTAGGAGACTGTTTTGGGATGAGTGGGAGTACGAAAAACAGTTAAAAAGAAAAGAGAATAGGGTAGCAAAGAAGATGAAGAAGAGAATAAGGAATAAGGAATAAGATAAAGAAATGAAAATAGGGATAATAAGAACTGAAGACAGATAAAATCTGTATTATCTATAGGATATGAATAGGCGACGCTTGTCCACTTTCTTAGCAGGACTTGCGGACAGGCAGATGAGTATCCATAGTCAGATCTGTGTATGTGTTTGATACTTTTTACTACTATTACTACTCTTTCTACTACTACAACTATTTGTATTCTTTCTACTACTATTGCTACTACTATTGCTACTACTATTGCTACTACTATTGCCACAACTACTATTTCTTCTACTACTATTACCATTCTTCCTATTACTACTACTACTACTCTCTGCTATTCCTACCTTTATTACTATTAATACCATCCCTACTACTACTATTTCTACTGCTATTTGTACTACAACTATCCTCACAGCTACTTTTCCTAGTACTAATATTTCCACTACTATCATTTGTAGGGTTATTTCTATTACTACAATTTCTACTCCTAGTCCTTATGTTATTTCTATTACTGTTCCTTCTACTATTTCTATTACTATTCCCACTACTACTATTTCGACTGCTACTCCTGCTACTACTATTCTTGCACCTACTTTTCTTACTACTTTTACAGTTTCTACTACTATTCCTATTATTGGTATTTCCACTACAATTCCTACAACTACAATTCACTATTCTAACAACTACTTTTCTAACTACCATCATTCTAGCTACTACTATTTCTGCTACTACTATTTCTGCTATTATTCCTACCCCTACTATTTCTACTGCTCTTACTGTTACTTCTATTCTCACAACTACTTTTCTTAATACTACTATTCCACTTCCTACTACTTATTCTACTCCACTACTACTACTGATTTTAGACTACTACAACTACTACTACTACTACTACTACTACTACTACTACTACTACTACTACTACTACTACTACTACTACTACTACTACTACTACTACTACTACTACTGCTATTTTTACTAATACTTCTAATGTTTCTAATACCACTGTTTCTACTACAATTCCTGCAACTATTACTACTACTTTTACTACTACTTCTACTACTATTACTACTACTTCTACTAATACTACTATTCCTGCAACTCCTACTACCTTTTTTAATAATACTACTACTACTACTTCCACTACTACTCGTACTACTATTTAAACTACTCCCACTACATATTCTGCTACTACTATTACTACTTCAAGCTCTTGCCATAATCTACAACAAGCTTTATAGAAATACCTCAGTTCCCAATTAAGTAACTTACATATCTTAAAAGACAACTCTATCAGTCTCTACTATCATTCATACATTCAAAATCTATATATACAGATCACTTGAGCCATACACCACATTAGCCTGACGCCTGCAAGAGCATATCAGCCTCGCCTTCTAAGCATTCAATGCCTCACTTTGATGTTTTATTTTCCTGCGCTCTCCATACCAACAGAAAAGAGCGCTCTCTTTGAAATTTAACAACGTTTGAGTATGCTAATATGATAATACGATAATCTGATTAGGCTAACTAATCCAATACAATGTTCGTTTATGACATTCATTTTCTCTAAGTGCATGTAAATTGTATCAAAAAACTTTGAAATTACTTTCATGATGACATTAGGGCGACTTGTGTGAGCCACCAGCGGGCGGCGCAGGCTCAAATTTGAACTTGAATTTTCGGCTAAGGTTAATGGAAAATATATAAATATATACATATATTAATACGTATATATGTATATGTGTGTGTATGTTATGAATATTGACAATCAGTCATCGAATTTATGTATTGTAATTAATCTAAAAGTCTTTGAGGAGAAAGTCTTGGCGCGGCTGAGAACACCTCAATATCTGTTGCAAGTTAATTAAGTATGCAAATGTCCTTTGTCTGCTGGGCGTATCCTTTGTAGCTGCTAAGGAGAATATATATTTACAAGAAGCACAACAACAACAACAAAAAATAGGCAAAAAGGATTAAGTGAAGTCCTTTTCCTAGGCTCATTTAATTGCTTTTATGAGCCGTAGATAAACAAGTGGCCCAAAAATAACTGGCAAACGGGCAACATACTTTATGCCAGCCAACAGGCAGCAGGCAACAGCTAAGAGCCGACAACCCCGCCCCGCACGCCCCTCTTTATCCACGCCTCAACTATAGCAACAACGCATAAAATTACAAATAGGAAAATGTAATTTTGTGTGTTTATCTTTTCCTTTGCCTTTGCCTTTGCCGTCGCCTCTGTCTTTGTCTTTGGGCTCTGTTGCTCCTCATTTTATGTTGTCGCAGCTCATTTGCAAAATTCATAAATAAAAGTGAGCGCCAAAGCGAACCAATGGGGTATACATAGCACGTCGAGGGCGCTTGGACAGCTGACCGAAGATTGGCTTAGATTTTATGGCAAGGATTGGCAGAGCATCTACGTGAAATGTATTTTACGATTGTATAATGAAAACTTCCTGAAAAGCAGGGAAATTGCTTACGAGAGAGAGAGTGAGAAAGTATTTGGGATCAGGTTGACTTGACTTATGCTTCATGAAAACCAACTGACAGGGACTAGAATATAAATATAGGGATTTCCAGGAAATCAACTCCAAGTATTTCCTAATTTTCTGATTGCAAATTCCCAATATATTGATTCCCAGTTGAAAAATTCCCAGTACATAAACTCCCAATATATGGGCTCCCAATATATGGTCTCCCAGTATAAGGCATCAACATGGAATTCCAGTGTGTAGACCTCCAATATATAGAACTGACAGTGGAGACTTCCACTATATACAAACTCCTAGTATATATAAACTCCCAGTATATATAAGCTCCCAGTATATAAACGCCCAGTATATAGACTCACAGTATATATACTCCCAGTATATATATTCCCAGTATATATATTACCAGTATATATACTCCCAGAATATATAATCCCAGTATATATATTCCCAGTATAGATATTCCCACTATATATACTCCCAGTATATATATTCCCACTATATATATTCCCTGTATATATATTCCCAGTATATATATTCCCAGTATATACATTCCCATTATATATATTCCCAGTATATATATACTCCCAGTATATATAATCCCAGTATATATACACCCAGTATATATACTCCCAGTACATATACTCCCAGTATATATAATCCCAGTATATATACTCCCAGTATATATATTCCCACTATATATATTCCCTGTATATATATTCCCAGTATATATATTCCCAGTATATATACTCCCACTATATAAGCTCCCACTATATAAACTTCCCATAAATTGACTCCCAGTACATAGTTTCCCATTTTGAAGTATTACATTTCCCATCTACTTATAGTTACTGTAATATACCTGTATACCTACCTTCGAACTATCAACTACCCACACTCACTCTCTGTTTATAGGGTATGCAGCCAGCGGTACTCTCAGTAACTGTAACTTCCACAGTTCGCTGTGCTTGAACTTTACAGTTAAGATGGCCTTTGAGAGTACCGCTGTTCGTATAAAGGGTATAAGTGGTTGGAGTAGCGGGCACAGATTGCGCAGATTTTGAGTTTATAAATGCAAATTATAAACTGGCTGAAGGCGTAACAACTTTCGATTGGCATTTCATTATGAACGGGCCATAAATAAACTCCATTTGGCGTATCGATTGGCCGAGGCGCCCCTCCGTTGCCTTGGGCAGTGCTATCAAGAGCAGGCTGTCCGCCTCGACACGCTGCCGGAGTTAAGGAGACGTCGCTACGTCGCAGGCGTTCACTGCAAATCTTTTGGCCCATAAATAAGACCGGCCCCGACCCGCCGTTTTATTACCTTTGAAAAGTTGTTTGGCTGGCGCTGAGCACACGCACAAATCCAGAAATAAATAAATAAAATACAAATAAAATTTATAGAGCCTCGGCGCGGCAACAAATAATTGAGCCGTGCTGTCAAAAATGTTTTACGACGCTCATAATTCTTTTTTATAATGTTCGAAATTAAATTTAATTTGTCAGCCCAGAAAGGTAATTGCGAATTTCTACGCATCCCAACCCCCCCCAGCCACGCCCACATCCGCCATGTCTGTCATCATTGCTGTCAGCAGAGTGGGTGGGCGTGTGGAGTCAAGGAAAACTTGAAACTCATTTTTGACTTGCTGGAATGAAACTTTGCGGAAAAGTTGTCGAGCGCCGGAAGCGCAGCGCAGAGAACACTTCCAGCAACTGCACTGATTTCCTTTTAATTATCATAATTATGCGTTGAATCGCAATTTGTGCCAACTTCAGACAGCCCAAAGCGACGCAGCGCAGCGCTGCGCTGACCTTCATGCCACATCATCCGGCTCTCCGGCCAACTAAGCCGGAGATCAAAATCGGCTGACAAAACTTGAATTCGGCTTTTGGTCGAATTCGAATCGAAAGTCATTCGAGCGAAAGTCTCCATAATTTTACATAAACAACCAAATTTTGAAGCTGGCGAATTTAATTTTTAAATTTTAATTCTAATTTTAAATTGCATGAACAAAATTTGGATTACTTTTGCAGAGCAGTTTTTGAGGGTTTCTTGATCTATTATTATTATTTTTTATAAATTTAATATTAATATTAAATTGTTTAATAATTATTTTATTACTATTCATTTTGTATACAAACTTTTATTGTTATTTATTTTATTAAATACCATAACTTTTATTTTATGTATTGCTATAATTTTTATTTATTCTGTTTACTATCATTTATTTATTTTTTTTTTAATATTATAATTTTTATTTTATTTTTTACTAAATTCTTTTATTTATTCTGTTTACTATCATTTATTTATTTTATTTAATATTATAACTTTTATATTATTTATTACTATAATTTTTATTTATTCTGTTTACTATCATTTATTTATTTTATCGTACTCAGTATATCTGTGCTATATACGTATGTAGATCGATTCTCAGCACCTAGTTAAGACTTCTCAGAGAGAGCGTGTGCCGCCGGCACAACTTCCGCTGAGCACGTAAGATAAGATGCTCAGCCAAAAGCCAAAATATGCTGGGCGCAATAAATTAAAGTAAGTGAGCAATAAATTGGCAAATGCGAAGAAAAACGGAATGCCGTTAAGACGAAGCGGGCTGAAAAGCTTGGGCAAGCGGCAATAGTATTGGCCTAGTCAAATCGAGCGTTTTTCATTAGCCATTGCCCAACACTGGCACGCGCCTAGTGCAAATACAATGGGCCATGCGTTATAAATGATTTGGGAGCAGAGCTCATCATAACGACATAAGCTGTGTGTGCGTACGGCAAACTCTGTTTCAAAATCCATTCACTCTCGCTCTCCCTCTCTCTCTCTCTCTCTCTGTCTCTGTCTCTGTCTCTCTGTATGTTGTCTCCATCATCAATATTGCAAATTGTTTGGCTGCAAATGTCGCTCGAGGGCCATTTCCCGTTGACCCTTGTCATCTGTTTGCTTTATGACTCGCCCAGGCCCAGGCCCAGGCCCACGCCACGCCCACAACTCCGCCACACTGACCGCCACATTTATAAATAATGAAACAAACAAAAAATAAGCGAAACACATGTAAGCACTTTGTTAACAATCCAATTTCGTTTCAAGCCCATCAAAAATATAATCTCGGAAATATAATTTACACAAATTTTTTAATCGAATTTTAACATTTTTTTTTTTTTTTGTCGCGTGGCGAACGATAAAGTGGAAGCATCTCCCATAGAATTAATTTAGTTATGAATGCGTTGCACTGCAGCATGGACTGATGCATCTGAATGCGAATTCAATTTGATTTCATTGAATTCAAGCATTCGCTTTTACTGAAATTATTTTGAAAATGGAAAATGGAACTTCAATAGAGCGAACGATAGCATATTCTGACATTATCCCAAGTCCATAGAATCCATGGTGAGAGGATTAGGCTATTGTGAGGATATGGACATCAATATGCAATAATACCGACAGGGTTCGACTATAATATACCCCATATATCACTTTTATTAAAATATATATATACATTTATAATAACCTCTTCAGGCTGAGTTCGGGCTGAGTTTGTGCTGAGTTCGGGCTGAGTTCGGGCTGAGTTCGGGCTGAGTTCGGGCTGAGTTCGGGCTGAGTTCGGGCTGAGTTCG
Source organism: Drosophila repleta (assembly GCA_018903745.1). Lineage (NCBI taxonomy): Eukaryota > Metazoa > Arthropoda > Insecta > Diptera > Drosophilidae > Drosophila > Drosophila repleta. The sequence goes on along the minus strand of JAEIGN010000001.1, from coordinate 241,717 downwards.
GGCTGAGTTCGGGCTGAGTTCGGGCTGAGTTCGGGCTGAGTTCGGGCTGAGTTCGGGCTGAGTTCGGGCTGAGTTCGGGCTGAGTTCGGGCTGAGTTCGGGCTGAGTTCGGGCTGAGTTCGAGCTCTGTAATTGAGCAGTTACGTAACTGAGCTCTATTCTTACTCTCTTCTTACGCTCTTCTTACGCTCTTCTTACGCTCTTCTTACGCTCTTCTTACGCTCTTCTTACGCTCATATGCTCTCACGTAATAATAGTATTACATAATAATCAGGCTTACGCAGTAAGCATACCTTCGTGATAACCAGACTTACGTACTAATCAGACTTACGTAGTAATCAGACTTACGTAGTAATCAGACTTACGTAGTAATCAAACTTACGTAATAACAGTCTTACGTAATTACGATCTATTATTAAGAGCAGAATGCCTTCTCTTCACAACTTCACAATAACATAATATATATTTATATATTTATATATATTTATATATATTTATATTTATATATATTTATATATATTTATACATATTTATACATTTTTATATATATTTATATACACATAAATTGAACATAACAACTATTAACAACTATTATTAAAACAATGCTTATAAATATTACACAGTTCGCTTAGTATTATTAACTATTTGAACACTCACCACACACTGAAGAAGAGGAGGAGGAGATCCACTGTTCGACTGTCCACCAGGAGATCAGGCATCCGACTGAAGCAACACTGCTGCAGGCGAGCCTTTAAATAGGACGAGCCGACCACTCGAACTCCAACTCAAACGCCGCTCGCCGTGATTTATTTTACAGGCTCGATCAGCGGGCGATGGGTGGGTTCGATCAGGCATGAGCTGCAGCTGCCCTTTGACGCCTGTCAGCTTCGGTTGTCTGCAATGCAAAGAGGCGTATTTGAGGCGCTCTTTTACAGCTCTACAGAGAAATGCAATTAATATTAAATTAAATCAAAATATATATAGTTGAGCTGAGTGAGATAAAATCTTCTCAGGAATATATATAAATATATATATGTACATATTTGTTACTCTGCTTCTGGCTGAGCTCTGGCTCAAGTCTCAGACTGAGCTCTGCTTCTGCCTCTGCCACTGGCTCTGCTCTGGCTCTGCTCTGGCTCTGCTCCTGATCTGGCTCTGCCAATGGCTGAGTTCTGGCTCAACTTTGGCTCTGCTTTGGCTCGGCTTCTACCTCTGCCAATGGCTCAGCTGCAACTCAACTGTGGCTCAACTGTTTGGCCTCTGATTCTGTAGACTTGTATTTTATATAGCAATATGTATATGTATACAGATATTCACATTGCTCAAAGCTAAATTAATTAGTTGCCAGAGAAAGGTAAACATAATTATTTTAGATAATGGCCCAAATTGGACACTTACAAATTGTTATTTCAACTGCAAATTCCATTCAGATCTATATGTATATATATACATATATATACCTGCATGTGACTACGCCTTGTTACTACGCTTTGCCTGTCAATTGACAATATTTCATTTAACTTTGCTGGCAATTCCAATTAAATATATATATATATATATATATATATATATATATATATATATATATATATATACAATACATATATACATATATATCATCATGGCAATGGAGCTGGGCTCGTTCCAAGAAATTGCGGCCCAAAAATAAAACGAAATTAATTGCCATGTGCTGGCGCTAGGTGTGCGTATAGGCGTGTGTATGTATGTGTATGTGTGTGTGAACTGTAAATGGCAACTTGGTGCTAACTTGGCCAACAGTGTGAGCTGCCAAATTGTGAGCCGCCGACACGCAGAACAAGGCCAAAATGCTTTTGCTGCTGCGGACACATCATAAATTTTCGCACACACATACGCGCACACACACGCACACACACACTCAAAAAGTCAGCGCTTAGTGACAACAATTGTGAATTGTTCACTTATTAAGACCATTGTGACTGCGTCAGCCATTGTTGTTGCTGCCTTCATTAGCCATTAATGCGACTTGGGCAATAAAAAGGTGTGACAATTGTCATGACAAAAAAGTGGCGCTTGTTGGGCGTGCACGACTGGACAATACCCTGGACTGTGTGCAGAGAGAGGGAGAGAAAGAGAGAGAGAGAGAGAGAGAGAGTGAGAGGTAGATAGACGGGGAGATATGCAGAGAGACAGAAAGACAGGTTGACAGCCAGAGAGACAGACAGTTGGATTGACAGAGAGATTGATTGATTGATTGTATATATATAAATAGCTAGATTGACAGACAGCTTGATTGACAGATTGCTAGGTAGATAGACAGGCAGATTAACAAGCAGATAGATAATCACAAAGACAGACAAATAGATGAACGGAAAGAGAGTTAAATTGAAAGACAGTTTGACAGGCAGATTGACAGAGAGATTGACAGAGAGACTGAGCAATAGATCGACTGGCATTGAGATAGACAGACAGACAGACAGATGGACTGGCAGCTTGAAAGACAGTCGATAGATTGACAGACAGATGACAAACACATTGACAGGCAGATTGACAAACAAGTAGGCAAACAGGAAGACATTTAAACGGACAAAGGGACAATCGACCATGACTAAATCGAGTTCACTCTTTACCTTGATCTAATATCTCTATATATATATAAATATATCTACTATATACGTACCCCCTACCACCACTCTTGCTCACATTTCCGCTCAGCAATCATCATGCCCACGCCCATACACTGCCAATGGGTATCAAGTATAATAAAGAGCATAATTTATATACGTAATGAACGCAATTTGCGGTTGAAGCTGTCGCAGCTCCGCTTCTTCCACTCACTGTTGTTATGTCCCGATATTGTTGTAGTTGGCCAGGTGCCAAGCAGCAAGCGCGGCGCTTTGTGAATGCGTTTACAGCTCATTAAATGCAGTAGTTGCTGCCGCAGCTGCTGCTGCTGCTGCTGTCTCTGCTGATGCAACTGCAACTGCTGCTGCTGCTGTTTCTGAAGTTCTTAATAATGGCTTTGGCCTGAGTCTGCCTCGCTCTCTATCTCTATGGCTCTGTCTCTCCCTCTCGCAGTCTCGCTGTCTCTTGCGGCTGCTGTTTATCGATTGCAACCGCATTTGGCATTTGCATTGCCATTGAGCTGGAAACGAACTAGAGAGGAAAAAAAAAGAGTAGTTTCCTTTACATTTTATTGCATCAATTGCATGTCAAAACCATTTCGACTTGGCGAAAACAATCGAAATTAGATTCCATTAATTAAATGTAAATGGCGCAAGCATTTAAGGCTTCGCCTCCTGCGCTAAGGACTTTGCCCAATCATGACTGCACAGCAAACTCAATTATCTTTAACTCGAGTCATCATGGCCCGCATCTGGACCGTAAATATAATGAAATTAATATTGCTGTAAGGAAATGTATTTATTTGTTGCTAATTACTGCGAACTAAGCTCGAGATCAAAGGCTGGCCTTCGCCTGTAATTGGCTGGCCTTTATCTTGGTCCTAATTAAAAAAGTTTCGATTGCTAATGAAATTTGAAATATAGATATATATCAATATATATATATATGTATATACTCTGTGTTATCCTTATGAACATTCACGGAATTTCATTCAAGGAATTTCATTTCAGCTCACAGACTTCAAGCTTAAGCTGAAGACTCGAAAGTTGATTTGAGATTACTTTATGAGTGCTATAATTTTTTTTTCGATTTTTTATATATAGTAGAGTCTTCAAATTTAGTATAAATACATATATAATTATCATATTGAAGAGTTGAAAATTTTCTAAAAATCGTACAACTCGCATTGAAATTATTTTATAGCAACTCTCCCAGAATGGGGAATTGGGAAAAGCCCTATATCAAATACATATATGCATGCCTATATATTATAGCTATATGCATGCTAGAGTGAAGAAACAGCCAGATAATCTGTATGTCTAAGTTAGGGTAACTGTCAGTCGTGCACTGCCGCTCAATTGTGAAATTGAGTTGTGTGTTTGGAAATGAAGCTGAAGTATCGTTTGTAACTGGGCGCCGCACGATATGAGCTCTCGTGTGCGGACAATTGAATTATGAGAAAAGCTTATCGCACACACACAGTCAACAAGGAACAGTGAACAGGAAACAGCCAACAGCCGACAGCCGACAGCAGCAGCAGCAGCAGCATCGGCGGTGGCCACAGCCCAAGGCATTGTGCCTGCGCGCAACTGGCAAAATCCAATTAAATGCTTTAGAATTAAAGTCCAAATGCAACATTTGTGCGCGCAAACTTTCACAATTGTTTTCAAGTGCGGCGTGTGTGTGTGTGAGTGGGTGGGTGAGTGAGTGGGTGAGTGTGTGTGTGGCATTATGGCATACTTGAAGGAACAACAAGAGAAATATAAGAAAGGTGCCGCAAGCCATAAAACCAGCAACATTCTAACCATAAACACAGACTCACTCACACAGAGAGAGAGCGAGAGACGCATCCTACGTCGTCCTGCACATAATGTTCCAATCTTTTTTGAACTGAATCGCCTGATGCTGAAGGTCCTTTGGCTCATGTCCTGCATTGCTGCTGCCAACTATTTGCTATAATTGCATATTCGCCAGCGGCCACAACTTTTAACATTGTTGCGAGCACTTTTCACTTTCCAACACTGCAAACAATGTCCACTCCAAATAGCTACACAAAAAAACTGACAGCAGCAAGAGAGGTCGGAGAGTGGGGAGGGCACGACGTGGAAATACCTGAAGCAGGTACAGAAAGAAGTTTAGTAACTAAAGAGAAAGACTTACGCATAGGCTGTATATGCTCTGGGACAATTTTAAAAGCAATTTAGGTCTTTTTTGGTTATCGATTTTTATCGATAAATTGCTAACGATCTAACTAATGGGTGGAGCTGGTGTAGACAAGACAGGAGAAAGGGAAGCAACTATTGCTGCAGATCAAGCATATATATGCTGTATATATGATATATATGATATACATATGCTATATATTTGCTATATATATGCTATATAATTCATATTTCATTCCAAATCCAACTAGCTGACTTCAGTTTCCTTCCTCTATTAGCTCTGATTTCTTTTTACGTCCATTTCTACATTCTGCTCACTCTACCATCCCTCTCCAGCCCCCCTTCTACTACCCAGTTTCCCTGAGTGCATTTGTATTCAAGTTGATTTTCATAATTTCAATATTTGATTCAGTCTCACTTTCAGGTCTGTTATGCAATAGGCATTACAAATGCAAACATATACGAGAATATATTTGATATATATATTCCTATTCCTCTTGAGTTCTATTTTCATAATTTCAATAATTTATTCATGCCACTCTGCCCTTTGCTGTGCTGACTTATGCAATAGTTTCTCTCAGTGCAGCAGACATAAAATTCCATGCATGGAGCGCAAAACGGTCAGCAGCATGCAAAACCACGGCCAGCACCAGCACCAGAGCCAGAGCCAGTGCCAGAGTCAGAGTCACTGCCGCCACAGTCAGTTATAAAATGCAATCGCTGCTCCTGTGCGGTTGGCTCCTGCACCTGCGCTCACTCCCACGCCCCCACAAGAATCCTTTGTGAGCTCTGCTCCGGCCCTCTGTAGAGCACTTGAGCGAGACACATGACTGACACACACACACACACATACACATGCAATGGGCAGGAGCTTTGTTACGGATATTTATGCAGGTGCCATGGCAACTCGTCTGCTTAGATAGCCATATTTGGCATTCGCATTGATTGAGTGGCAATTGCGAGCAGCACACACGTTAGCCAAGTTAGCCTCGCTTATATGAGTTTTTACTGCCTGTCGAAAACTCAAACAATCCCGAAATTATTTGTCATTTGTCTATGGCAAAGCAACGCACGACTCCGGCTAACAGCTGCAGCGCTCACAGGAATAATTCACAAATGCGTTGCAATAGGATTCGTGACAGAGGGAAATATTTCAATATTCATTCGATGTTTACTTTTGCAGACAGAACTCATAAAACAATATTGTTGCCACTACTCACAGCGAGAAATGAAAAAAACTTTCTGACGTGGCCCATTGGGATGTAGATGACTAGCAAATACCCGGTAGTTGGAGCTTAGCCAGCATGGAGAGAGAAGCTAAAAGTATAGGTGTATATGGCATAAGCATAAAGTATATATATATATAACATATATATTCTCAACCTGTAAAGATAAGCTCATTTTTGTCTAGAGCTCTTAAGTGAGAAGTAGCCAACCAGGCAAATACCCGGTAGCTGGAGGTTAGCTAGCTGTGCTGCTCTCAGTAAGGAAGCGAAGCTAAACATGAAGATGTATATGGTCTACCCATTCAGCATACCATATACATATACTGCACATCAAGCTAAGCTGCTTTGGAGCTGTTGAGTGAGAAGTAGCCGACTAGCAAATACCCGAGCTTAGCCAATTGTGCTGCTCTCAGCCACAGTTTAGGGAGAGAGAAGCTGAAAATATAGGCATATATGGTATAAGGAATCAATATAGCATATATTTATACATATATATTCTCAATATGTTGATCAAGACAAGCTCTTCTTATCCTAGAGCTCTTTAGTGAAAAGTAGCCGATTAGTAAATACCCGATAGCTGGAGCCAAGCAAGCTCTCATCTAGGGCTTACACAAAATGTATATGTATATAGTATAACCATGCTATATAATATATGTACTGCAGATCAAGTTAAGCTGTTTGTTGCTTTAGAGTTCTTAATACAAAAGTATCCGACTAGCGAATACCCAGCCACAACCAGAGCCAAGCAAGCTGTGCTGCTCTCAGCTAGACTGTTCCGAGAGATAACTAACAATAAAGTCTACTAAAGCTCCAAATATAGTATATATATAGTACACACACACACTATACAAGATATATACATATGTATATATATGACCGATCTGTAGAAAAAGCCCTTCAGCGAATATAACATTTGATGACATTCCTTTGCTCTTCTTCATATCCGCAACAGAGCATCCGCTCGCCCATCACGGCCGTTCCACTACTCACAAAACTTCAATTTCGAGTCTTTTAATGAATTGTTAAACGCATTTCTGATGACAATCTGACGCTGTAGGGCGAAACTAAATTCAATATTAAACAAAATGGGTTCATAAAAGAGAAGGAAACAAAATTCTGCATGCCGGCGACCGGAGGCAGGAACACGCTTGTAAACTGTTGCAAGGGTTATACGAGCACTAAAAAATTTAAGTGGTTAGGTGCTAAAAAAAAACAAAAAACAAAAACAAAACCAACCCAAAAACAAAAATTTGATCACCGAATTGCATAATTTACGACATTTCTGTTTTGGGGCGTTGCCAGCAACTCGAACGCCAATTGAAGTTGTTTAATGCTCAATGACAGCCGTAAAAATATCATTTTTTATTGTATACTAAAGAATTGCTTTAAGAGCGACGAGGGCTAGGCGATGGCACTCAGGCGAGAGAGCTCGACCCCTTTCAGTGGATGTTGTCGTAAAATGGAAACATTATAATGCCCAGTATCATCAGAGCGCAGATAGACGACTCTGTGTGACTCAGTGGACAGTTTGATGGCGCTAAGTGACGACAGCAATTCGATTGCCGCAAGCATTATCGATAACTTATCGGAGATAATTGGAATTTGCATCAATGGAAATGCATTTAGAATTAGTTCAATAATCTAACATTCACAAAGTTCTTCAGCTATAAATGTCCTTCACTTTTCAATTTGTATTTCTAAAAATATATTTCTCTTAATTTCTCGTTTTTTTTTTGCTGAAAACGGACAAATAATTTCAATTAGCACTTTGCACTTTGCCCTCTGTGGGTGGACAGCTGTAAATCCTATTAGCCGACGCATCCACAAATAGTTCCTAACTACCACAGGTGGGGCAAGTGGGGGAGGTGGGGCAGGTGGGGCGGGTGGAGCAGCTGCAAGTGCATATGAATTTTTAATTCAATTCCAAAAGAAAACATAAGCAAAAACCAGTTAAAAACAAATAAGTTGTTGGCCTAAGCCAATGTAGGCGACTAACGAGATACCCTGTAACGTGAATATCGATCAGATTTCAATTGATAAATAATATAAGATTTTGGAGTAGACTTACTATATTTTTTGCGCTCAGATTTGTTAACTCTGAAGCTATAAGTAAGCAATATATCGATTTTTATCGATATGCGTAAATAATGAGATATCGAAAAGTTACAGATATAGATATATATATATTATATGGACACATATTTGCCTACATATCTATATCTTTAAGTTTTCGATATGTCAACATATGCACATTATCGATAAATATCGATTGCTTGTTACCTGAAGCTCATACAGCAGCCAGAGAGTGAAAGAGAGAGAGAGAGAGAAAGAGAGGGGGAGAGAGAGATAGTTATACCTTCATCTCCTTCGCTCTGCCACAGACCCTCACACCCTTTGACCCACATGCCACAAGCCACACGGCACACACCTAGGGTATATAGTACACATTGGGCCTCTGCCTCTTGCTAGTTTTAGCCACGTTTTTCGGGCCAAAATGCCGAACGGAATGAAAAATTGTTGTGAAATTTCCGACTCTCTAAATATGCATGTAAATTGCCTGGCCCCAAGCTCCGCTCGGCGCAGCTCCGAGTTTGAGCAACTTTTTAGTCGGGCAGGGCCCAAGCCACATGCAAAATGCATTAAAATAGTTTTATTGTTGTTCTGCTTCGTCTTCTACTTCATGTTGTTGTTGTTGTTGTTGTTGTTGTTGCAGCTGCTGCTGCTGCTGCTGGGCATGTTTGCAAATTTTAGCCTTAATTTCATTGGCATTCGCCTGTCAATTAGGGCACACATCAAGGACTTTAGCGCTGGAATGGCACATCACATGCAGCACTTGTTAGTCGACCCGGTGCCCCCTGCCCCTGGCCCCTGACCCCTGCCCCTTGCCTTCGCCCCCTCATCCATCAGTCGTTCCACATGAGCAAATGCATTTTGTATTCGCGCACATTTTCACTCGAGCAGCAGCAGCAGCCGCTGCCTCTCATCGATTGCCGCCAGCTCCACAAAATATATTTCACTTTCTAAATCTATCCTTCAAATTGGTTTCGCAATTTGATTTTAGTTCTGCTACCTCATTCGCGAAGTGCTGTAGCGGGTATATTTGCTTGTATACACTGATCTTATAAAACTCTAGTATAAGACGCGTTTCAGCTATTGCCTCCACAGTGGAGCTTGATAGATAGAGAAGCTGCTGAGAGCTGAGAGACCTATATATGTACATATATAACCCACATATCAAACCCAATATTATACTATCAATATTTTATTAAGCTCACCTATTTCCGGACGAGTATCAGGCAGTCAGCACGTGCTGCAGTGCTCCTTGTTTACTTGTTTTCATTTACGCCTTTGGCCTAATTTACTCTCACTGAATTTTTCTTCTATTTTTTTTTTTCTTACTAAAACCGAATCGATGTTAGCACAAAATCTCATTAAGACCAAGAATTTTCACTTATTAAAATAAAGAAGACCAAGAGAAAATCCAATAAATAACATGAAAGCAATTTTATCATTTTTCCTATCTCCACATTCGCCTTGGCGGGGCAATCAATCAAAAATATGAAAGTCAAGCGAGGCGGAATGGAGAGAACAAACAGATGGAACATCATAATTAGATGTTTCCAATGAAATTTACAATCGACTTAGGAGCTGCACGACCCTGGTATACCCTGTAAAGCAGCAGAGTAGCAGGAAATGGGGCGTGTGCCATAGCTGCATTGACTGTTGCCTTTCTATGCGATTTTCATGCTATTTAGAATGTATTTTGTCTGACAAACTCTAGATTATTGACTTTCACATACCCTGTAAACGTGCTGAGATAATATTTAAAATTCGTTTAGCTCTCGTTTGACCAGTTCTTGCTGCTCCTTCTCTCCCATCGCCCTTCTCTGCGATTTTCATAATATTTAAAATCAATTTTACTTAAGCATCTAGAGTTTTCTGACTAACGGATACCCTGTAAGCAAGCCGATGCAGTCTGTAAAATTCATTTACAACTCAAAAAGGCCTCAGCTTGTCTCTTATAAACTTCCATCGCTCTTCTCTGCGATTTTCATAATATTTAAATTAAATTTTTATTAATTATCTCGATTTTCCTGACTAACACATACCCTGCAAGCAGACCAAAGCAATAGCTTCTTCTTTCTTTCAAGTCCCATACGCCCTCTCCCTTGCCCGTCGCTCTTCTATGCGATTTTCATGGCAACTGAAATACCTTTGATTAATTAACTCCTACATTCAATGCCAGTCGCCCTATGCCAATGTAAATCCAATTTGCCTAATTAAAGTAACTCAATAGCAACTAAATAATTGTATGAACAACTTTTTGGCCTTCGTAATGCTCGGAACTGGGTGCAGCAAAACGGCATTGGGGACACACCCAAGCCCAATACTCACAGTGTGCGAAATGGAATAACACGCGGCGGGTTGTCTCTCGACTTTCAGCTTAAATAATAAATTTCAGGTGAAATATTTAATTTGTGTTTGTTGTTCGACAGGAATTGGTGGCCATATCACCGGAGCGTCGCAACTGGCGCGGCATCTTCATAGCTCTGCTGGTCATCGCCGCCGTCTTCAGCTTGATTATATTTTCGATATTTCTGCTATCGCCGGAGGACGAGGGTCTGCGCATTCGGGGCCGCCGCATGCTGCCCAGCGATATTCTGAGCAAAAGTTTGCAATGGAAGCCCTTCAATGGCACCTGGAGCAACGGTGGGTAGCCCATAGCCATCTCCAAGTGGAGCTTACCTCAACTCGAACCCATTTCAGATCACGAATTGATATATCGCGATCCGACTGGCGGCTTATCCATACTCAATATGACGGACTACACCACACGCATTCTAATGACCAACTCCACGTTTGTGAGTAGCCCCCAAGTCTCCCCCCCCTCTCTCTCTCTCTCTCTCTCTCTCTCTCTCTCTATAGCTCCCCCTCTCTCTTCCCCTATAACAGCGTCAATTGAATGCCGAATCCTTTTTGGTTGCACCGGATCAGAAATACGTATTGCTACAGTCGGACAGCAATGCTGAGGGCTCCAGGTAAGCGCTCTATAGATCCTCTCAGGACACCCCTCTCAGACTTCCTTTCCCGGCAGGCATCACGTTTATGAGGTGCAAACCGCCAACACATTTCCCCTGGGACCAACGGAGAATATTGCCGAGGCGCCGCGTCTGCAGCACGTGGTCTGGGCGCCCATCAATCCCCCGCCGCCAGCATCGCCTGGCGCTCCGACGTCCACCATGTCGCCGTTGCCCAGCGGCAGCATCATCCTGAACAGTCTCGCGGGCGCTGCAGCTGGCGGCGCTGGCAAGCCGACGGCCACGACCAACGGTGGCGGCTCGGCCAACGGCAGCGGGCAGAGCAGCAACAATGGTGGTGGTGGTGGTGGTGGTGGTGGTAGCGCCAAGGCGGCCTACACACTGAACCAGGCCATCGCGTTCGTGCACCACAATGACATCTACTACAAGCCGAAGGTGCAGGGCGAGCTCGTCTGCCGCATCACGCAGACGGGCGCCGCGGGCATCTTCTACAACGGCGTGCCCGACTGGACGTACGAGAATGTGCCGGAGCTGGAGAGTCGACGGAGCAGCATTGCCTTCTCGCCGGACGGAATGTTTTTGGCATTCTTCAGCTTCAACGACAGCGAAGTCAATGAGTATAAGTGAGTAGCTATTGGAGTATAAGAGTGGCCAGATGTATGCTATAATTCCCTGTTCTACCCTCCCCCCCTGCAGATACACCTGGATGGGGGATAACATCAAGTATCCGGCGGTGCTCAGTCAGCGCTACCCGAAGGCGGGCGCACGCAATCCGAATGTGACCGTCAATGTGGTGAATCTGTCGGTGATCAAGTACATATTTCCCACGCAGATCAAGCTGCCCGGGGATCTGGGCAACGGCAGCTATGTGGGCGGCCTGACCTGGGCGTCGCCCATCGATCTGTCCGTGACGTTGACCAGCCGTGATCAGACTAAGGCCACCACAGTCATCTGCCGGGCACCGCACTTCCACTGCCAGGTGGTGCACACCGAGGTGACCATCAACGACGGCTGGGTGCTGCCGGCCGAGCAGCCGATCTTCTCGGCCCGCATCGGCGCCCAGCTGCGCGGCAGTCAGCTGCGTCAGCTGCAGCTCCAGGAGATGGCCGCCGGCGAGGCGGGCGTGGACGACAGCCAGGCGAACGTGACCAACGGACAGACGACCTACGAGATCTCCAATGGCGGCTACCTGCTCAAGCGGCTGCCCGTGCGCGACGGCGAGCACGGACACTATCGGCATGTGGTGTTCATCTCGTCGCTGGACCGGCGACCCGTCCCGCTGACCATGGGTCGCTTCGAGGTGACCGAGATTGTGGGCTGGGATGAGCAGCGCGAGATCGTTTACTTTATGGCTGCTCCTGAAAGGCGACCGGGCGAACGTCACCTCTACAAGATCAGCCTTAAACTAAACGTCACCGAGACGAATCGCACCTACATCACATCCACGCAGCCCACCTGCCTCACCTGCGACAACACGGACTCCACCTACCGTCTGCACCGCGCACGCAGCACCAACGCCGCCGCCTGGCAGCGCGGCGAGAAGTGGGAGGACATCGTCTCGCGCCTAGAGCCCGACGACTGCATCTACGACATACCCAAGAACTGTCTCTACAATCGCGTCCAGTTCAGCCGCGACTACAGCTTCTACGTGCAGGAGTGCCTGGGCCCGGAGGCGCCCAGCGTCTACCTCGTGGAGACGTCCAGCAATGAGAAGATCTTCGTGCTCAACGCGGGCGACGTGCTGCGCCATCGGCTGACCCAGCTGGCCATACCACAGACGCGCACCTTCAGCGTCGAGATACGTCACGGCTTCCACGCACAGGTGCGCCTCTACTTGCCGCCAGGGATGCGCGAGGAGGAGGAGGTCGCCTTTCCGCTGGTCCTACATGTGTAAGTCTTGATCGAATAGGAATATATATACTATGATTCTCTATCTCATCTCCGTTATCCTACTTTCTATCCCCTTTATTCTCTCATCTCATAACTCATATCTCCTATATCCTATCTCCTTTATCCTATCTCATTTCTCCTATCTCCAATATCTTGTATCCTATCTCCTTTATCCTATCTCCTATCTCCTTTATCCCATCTCCTTTATCCTATCTCCTTTATCCTATCTTCTATATCCTATCGCCTATATCCTATCTCCTATACTCTATCTCATATCTCCTTTATCCTATCTCCTAACTTATATCTCCTATATCCTATCTCCTCTATCCTCTCTCCTTTATCCTATCTCCTTTTTCCTATCTCATTTATCCTATCTCATGTATCCTATCTTCTATATCCTATCGCCTATATCCTATCTCCTTTATCCTATCTCATTTATCCTATCTCCTTTATCATATCTCCTCTCTCCTATCTCCTATATCTACTCGTTTATCTACATCTCTTTCTATATATACTTCTAAAACCTTCCCATATAGCGACGCTGCACCTGGCTCGCAGCTGGTCACGGAGCGCTTCCAGGTCGATTGGAATTGGTATCTGTGCAGTCAGCGCAGCTTCATCGTTGCCCAAATCGATGGACGCGGCAGCGGCTATCAGGGTGAACTGCTGCGCACCCAGGTGCACGGCAAACTGGGCACCGTTGAGGTCGAAGATCAGCTGGGCGTGCTCACGTAAGTCCCATCGCTGTCGTATGGTCCATTGCTCGTCTAATCTGGAGTCCTTTCAGATATTTACGCGACAACCTCAAGTTCATTGATCCGCTGCGCATTTGCGCCTTTGGCTGGGGCTACGGTGGCTACGCCGCCTCCATGATGCTCATCGATGACTCGCAGCAGGTGCTCCAGTGCGCCGTTGCCATCAATCCCATTGTCAGCTTTGGCTATCACTGTGAGTGCCCGACCTTAGATACCCTACACTCCCTAGTCTAGTTTCTATATATCTATGCTCTATATTATATCTTCTATCTGGTGTCAAAACTAGATTCATTCTTCACGGAACGCTATATACCGCTCAAGGGCGACTATCTGCGCGCCCTGCAGGAGTCCGATCTGACCATGAAGGCGGGCAACATAAAGGGGCGTAATCTGATGCTAATGCACGGTACGGCGGACACTCTGGTGCATCAGGAGCATACGTTGATGCTGGTGCGAGCACTCGTGGATCAGCAGGTGAAGTTCCGTCATCAGGTGTATCCCGATGAGGATCATGCGATCACCCGATCGCTCAGTCACGTCTATAAGACAATGGAATGGTATTTCGATGAGTGCTTCGGCCCCGTCGACGACAACGAGTGGGACCCCACGGGTCTATTCGTGTTTAAACAATAATTAAGACCCCCCTACGATCCTTACGATGAGGATCCGCTCGCCAATCAGCTAATCGACATCGATCTCGATCCCGGCGAGCGACACAATCAGACGACAACCGCCACAACACCGCTCTCAGCCCTAGACGAGCTGGACAATAGTCTTCAAGCTCTCGACCTCATGACCTCATCGGCAATGACCCTCAGCAAAGTCTCCAACAAGCTGTGCAACTACAGCAGCAAACGCAAGCTCCAACAGGCCGAAACAACGCTGGCCAAAAAGATGCGCATCATTCACCATTAGCAAGTCCAATACGAAAAAAACACTGGGTGCATGGGTATAAGAGTGACTGTGTATAAGAGTGAATGTCTATAAGTGTGACTCAGTATAAGAGTGAGTGTCTATAAGAGTATGTATGCATGGGAGTGAGTGAGTGTGTGTGTATAAGAGTGTGAGTGAAAGAGTGCGTGTATAAGAGTGAGTATAAGACTGTGTGTTTGCCCGTGTATATGGACATTTTCTTCTCCTTTTGTGTTGGCAAAAAGTCGGAAAAAACATCAGATCATCTTTATTTTCTTCTGATTTCAAATATGTTTAGTATTTTTTTTAGTATTTTGCTGTGTTTGTTAAATTCGGCTAATTTCATAGAGTATATGAGCTAGGGGTATTTTTAATGCCTACTGATATAATTGTTTAGTATTTTTGTATTTTAGTGGTAGCTTGCCATTTAATGTAGCTAGTATTTTTTGTAGGTAAAAGTACAATTTTAAGGCTTTCAGTATTTTTTTCATGCGTGTGTGTTTGAAAATGTATAACTGAACGATTGAGTGTGTGCGAAACAAGTTACTAACAATTGAAGTATTATTACGTCTTCAATTTTTTAAATGCAATTAGTATTTTTTTTTTTGGTATTTTTCGTTAGGGTCAACTCTTACAGAATAGGACTACGACTATATAATGAATCGAATTACTATATATATATAATATGGCTGCCATAAAGATCCAGTTTTCTATGGCTGATTTCAGTTACAGCTAACCATAATGCTATAAAATACTGTTATTTTGATAGATTCATATTTTCATGATAATTGAATATATATGTATTTATATATACATATTATATAATCTGCATAGGCATATTTACTATAATTTTCTTGTATTGTTAATCATTTTAGTATTTTTCTAGTATTCTTTTGGTATGTGTGCTGAGATGTGCGACAATTGGGCCAGCAAAGAGAGTATTTATTTAAATGCAAACCAAAAGCAAGGTGATTCATTTATGCGACTGATTATTAAACATTATTGTGTTTTACATGATAATATAACAAAAACAAAAACAAAAACAAAAACAAAAACAAATTGTGTTATTAACAATTTGATTGCCAGCGCTTGTCATGGGGTCTATCGAAAGGGTATTCGGAAATCGTAGGGGAACTTCAAACGGAACTAAACGTGGAATGCTAAATAACTGGATTAGCAATTGACATTTTCAAATTAGCTGTAAATTAGAAGATAGTGCATATATGGGTGTGTGTATCTATATATATATATATGTATATACATATATAATTATATACATATATCAAGATTTTTGTTTAATTGTTGATTCACATATGTATGTGTATGTGAGGTGTATGTATGTGTGCATGTATGTTAGAGTATCTGTATCTCTGTGTGTGTGTGTGTGTGTGTGTGTGTGTGTGTGTGTGTGTGGTTCATTGGTTTAGATCAATAACTAACTTATATATATATAGCAAACATTATATATATATATATATGTAAATGTATATGTATTTAAATATATATTTGACTGAATGTTATTTTTTGTATATATTGATAATATTATGATTAATATTTTAAACAGCAACAACAAACATTATTTTATGTCCAACTTGTTTTAACTGAAGAAATTTCAGCGATAATAGCTAAAAGAGGAAGAGGAAGAAGAAGAAGAAGAGGAAGTCAGGTGCTACCGACTGCACAATACTCGTTCACGGCTCAACAATTTATGTTCAATTGACATATATTTAGATCTTTTATGAAACTATGATCTAACTCTATATCATATATATTATATAAGCAGCATCTGCTGGCTCTAAAACTGTAGAAATTTCAGTTTTTTTCTGATTTGTCATGCTTCAATTGGCATAAGCTATATATCAAGCTGATATCTGATATCATAAGGGAAAATTCCCCACACTCTATCTATATATACACTTTATAAGACATAGATCCAGGCTTCAACTAAACTCACATCAGACACCAGGCACCAGTATACCCCTTTCGCGCAACCTGAACGAGTATTCAAGAGTATTCAAATAAAAGCTTTCTTATTAAATGTTTAAATGCGTATTTAAAAAATATATATAGATAAAAATAAAATTAATAAATGTGATAGTCGCCAAAAAGACGGCTATATTCATATATATGTATACAAAAATATATATAAAGTCCTGTGCTAGCCAAATATGGAATAATAAAAAATTTAAATAAAATTTTAAAAATATTAAAAAAAAAAAAAAAACCTAAAGGAAACTTCCATAATATGCCATGTGGACTATAATTACCAATAAAACTTTTTTTTTCTAGGTAATCGTAATGCTTAAGTAAAAAAAATAAAATGAAATGAAATATGTATTCCAATTGTCAATGCGAAAAGATGAAGAAACTAAAGAAATCATAAAAATAAAAATAATAAAACGTTAAGCGAAGCTTGGGCCAAACAAACGAATAAGGCCAAAACTAAGAGGCAAAGCATTCAGTATAATGTCCCCTCGACTAGCAAACATCATCATTAGATGACAGATCTGTGTGCTACGTAGAGAAACATAAGCCCAAAGGAAAATGGAAAAACTTTTTTTTTAGATTTTTTTACCATTAACTTTAATTAAACGAGGCAAAAAAAAGATATATAAAAAAGATATATATATATATATATATATAGGTGTTGAATGTTGCGTCAATATGCCCCTGAAAGTGGCAAAGTTCTATTGTAGGGTATAAGCCCATATAAACAAACAAACAATAATGGATAAATCTGAGCAAGAAGATAAACATAATAGTCAAGCTTTAAATGTTGTACACAGATTGACGAAACTTATTAAATTCGAACTTAAAAAAAAAAAAAACAAAACAAGAAAATATTTAAGAACTTATAAGCCCAAACAACTCTGTGTGTACTAATTGTTGAGTGTGCAGCTCTTAATAAATGTCTAGAAATCGAGAAACCCTAAAGAAAAACATATATATATATATAAACAAACAAACGAAAAATAGTAAAGCGAAATACATATTTATAACTGTTTAAGACGAAAATCTATTGAAATAAATTTAAAAAAATATATATATACATAAATATATCTATGTATTACATATAGAGAAGTACATTGCGCATTTTATGTAATTTCCAAAAAAAAAAATAGTTTACTTAAGAAACTAAAACTAAAAGCAACAAAAACCGAAATTCAACAAACTCAATGACCAAATAAACAAATTAGAAGAAATAAACATTTTGTTGTCATCTCCAACGAAGTTCTTTGGTTTCAAGACAACAATTAAAGGTATAACAATAAACAACTTATAAAATCGTAGCCTGTCTGTGTGTGTACTTAACTTGTAATTGAAAACGAAACGTTAATAACAAAAAAAAAACAAAAACAAAAAAACGAACAACAGCAAACAAACAAGCTAATATTATAAGAAAATCGACAACAATAAATAAACATGAAATTTTTGTGTGTATGCAACATAAACAAACAAAAATTAAAACTGACGTTTTTAATTTGTTGGGAAACTAGAATTTAATAAACAAAAATAGTTGAAAATTTAGAATTTAATTTAAATATTTTAAAATAGCAATCGACTAGCAAACCAAGTGTGCTTTGGAATGTATCGATGGTTCGTGCACAACTATCGTTAACATCGATAAGAACGGGCTTGTACTATCGTTGTATATTGTTAATCTCTAATACTGCGTAGCCGTCGCGTGTTCGTAGATAAATTGCAATTTCGCTGGCGTTTTTTAATTTATTTAAAAACGCACATTAACCAATTCCAAAAGTCACTGGACAAACAGTGCATATTGATTGTAACCAACTGGCGAGCTTACAACAACAGTTGTAGGCAATTGCAAACGGTAATAAGCAATTCTCGAAAGAACTATTTCGTGCGTGTGCATGTGTATGTATGTCCATATTTGTGAGCGTGTATGTGTGTGTGTGTGTGTATTTGTGCATAAAAGGCATAGCAACCAGACAAGCAAGCGGACGTTCCCAAAGCATGAAAGCACACTAAATTGTGCTTATAAGGATTGCCATAAATGCTGCAAGCGCTAAGCAATTGCCTGAATCGCTTGTTAACGATGACAAATGAATCGTGGGGCTGGTAATTTTTTTTTTTTTTTGCTTTTTTATCCAAATTTAGTCAAACTCATTTATTTAATAGAAGACAAAAAAGAAACTTTTTGGTGAACATGTGCATGTGTATGTATATATGTGTGCATTAATAGTGCGTGTGTGTGTATGTGTATTTGCTAAACTTGAAATACAACGCAATCGCAACGAGAACAAACTCGTCAAGGTAAAGAAAAAATGTGTGTGAAAAATTCCAACGGAATTACGCGAGAAGCAATTCGGGAGGCAGGAAAGAAGCTAAATCAGATTCTCTTCGCGTGTATGTATGTGTATGTGCATGCGTACATACATATGTGTGTGACGTCGATTGCGTATTGCTCTCATTGTGTGTTGTGTGTGTGTGTGTGCAAGTTACATTTTGCTGTAGTAGTAGTGTCGATAGTAGTTGTAGTTATGGGCGGGGGCCAGAGGGTGGCTGCGCTGCCTTACGCACTTTTGTACGAGTATGGAGGGAGGGTTGACAATTTGTTGATAAGTGTAATCTGATAATAAGAAAAGGTATATTCCATTTTTTTTTTGTACTTGTTACAAATGGCATAAATTAAATGTTTACATGGCTTGCTTGTCCCGTAGTCGACTTTGCGCAGTAGTTTATAGTGATTTGAAATCAGGTGGCAACGCCGACCTACATTTGACCATAGCGCGTTTTTAGCAACATCTGCTCTTGCCGGGTAGAAATTCAAATCCATTTTCACTCTGTCACGAATAAAGTAGCGCTAAACAATTGGGCAAATATTTACATTTGTTATTTCCAAAATTATATAATAATTTAAGCCCATAAAAGTATAAAAAAAGAAAAAAGTGTGCCGTTGGGTGGGAACATTCAAATTTGTACTTGCAATTAACAAAATTCAGAAAACAATCGATGTCATATGATGTGTATCGATATTTACGATAGCTCATCCCTGCATGCGGCCGTGCTGGAGTAAAGCAGTAGCTCTTAACTGTGAATTACACACATCGCGGATAGCAAAGATTTAAACAATACGAAACTATAAAAAAAATATTGTATAATATTTGTGCCAAAAAGTGCAGGAACTCTAAAGCAGTGTCGTCGATTGCCTTATTTATTTAATTTATTTTTTATTTTCATTTACAATAGATATTTGTAAAGTGAAAAAGCCGAAAGTGTTAATTAGCCAAATTCTGTGTACATATACATATATACATATGTGCATAAATATATATATATATATGTATATTTGTGTGTGTATGCATATGTATATGTATGCGTGTGTGTGTATGTTGCAAAGAGATGCATATGCTTATGTTTTTGTCTAATTAAACGTCGAAACGGTGCTGCAGCTAAGATTTTTGACTGGTAAATATAAAAAGTGTCGCGTGCGTGTGTGTGTGTGTAAGTGTGTTCGTGTTTTAGCTATAATTTCTATACTAGTTTTTGAACTTGGTAATGCAGCAATACATACAGACAGACAGACAGACATACATACATACATACATACATGCTTGCAAACTATGACAGTTAGTTAATTGCTTACGCACGATTAACAGTTAGTTAGTTTTTTCTCTTTTTTTTTTTTGCATAATCTTATACATACATGTGCGCGCTATTTGCATTGCCCGCGCTCCGGCACCCACGCCATAAGCCACCTGTACGCCCTTGCTCACACACACATCCACATACACGCATACACAGAGAAACGAGCGCGCACACGCATACATAGACACGCTCGTGCACACAGCTAAACGATGTGATTTGCGGTAGTCTCGTGAGCATTGCTCGCTCGCGATAACGAAAACGCATGCATGTGTGTATGTATGTATGTGTGCACCTACGTATATAATATATATATATAAATACATATGTATGTTAGTATTTTATTGTCTTCTTTGGCCCATTTGGCTCTGCTTCTTGTCGATTTCGGCTGAAAAAGCAAAAAGCAAAAAAAAAAAAATGTGCAAAAATGAATAGTTGAGGCGCCGCCGACGCTGCCGCCGGTGTTGCTCTCTACGCTTCAGCTGCATTTGGCTTGCAGCTGCTGCCTGCAGAGCAGCGAAGGCGGCGCCAATGAATTTCTATTTGTAGAAAAATAGCGCATAATTTGCAATGCAATTGTTTGCGCTTTCTATTTAGTTAAATCCACTCTTGATAACACATGCGATCATTAGGTATGTACGTGTGTGCGTGCATGTGTGTGTGTTGTACAATGAGATCGAGCATTACTGACGTCACGAGTCGATTAATGATGCATGATCTCTCATTTTGCCTACTTTGTTCAAAAGAGAGGGAGAGAGAGAGAGAGTACATTAGAGAGGAACTCTGAGTTGCTGCCAGGCATGTGTCAGTGCTAAACGATTATTTTTGTCAGGTGGCAACGCTGCGTCATTGAGTGAATGCAAAATCATAAGCTCCAATCGAAACATTTGTATATATTGAGCAAATGTGCTTTATTTAAATAAATAAAAAATAAGAAAAAAATTACAATTCTCCAAATAAGAAATAACTATTATTGTGCGTTTTCTTTAATTGCAGTTGCAGACGCCTGAGACGAAACATCAGGGCGTAGCCTTATCAAGCAAACAAGTTAGCCGCGTTGCCCATTCAAAAACGTGAGTAAGTTGCACATTCGGTTGGACTGTTATGAAAACCGTCAGTGATTAGACAGAGACAAGCTTATTGCTTTGCTGCTCACAGGCAACACAACTGCTACAACAGCAACAACAACAAACTGCTCAACACGAACGCCGATGCTGCGGCAAAGCAATAGCTGGAGACCGAGCTAGAGCCAGAGACAGTTGGTCGAACAACGCGCAACTCTCTACATAGCAGCAGCAGCAACGGGGCAGGAGAACAGGACCAGCGGCGGCGTCGGTTGATTAACATTCACAATTAGATATATAGATCTATATATACATACAAAGAGACACTCACACAAAAGCACATACAGACACATCGACCGTGACATATGCTGAGAGGGTAAGATCTCTTAATAGAGAGAAAGGGAGAGTGAGCTTGAGTGTGACATAGAGTGCTTGCGAGAGAGTGAGAGTGACAGAAAGAAAGCAGAAGGAGCGTATACGCTGCCCGGCACGCAAAACGCCCATTTGAATGGATCCGTGTGTTGGCTGGTTTCAGGAGGAACAGGAGGGACCAGCGCTGCGCACATGGTTAAAGATTTGGGAGACGAGTTCCCAGGAAATGGGTCCACTTCTCGAGCAACAGCTACAGCAGAGCAACAATAATAACAACGGAAATAACAACAACAATAGCAACAGTGCTGGAAATAACAACAACAATAATAATAATAACAACAACAGCGGCAGCAACAGCAGCTCTAACAGCAGCAACAGCGGCAGCGCCAGCACTAGGATAATTAACAACGATTCTACTACGAACAGCCTGCGTGATCCCGACTCATTACAAATTCTTCTTCAGCAGCTGAACGAAACGCCAGCACGTCACGGCGGAGGCAACAACGGCAGCGGCAGCAGCATTAACGGAGGCAAGAGCTCTAGCAACACGTCCATCGATTCAACATCGAACAACGACAATAACTCGCCAGCGAGCAACAGCAGTAGTAGCAGCAGCAGCATCAGTGCCAGCGCCAACGTGACACCAAATTCAGCTAACGGTACAACAGCACCAGTAGGTGCAACACCAATAACAACACCAGCAACAGTTGCTGCGACAGTTGCAGCAGGAACGGCTGCCACAACGCCAGTCACAGCCACAGCAGCAGCAGCAGCAGCAGTTGCTGCTGCAAGCAGCACAACGACGCCGACAGGTGGTGATAGCACCACCACCAGCAGCAACAACAACAACAACACCACCAGCAGCAACACCACCGCAACCACGAACACGAACAGCAGCCGTAGCAACAGCACCACTAATTTTACAACCAATCCCGCGTCCAAGGTGCCGCTGCACGAGCGCGCCAACACGTACTACAATCCGTCGCGCAGGAAACGCGTCGTGGACAACAAGTCGAGCACTCTGAATTTGAACAAGCACGCGGACATGATAGCCAAATACAAGGGCTGCCCGTGGCGTGTGCGCGACTATCAATACGGCAAGGGGATCATTGGGTTGCATGAGGAGATCGATCACTTCTATCAGTATGTCCTGCCAACGGCCTGCGAGCACGCCATACGCAACGAGGTGGTCAAGCGCATCGAATCCGTTGTCCATTCCATATGGCCGCAGGCCGTGGTCGAAATATTTGGTTCCTTTCGCACCGGCCTCTTTCTGCCCACCTCCGACATTGATCTCGTGGTACTAGGTGAGCTAAATAACTATTATTCAATTAACTGATTCCATAATAAGCCAAAGAGATAAAGTCTCAATGGGTTAAGTTAAGGAGGTTTTCGATTTTAGTTTAGTATATATTTTAAAGTTCTTTAGTGATACACCTGTCGAGTCATAGTCTCGTTCGTTTGTCCATCTAATCACTTGAATATTTGACTATATATATATATATGTATATCAGATCATTTCCTTATCGATAATCGATGCTTTTAATTAGAGTTTAAATTACTCAAGAGCTAGAGCTCTCCACTCGTATATATTCGTATCTATACCCCGACCCTTCTCACAGCTCAGGTAAAGGGTCAGGGTATGTGCTAGTCGGTCACAAGCCGACTGCCAAGTCTTGCTTATATTTATATTGCTTGGAACTAGTGACATCTGCTCAATAACGATTGATAATAAAACTTTCTTTTTTGTTTTTCTTTCTCTCTCTCCCCTACCTCGCCCCTCATCTCGTCCTCCTTCCCATACCCTCCTGCCGTGCATTTTCTTGTATTTCTATTGCAGGCCTTTGGGAGAAGCTGCCGCTGCGCACTCTTGAGTTTGAGCTGGTTGCGCGCGGCATCGCCGAGGCATGCACGGTCCGGGTGCTCGACAAGGCCTCGGTGCCGATCATTAAGCTGACCGATCGCGAGACACAGGTGAAGGTCGACATATCGTTCAATATGCAATCGGGTGTGCAATCAGCGGAGCTGATTAAACAATTTAAGCGCGACTATCCGGTGTTGGGGAAGCTGGTGCTGGTGCTAAAGCAATTCCTGCTGCTGCGCGATCTCAACGAGGTGTTCACCGGCGGCATCTCGTCGTACTCACTGATCCTCATGTGTATTAGCTTCCTCCAGCTGCATCCGCGTGGCATATACCACGACACGACGAATCTGGGCGTGCTACTGCTCGAGTTCTTTGAGCTATATGGACAGAGCTTTAACTATATTAATATTGGTATCTCGATTAAGAACGGGGGACGCTACATGCCCAAGGATGAGCTACAGCGCGATATGGTCGATGGCCATAGACCGTCATTGCTCTGCATTGAGGATCCCCTAACGCCCGGCAACGATATCGGGCGCAGCAGCTACGGTGCCCTCCACGTCCGTCAGGCCTTCCGCTGTGCTTTCAGTGTGATCAACAATGCGGTCAGCGAATCCAATCTCTGGGGCAACGATGTGCGTGAGACGTCCATACTAGGTGAGTGTGCACTCTCTCTCCCTCTCTCTCTCTCTCTTTATATACTCATGTATATTCGTGATAGGTCGTATTATTCATATAACCGACGACGTCATTGACTATCGCGAGTGGATACGCGAGAACTTTGAATATCTAACAGCCATGGATCCGATGTCCTCGCTGCCCGCCTACACGAACGGCGCCGCCAAGTATGTGATCTTGCCCTCGGGCACCGTGGTGCATCAGATCTATCATCCGGTGCTGCAACCACACGCGCTCACCCAGACATATCATACGGCAGCTGTGGTGGCAGCGGCTGCCCAGCAGCAGCAGCATCAGCAACAGCACCAACAACACCAGCAGCAACAACAACAGCAGCAGCAGCAACAACAGCAGCAGCATCAGCTGCAGCCACAGGGTCAGCTGGTTGGGAATCTGAACAATATGTCCGCGCTGCGTCATCGGCGTGGCAGCACCTCGTCCGCCGAGGATAGCGAGGACAGCAAAGACTGCGAGGTTGGCGACAGCAGGGAAAGAGAGTCGCTGGCTGGCATCGGGCAGCAGGCAATGGAGATAATTGACATAACCGCCTCGCCGCCGAACGGACTGGATGTGTCAGCGATGCCAGTGAGCGTGCCCAAGCCGATCATGGTGGCGATCAGCAACAGCTCGTTGGCGGGCTCGTCGGTAATGCACACACCCACACGCATAGATACATGATGAATGGCTGCCGGCCTCATGCAGCAGCAGCACCAGCAGCAGCAGCAACAGGCCGTCGGCTGTGCCATGCTGGCCGCAATTGCTCCCAATTCAAGTGTGGCAACGCCACGTGCACAATTGTTGTTGCGCCTCAGCGGCGGCATCGCCGCCGGTGCAGCAGCTGCGGCCAGCATGCCTGCCAAGCCACAGGCCCAGCCAAGCCAACATACATGTATATCTTCTTCACAACTACAACAGCCAGACATGGATGTCCCCCTGGATGCTCTGGAGGATCATGCCGTTAGCAGCCATGTCTACACCACAACCACCACCACCAGCCACGTCCAAGCCAACACGAGTGGAACGCGCAGCTACAGTCAGCGCACTCACGCCAATTCGTATTACCGCCAGCCGCTCTATGTGCCGCCGCCGTTGCAGCAGCAACAACAACTGACCAAGACCATGTCCAATACGCAGCCGAGCAGCTATCACGCCCAGCAACAACAGCAACAACAACAACAGCAGCAGCAGCAGCAACGGCCGCAGCACCTGCGCCTGGCCAACAGCCATAGTAATAGTCTAAACGCTGTCAGCGGCAGCTATCATCATCATCATCAGCAACAGCTGCATCAGCAGCAGCAGCAGCAGCAGCAACAACATCACCATCAGCAATTGCAGCAGCAGCAGCAACAACAACAACAGCAGCAGCAGCATCGTAGGCATTATCAATCAGGCGTTACTAAGCCGGTAGGTTCGCCCACAGTATCATCCAGCAGCACACCAGCTGCTGTCGCCGCCGCCGCCGCAGCAGCTGCCGCAGCGAGTGCGCTTAGTTGCAATGGCAACAGCAGCAATAGCAGCAGCAGCAGCAGCAACAGCAGCAGCAGCCATAGCGGCGGCAATGGCCGCTTGCAGCATATGCGAGAGGCTCGTCTGGTAACTTCATCCTCCTCAATCATTTCCATATCGTCTGAATCCTCAGTTGGCAGTTCAGGCTCATCTCCCCGTTCACCGCGCTGCGCTACTGGTGGTGAATCCGTGGACGCGCCTACCAGCCAGTTGGCCGCGACACCCGAAGATCGCTAATGATTATGCTTACTGGCAGAACTAATTTCAAGCAAGAGAGGGATAGCAAGATCAAGATATTTGTAGTCGAATCAAAATAATTGAGCGAAAAGCGATGGCAAGAGTGAGATAGCGAGAGCAAGAGCAAGAGACAGAAGGATGGCAATTGTCCGTCGTCATGTGCATTAATCAATCTACAATTAGCTGCGTGCGTTAAGAATATTATGATAGCAATTATGATTATTAATATTATTTCTCTTCCTTTCTCACGATAGTTTGAATAGCAGAGATTCACATTCGCATTCACAATCATTCATTGAATCATTTATTTAAATATATATATATATATGTATATGTACTTATATATGTATGTATGTAACCATGTATACGTATGCATAATATTTATTGATGTGTATGTAAATGCTTGTAGACATATCGCCAACGCAAGCGTATGTAAATCGCTATGTATATATATATACACACATATACACGTGTGTGTATGTATATATATATAGCGTGATTCTTTTTAGTAGCAATTTTGCATTTCAAGATTCTTAATGAATATAACAAAACAAAAATTATATACTCAATCCAAAAATCCCCTCCAAAAAAAGAAGAAAAAAAAAAACAAAAAAAAAAGATGAAAAAAATAGGTATTCCTTAAAAGCTAATGGAAATAAGAGAAGCAAATCGCCATACACCCACATATACATATGTATATCTATATATACCACTATATATATATACATATTGGAAATTTAATGTAACTATAGCTGTATGTACTCTCCTCTCTTTAATAGAAACAACAAAAATAATTATTACAAAAAAAGAAAATCCAAAAAAAAAATATATCAAATACAAATACATTCGGTCGATCCATTACGATCCATTGTACGTGTATTGCTGTCTCGCTTGCGCCTTTAACACACACACACACATCAAACTTTCCTAAATACATATAATAATAGCAGATATATACTATATATATATATACAGTTAGTTAACTTGACACTTTGCCCTATTCGTGCGCTAGTTGGTATTTCATTTTGTTTTTAAAATAAATTTGAAGAAAACGCCACTAAAAAAAACTAAATTAAAATATAAAAAACAATATATATAAAGAAAATAGTATAAGATTATGTGAAGCGCAATGTGAAGTACGAAATTTAAGTACGTATATATCTATATATATATACCATATATATATATATACTTACACAACACACACATATAGATAGATAGATATATGTGTGTGTGAAACATAATTTTAATAACATGAATTGTATAGGATTATATAGTTATAAGGTGTGTTTATATATATATATCATTTTTTTCTATATTGTTTCCCCTAGTTGTAAAACAAATCAATTTTTTTTTGTAATGAATTACTTTGCTGCATCCGTAATAGGCTCGAATGAACCTAAGAATAGCAAAAAGAAAAACACAAATTGTTTAACAGATAATACAGAAACTGAAGAATCAAGCAGGAGAAGAAGAAGAAGAAGCAGAAACCACGCGCAAAAATCACGCTAATATTATTAAGTGAAATTGCGCGGGCGAAGAGAAAGAGGAGGAGGAAGAGGAAGAGAAGATGATGAGAGGCAGTAGAAAGGAATATAAAACTAAAAGAAATTTAATATAAATATACATATATATAAATAAATAAATAAATATATGCATAGATGAGGTATAGAAACTTGTAGCATTATGTAATTTCTATAAGCTCCAGAACCAGAAGAAGAAAACAAAACAAAACAACAAAAAAACTGTATTTCATAAGCTGCATATTTTAATTAATGCCTGAATGTTTTTATTGTCATTATTACTATTATGATTATTATCCTTATTGAATATCCCTATTATATTATATTATTCTGCACCTAAAACAAAACCAAACAAAATTGTAAAAGCACATTCGGATAGTACGAATGTGTTTCGAAGCAAAACAAAAAAAAGCAAAAGAAAAAAAAAACCACAAAACGAGATAAAAACAAAAAGAGAACCGACAAACCAACAACAAAAACAACTGTAAAATTATTCATTATCCATAATACTTAGAAACTATATGCATATATGCAATTCCTGCCATTTATTAGTGTACATATACTATCTATGGATAGGCTATAGTCTTCGTTTAGTTAGTGTTTATATTCCCATTGGTCCCAGATCTTCTTCGATTCTCCTTTATTTATATCTTTAATCTTAAACGTACTGCCATTTTGAGAGAGGTTTTTAAAATCGAGTGAAGAAAAAAGAAACAAAACATTTAGACTTTGTATATGTATAACATTTAGGCTGTTTTTCCCCGTTTTTTTGTGTAAGCGTTAAGAAATTCGAAATTTGTGAAGATATGGCAACCTTATGCGTGGTCCTTGTGTGCGCCAGTGTTGGCGGCTATCAACTGAACAAAATTTAAATTTAAAGATCTCCCCTTCCCTTCCCTCCCCCACTAACAAGCACAATCATCAATCTCGACAGCAGCTGAGAGCGAAAGAGAGAGAGAGAAGGAGCTTGCACTATGGCAGCTGCTTTGAAGCCCACCTTACACACCCAAACAGA
Organism: Drosophila repleta; assembly: GCA_018903745.1. NCBI lineage: Eukaryota > Metazoa > Arthropoda > Insecta > Diptera > Drosophilidae > Drosophila > Drosophila repleta. The sequence goes on along the minus strand of JAEIGN010000001.1, from coordinate 213,261 downwards.
CACACATACATACACGCATACAGACGCTTGCATGCTGTACTGCACGCACGCACACACATATACATAGAAAGAACCGTTAGAATGTCGAAAGTAAAGTAAAGCAAATAAGAATTATGAAATTTATGCACTCATCTGTTGAATACATATATATGTGTGTATATATATAAATAATGTGTAGTTAATATATATGAACTAATTGATAAATATGCAAGCGTACATATGTACATACATACATACTGATGACTGCAGTTGTGCGTGCGTGTGTGTAAAGCAGTTGAGAAACGAACACAAAAACAAAAATGTTAGGCTAGGCTTAAGCTCGTAAGACTTACAAACCAACACACATATGTTAGTAGCACACACACACACAGACAGAGAGAGAGTCACTCGCAGGACGCATACTAGTTAAAACATTATTAAATATTAGTGTTCGAGGTTATGACGTAAATTTTCCAATATCCGATCACTGTTTGCTTAGCCAAGTAAGTTGTAACATGTAAACCGTTTTTTTATTATATATATATACACACACTATACATAGCATTGTATTTAATTTGTGTATTTTTCAAAGTGCACGCAAATAGAGATGTGTTTGCGCGCAAATGTATATCGATGTATGACTATCGATTGTGCGTTGCACTCTGATTTACGCGATATATTTGTAGCAAATGAACTACGACGATACGATAAATAAAATATAAATAAATATATATCTATATATATATATATATATATATATATATATATATATATATATATATATATGTATGTATGTATGGTAAAAATTTATAGTTATTTAAGATGAATTCGTAACAAATTTATTATATGCATAAAAACGTAAAATCAACTGATGTGTAATGTATACCTAGCAAATTGATGCGTAAGACGATTAACGATCATTATGTGTACGATTAATGATAATGATAACGATAACGATGAAGTGACAGCCGTTGCATTAGCAACCGCCTAATAAATGCCGTGTTCTATGCACGCAAAACAAAAAACAAACAAAAATAAATGGGATTATTTGTATGTATGTATGTCCGTCTATATACGCATACGTAGGTATGTCTCTGGTTGGGATAACGGTCCGTTTTCACCACTTGATGTAGGTGAACTTGAAGGTCTTGGGATCGCTGGCCTCGCAGACGTACAGCATCAGGATCTTGCAGTGGGCATCGTTGATCAGCTCCCGTGTGCCGAACATGTGGACGCAGTTCTCGTTGCCGCCGTAGTTGTCGGGCATCTGCTTGGGTCCGTTCCAGGGGGCGTAGGTCATGGGGCGGCCCGTCGAGAGCCAGTAGAAGGCGCCCTCGGTGCCGAGATCATTGCCGGAGATCCAGAAGTAGTCGTTGTTCTTGAAGCCCTTGGCCTTGATGTACTTCACCAGCGCCTCCATTTCCGGTTTGTCCTCGATCGAGGCCAAGTGGGCGTTCATCATCCGGCAGGAGGCCGCCGCCTGGAACCAGTTCACCTTGTTCATCGGCTCGATGTAGTAGTAGTTGTCGCCAATCCGGACGAACGGTGTCGTATCAATGTCCGACGGAATGCCTATCGATTGCAGACAGAATGTGAATCGGAATGGAAGGGAGGGAAAATTACCGTTAGCTAACCATTGTAGACCTCCGTGCGATAGTTGGTGAAGATGTTCACGTCCGGCAAATAGGTGAACCCCGGCGCCACACAGCTGCACAGGATCAACAGACGCAACAGGATCAAACACTTTTCGCTCTCGGCCTTCATCTTGCAACACTAACTCTGGCTCGATCTGTTTGGCTAACGCTGGTCAACTGTCGCTAATACCATTCGCCACTGGGCTTATATGCCCCGATTCGCAATCCCCGGCCGCAATCTCTGCGAAGCCTGCGACTGCACCTGCATTGCACCGAAACAACTGCGTAAACAATTCCACAGAAATCAAGCGTAACCCGAGCGCAGTTCGCTTAGCCTGAACCCACCACAACGGGGAATTCAGGGTAAAAGAACTATATATATATATATATATAACTGGAATGCAGGGTATATCGGTACCCATGGGTATATCATTTTCATTTACCGAAGTAAAGCAGATCTGCGCCAGCTGCAGGGTATCTTCTAGTCGGCTATGCGCGACGGAGCACTTGTTCTATGGAAATTTTCTTAGCTTTGCTAACCATATTTCTATTTTTAAATATTTGTCTACATTTTTCTTCTAATTTACAGGGTATTTCACTGGCAAACATAAATTTAGAAAAATAGTTTGAAGTAGAAAAGTGCATTAAAAGTGTAGATAAACACTTTTAGGGCATATTTATATATTTTTTAATATTCTTAATTTTTCTTACATATTTGTTTAGTCAAATACCCTGTAAATTAAAAGAATAAATTTAGAAAATATGCATCAAAAGTATTTTCCTCATTTTTTTTGGATATTTCTATTTTTAAATATTTTTCTACCTTTTTCTCCTAATTTACAGAGTATTTCATTGGCAAAAATAAATTAAGAAAATATTTAAAAGTAGAAAAATGCATTAAAAGTGTGAGTAAATACGTTTAAGGCGTATATATATATTTAAAAATATTTACTAGATTTTTCTTACTAGTTTTTCCACGTAAATACCCTGTAAATTATATTAGAAATTTAAAACATATGCCATAAGAGTTGTATACTCACTTCTTAGGCATAAATATTTTTCTTAAATATTTTTCTACAATTTTCGTCCAATTTACAGGGTATTTTAATGGATAAAATAAATGTGGAAAAATAGTTAATAGTAGAAAAATGCCATGAAAGTGAGGATAACTACTTTCATTTGAAACTATTTTTCTAAAATTTACTTTAAGTGTTTATCCTGTAAATATTACAATTTGCTGTACATTACAATTTTATACATAAATATAATATTTATATTACATATATATAGTTAGTTTATTCATTTATGATAATTCCCCCATAAATGTTATCGTTAGAAATCAAATTTGAATTTGAGCTCTTTTTCGCGCTTTTCAAATATTCAAATCGAGAGTGGCTGCTTGTTATCGGGTTATCGGCTTATCGAACATCGCGAGCTGGCAACGTCTAATTATGAGGCAAACGAGGCAGAGGCGTAGCTCGCAGAAGAAGCGCTCAGCTGCGCATATGACTTGACTGGCTGGTTTCGCATAACAACTAACGGCGCTACTCGGCGCAGGCGCCACAGAGCTGGCCAGTCAGCAGCGAGATCTGGAGAAGAGCAGCAGTTCGATCAGCACCAAAGAAAGTGAACAAGAGAGAAAATGCCAAACGCCTCGTCGTTGTTATTGCTATTGGGCCTCGCCATGGCGACACCTGGCGGCGCTGCGGGTAAGCTGCAAATTTCACTTTACCAAAAATCCCATTCACAATTTGTTTACCAACTGCAATCGATCGGTCAGTGGCCCAGCCCGCCGTGCGGCCGCTGTCGCAGCGCGGCATCATCTTCCCCAAGGAAACCTTCGACGAGTGCTTCGTGGATGCAGCGCAGCAGCAGCCAGGCAGCTGCAAGCTGCTCCAGGATTGCCCCGCCGCCCTGCAGCAGCCACTACTCAAGACCTGTTATTTCGTCAAATTCGATCAGTATGTCTGCTGCGCCCCACAGGTGGCGCCAGCAACGCCGCCACCGACGCCGACTCTGCCGCCGCCGCCAGAGCAGCGGAGGAGCACTAAAGGTGCGTATCGAGTGGATTCATCGATAACCAGTTGCTCACGGCCGAAGTGCCATCTCTTGCAGCCTGCGAGGACTCGACTCTCTTCATCACCTCCGTCGTGGGCGGCCGCAAAACCCATTTTCGGGAGTTTCCCTACATGGCCGCCCTCGGCTGGCGCTCGAACTTCGATGAGAGGATCTACTATCGCTGCGGCGGGAGCCTCGTGGCGAACAACTTCGTGCTCACGGCGGCGCACTGCATCGACTTTGGCGGACAGACGCCCGTGACGGTGCGGCTGGGCGGCGATAACCTGACCATGGACATGGGAGAAGATCATCAGATCCGCCGCATATTCATCCATCCCGGCTACAACGATAAGACCGCCTACAACGACATCGCCCTGCTGGAGCTGGAGGGCCGTGTGAAGGCCAGCCTGCGGCCCGTCTGCCTCTGGCAGCAGCCGGAGTTGACTACGAAGGAGCTGACTGCCATTGGGTACGGGCAGATCAGCTTCGCGGGTCTCTCCTCGGCGCAGCTGCTCAAGGTGGATCTGCAGCACATCGGCAATGGGCAGTGCCAAGGGTACTACACCCGCGAGCAGCTCGCCCAGGGCTTGGCCTCCAGTCAGCTCTGTGCCGGCGACTCGACGGGCAAGGCCGACACCTGCCAGGGCGATTCCGGCGGACCGCTGCTACTGCGTGGCGAGTTCAACACATGGTATCTGGTGGGCATCACGTCCCTAGGACAGGGCTGTGCCACCGGCCCGCCCAGCATCTATACGCGCGTCTCCAGCTACCTGGACTGGATCGAGGACATTGTCTGGCCCCAGCCCGCTCAGCTGACAGTGGATCCCACGTTCGATGTGCGTCTCTCCTAAGTGGACTCCCGGCGGGAACTCACTCCCCACGGTGATGCCCACCTGCAGCAAGCGGGAATTTACCGCCTCGCTGAGTCATCGCGTTACTCATGCGGCGGACGACCTTCTGCTACGCCAATCAATCAATTGAACTTGAACTCGAGCTCGAGCTCTTACGATGTTAACTTGACCGTGAACTGTCTTCAATACATACATACATACATATATATATATATATATATATATATATATATATATATATATATATATATATATATATATATATAATATATATATATATATATACATATATATAATCTTTATTTATTCTTGAATTCTTCAAAGACTTCAAATTTTAATTTATGCCAGAAATATAACAAACAAATTCAATTATTTTTTTATGCCTATTTGGCCCGTCGGGCTGTCCGTCCGGCCGTCTGTCCGTATGCCCATTTCGCGGCTATTGCAGCTAGAGACTTGAAATTTTGGTATATATACTCGTGTATTTACTAATTATACAACGTCTTAAGATTCTCCCAATACGCCCACTAGGGGCGTGGCAAATCAGAAAATATAATATATCTAGAAATGGGTTTTAGTATATGGGAATATATGGGAAGTACCTAGACTGTGCTCTCAAGAGCTTTTCTTCTGCTTTTTATGGAGCATACTTTTAGGCGTATTCTATATATATATTCTATATCTACCCACCTACCGGATCTGATCGAAGTAATAATAATAATAATAAGTAAAGGTCGCTTGCAGCGATGGGCACGCTTTCACGTACTCCCGTATTACTCATGCGGAAATTGTCGAGCTTCCGGTTCGTTGATTTGCGGCATTTGCCGAAGTGGCTGTGGCTCTCCTTCAGAATGTAGGCCGCACATCCAACTTGTCGAAGGTTTCCTTGGTGAAGATGATGCCGCGCTGCGACTGCGCCTGTGCCTCTGTGAGCGAAGTTTAAATGGGATTTTTAACGGAGGGAAATTTTCAGCTTACCCGCTGCGCCGCCAGGTGGCGCCACGGCCAGGGCCAACAGGACCACCAACGCTGAACTTGGCATTTGCATTTTCTGTTCCAACTGCCAACTATGCGGCTGCATCGGTTGCTATTTTTGAACTGGGCAGCGAGAGCAGCCAGCAAAGCTACGTCTCTAGCATAGCAGTTGCTGTTCGTGGCACGTAAGAGCTAGAGAAGTGCAGCGATTCGTGTCCGGTTTATTGTTGACTGCAATTATTAAATTGAATAATAATGCAAATATGTTTTTTTTATTTAAAGCTTACATTAAAACTGATTTCTGGTTATTGCGCGCCAAATGCGGCTACCGCCATCTGTTGTTTGGGCTTTGTTTATATGCTTGCTAACAGCTGTTGAGTAGAGTATCGATTACTTCAGCTTTGGCGCTTTTTTCATATGAAATGCTAAAGCTCTTTTTTCTCTAATGCCAAAGAAATAAATTTTATTGCTGGCAAAAGCTAAATTTTAAATTTATTTTAATATAATTCTTTGTTTGGCATTTTTACAGTAAACATTTGCATCAATGTGCCGCTAACAATGTGCGATATTTGCTGTGGCCGCGATACTTACTCGATGTATTGTGCGTTATGTTTATCGATACAGCAGCTGAGCTGCTAGCCGATAGTGGCAACGCCAATTCAGTTGAAAATCATTCACTGAGCGAATCGGACGCGCTGTGTGCAGCGCGAGCTTTTGGTTTGAACGAGTCGAGACTCGCAGCCGGCATTTTAAGCGCGTACTCCGTGCATTTACATTGTAAGCGACGCGCGCAACAGGACGTAAACAACGGTAAAAACGGTTCATTAAAAATAGACGCGCGTGCATGCGTAATTTAATACTCACACACGCACACACATGCACAGAGAGATGAGACATATATTTGCTGTTGTTTTTATTTTTTTTCCCGTTTTAGTGCAATTGTATACAAGTGTATGGGTCCATCCATGACTTTGTCTATGTGTGTGTGTGTTCGTGCACTTAACAATTGTTCCAATTTGAATAGCGATCGCCGAAGGTAAACCAGCTGCTCGTATAGCTGGTTTTTTTTTTAACTGTGACTTTTAGCTGTTTATTGCTTCTTTTTTTTAAACAATGAAATATATAAATAATTCCAAGTGCAATTCTTTAATATTCTTTTATTTTTTTAGTATTTGTTGACGTCATTTTTGGTATATTTCATGAATCATCTCTCTCTCTAATGCTGTGAATTCCCAATTAGTTTTTGCCCATATTAAATTCTCGATCAAGTTCAATGCTGTTGGCCATGACGTCATCGGCGCGCCACTGGCTGACATGAGCTCATTGGCTAAATTGTGAATAGAGCGAGAGAGAGAGAGAGATAGAGAGTGACTACAGTTACAAGCAATGTTTCCGTTATATTGACAACAACAGAAATTTGTAACTTCAGCGATCGATTTTGAGGCAGAGAAGTCGTCGCGCTTATCAGTTGATAATGAGAAGTTGCTCAAGGCGCACGATAAGATAAGACACAAATATGTAGATAAACGCAGATACACACACACGCACACACACATAATATATTGGCTATGTGTCGTATACCCTGTATTTGCATAGCAATATGTGGGGCATGCCAATGTTGTGCAATGTGCGTTTATTTAGCTAATGATAAACATTCACAGTTTGACAATCATTTGTTGGCTACAGTTTGAGTGTGACTTACTTCACGCTGTCTCTATGCAATGCATCTCAGCTTGACGGTCATTGCTGGTTACAGTTTAAGAGTGGCTGGCATCTCAAGTTGCTGTCTACAGTTTTAAAGTCTGCCATGCATCTCCTCTCAGTTTGACAGTAATTGCTGTTTACAGTTTCGCAGTGACTAGCATCTCAACAGTTTGCTAGTCCTTACTGGATACAGTTTAAGAGTTACTCAAATCAATTCTATGTTTGACAGCCATTGGCAGCTACAGTTAGCGAGTGACTTGCAGCTGCGCTAAGTCTCACAGCTTGCGCAGTTTGCATGCCATTTCAAGCTACAGTTTGAGAGTGACTCACGGACTTGCTTTATTTTCTATTTCATATCACAAGCAGATTCATAGAAGTACAAATTGAACAAGTTTCAGCCAACTCAACTATAACCGGTTAAAAATAAAAATAATAAAAAATTACAACAATTACCAGCATCAGCAACAACAACAGCAACAGCAACAGGTGAGTTAAAAGTGGGCAAATTTTGTGGTTTATTTTGATGTGTGAGGTAGGTTGAACGTCACCCACAATCAACTGTACTTTCACTTGACGGTAACGGTAATACTTATGGCTGAAAACGCGCGCGTTTTAAACAGCACATGGGACAGCCGATAGGCAAGGCGACTAAAAACGCTAGCGCTTAAAAACGCCTGCGTGTCAGTCAAGTGAATTTCGAGCGGAAATTCAAATGCAAAAACGACATCGATATGAATTGAATATGTGTATATATCTATATACACACATGTGCAGGTATTTATGTATGTGTGCATTCATTTGTATACAAATTTTGACCTGCATTTCAAATTTTGAGCAAGGTCTTTTTTTATGATTTTTCATGGAGCGAACGAGCTCCAGAGAAGACGAGAAAATGATCTCATTTGGCGAACAATTTAAACAACAAATTTGCAAAGAGAGAGAGAGAGAGAGAGGGGGGGGGGGGAGAGGGAGCGAGAGGGCGAGCAAAGCATAAATTAAATTTTGCTTGTTTAACACGAATTTCGATTTATAGCTGAAATATTGATCCACTCCAATGTTCGACAGATATATAGACATATGCACATAGACTTATACGTGAAATAATTCGAAATTTGTGAGCGAAAAATTCACATTAATAAATATATATATAAATATAATATTAGAAATATATAAGAAAAAATAAATAAAATACTATAAAGAAGTAGATAAATGAAATATAGAAAAAATAAAAATACATAAAATAATAAATAAGCAAAAATAAAAAATAAATAAATAAAAATACTATAAATCAATCAAATAGATAAAATATATTTAAATACCAAATATTAAAATAAAATAAATAATATATTATATAAAAAATCTATAAAAAACAAAATATATAAATTAAACAACAAATAAATGAAATATTAATTAAACAAATTAAATTAAATTTTTAATTTTCAGTCTAAAATAAATTAAATTTTTAAAATTAATATTTTATTTTGTTCGTAGTCAAAATTTGTAGTCAAAAAACAAAATAAAAAGTAAACAAAAAATATGTTAAATAAAATAGATAAAATAAAAAATAATTTAATAACTAAATAATAATTTAATAAATAAATAAGAATTTAATAAATAAAGTTATCAAACAAATTCAATTTGCATTGATTCCGCTTAAATTAAATCTCAATTTTCAAGAATTTTATGCTGCTAAGCAAATTTTTATTGATAAATTTAAAAAATACTATACTAAATAATAAAAAATAAACTCCAAATGAAAATAGTTTACAAATTGAATTTGAGTTGACAATTTGCTGGTGAGGCGCATAACATGAAAGTTGGCTGAGATTGAATAGAAAGAAGCAAATTGAAGAGGAGCGAAGAAAGTCAACTGAAAAGAAAGCGATTGCAAAAAAAAAAGAAAAAGAAATAAATGAAATAGATCTCGAAGCCATATATATATATATTGATATAGATATATACTTATTTATTTCTATATCTCTGCTTGATGTACTCTCATATGCTCTTCCAATATTCTCTTTGATTTTGTGCTTGGAATTCGTTTTTCTTCTCAAACTTCTCACATATGTGATTTTCCGTCCACACCTTTAGACGTGTATTTTGAAACAAATTTCATTTCATTTCACTTAATTTCATTTTTTGTGTGTTATTTTCTTGCCTTTTTTTTGTTGTTTTTGTTTTGGGCCATCTGCGGTTCATTCAACTTGAGCGCATTTGGCCAATTGCGTTGGCTTTTAAAAATAATTTCAACTGCCTAGTTTTTGGCTCCGCTTTTGGGTTTGTTTTTAAGATGACCGTTCATACGGTGCAGAAGAGTATATTAGGCTGTCTGTTTACATATACTTCTGTATATATATTATACATATTTTATTTAAATTTATTTTATTTTACTTATTAACGAACTTGTTTTTTATTTTTATATTAATTATATATTAATTTTTAAAAATATATTTTATTTTTATTAATTTATTATTTATTTTTTAAGTTTAATTAATTAATTAATTTATTTTACAAATTTATTTTTAATTATCTTTTTATTAGTTAATTCATTTAGTTATATTTTATTCATTCTTTTTTAAATTTATTAATTACGAATTTATTTTTATTTTTATATTCATTTTTAAAAATTTATTTTATTTTTTACTAATTTATTATTTTTTTTTAAGTTTTATTAAATTAATTTATTTATTTTACAAATTTATTTTTAATTATCTTTTTATAAATTAATTTTTTTATATTTTTTTATTCATTTTTTTTATAAACTAATTATATTAATTAGTTTAATTATATATTTATTCTTTTTGTTTTAAATATTTTTTTTAAATTATTTATTTATGTATATTATATTATATATAATATAATTATTATATATTATGTACGTGAACGGGCATTATGCAGTCGGGTAGAGGCTCTGTTTGGGGCTCTGACTGAAGTTTCCTTCGTGTTATATTTGTTTTGCTTTGGTATTTTACATGTTGCATGGGTCGGGAGGGCATGCGTGAGCCGCAATTACTGTAAATTGATATGGAATATATAGTGCATATATAGCATATGCATGTGTGTGTGAGCGAGTATGTGTGTGTGTAAGTGTAACCTCATTTGCGTGGCGACAATCAAATGCAATTTGAGATTAGGGCCACCGGCTCAATGTCTGGTGAACCGGGGAGTGGAACTGGAACTGGAACTGGAATGGGAACTGGAACTGAAACTGGGTAAAAAGCGTCGAAAGTTTTTATGGCTCAACGAAAGAGCGGCAAATCGAGCTTGATTGAGCACTAAAAACACCTTTTTGTGTTGTTCACCAAGAATCAGTTCCTGGAGTCAAGTCTTGAGCAACTCGGCCGCGAACACAGGAAACCTCTTCAGCCATATGGCATTGGCGGGCATTTCGCAATTAAGTGGGTCATAATATGACCCACCCGCACTCTGCTGCAGTGCACTACAGCCAGGCGGGCATTAGAAAGGGAAAGTCAGAGCGAATTCAAAGGAAAATCCCCTATTAGTTCGTGCCGATTCGGGGTGGATGGATTGGCGGACTGCTGGGTGGGTTATGGTTGCTATGGCCGGCTTTGTGGCCCAGTTTGTTGTGGTCATAAAACTGTCAGTTCGGCCGTTCGCCAAGTCGCGGGCTTCTTAACGTCTTGATTTATGCAGCGGAGCCCCAAACAGTGGGAAACAACGAAAGCCGCTGCAAGTGGGCTGCAACGACTGTCCCATACTCGTGCGGCATAGAGAAAACTCGTATGAATTTACTAACTAATTTATAGATCTACACATGCCAGATCTTTATTAAGCAATAAGCATTAAGCTATAATTTTCTATCTATTTATCTATATCTGCCAAAGGCTTAACTATACTCTCTTAATAGAGCTCTTCAGCACTGCTTTATACTTCTCTCCCTCTCTCTCTCTCTCTCTTTCTCTCTCTGGTCTCTAACTTCACTCGTTTAACTTCATATCAGAAACTTCAATATTTTTACACGAAACCAATATACTCTCTTCTGTATCATGAGCGCGCATATAAACGCATCGCGCATCGCATGCATGAAGCCCATCAGCCCAAGTGCTGCAGGCCTATGACTAGCTCTGGGTGTGAGTTGAGCTCTGTCGGCTAAGTTCTAAGACATTTTCAAGCGAGAAAAAAAGCCAAAAGTCCCGGTTACCCAAATACCCTATTAATTTGCTATTGCGGATGTTTAAGTTGACTCATGAGTTGCTCATAAATTTGTCAAACATATGCAAGAGATTAGATAAGTACTACATATATAGAAATATATATATATATAGATATGATACTTGGAGTGAATGAATTCGTTTATATTAGCAGTTGATATCATCCAAACAGCTTGTTTCGCCTGGGGTTGAAGATAAGTTATATTTCTAGCTTATCTAGAAATTGTAGCTGTGAGTGAGGAAAGAAAAACAGCTAGCTAAAACTTTCTCTCTCTCTCTCTCTCTCTCTCTCTCTCTAACCGCCTTAACTCCAAGTTAGGGTATATCTAAGTCGAGTATAGCTCAAGTAATAACTACCTAGAGCACGGCTGCTTCTCTCTTTAACTGCCTTAACTTATATTATAGTTAGGGTATATCTAAGTCGAGTATCCCTGTTTAAGGGGCGGCTCGGTCTTCGTGCAATTAGCTTTTGAGTGCGGCCCACGCAATGTGTGTCAAATTTCAGTGTTTTATATATGAATGGGCGGGGAGTAAAAAGTGTTAAGGGTAGGGGGCTGCGATAATTGCATTTAACGCAGTTTTTATTGATCCGCTCCATGAACGGTGGCCATCTGGGCAGATGACGCATTCGCCGAGCGTCGTTTCGTGACGAAATCTTCCAACTAGCATCCGAAAGGCAAACACAACACGCAATCTGTGCCATCGATTGTCCAGAACGGCAAATTATAATGTTCTCTATTATCATCATGATGATCATCATCATCTGGAACGCATCTGATCGGTCGCCCACTCAGCTCGTTTTGTGTCAAGTTTTTGTTTGGCTTTGGGCCTCAAATTTATAACTCAAGCGAAATCAAATCGTGAAGAAGCACGAAAAAATCCCATCGACTTCCATCTGCGCCGCATTCCCAACTCAATCGACTCAATTTGGCGTAGCAAAAAATGAAAACAAATGTATCTAAAGCGGCGGAAACTATAATATGGAGGTGTCTGACGAAATATAGACACACATATATATATATATAAATATATATATATATCGTAAAAATATATATAGAGCTAGACAGCTCGTTTATCTGGCACATTTTCGGGCTTTGCGCAAGAATTTATCGAAATTATCTGTAGACAGAGTGTCTGATATGCAATTTACATACTTGAATATCGTAAATGGATAACATGCCTGAGGGATCTTCATGTTTTGAATATCTATCTGAATAGTTCTTTGTCTAGACTTATTATTATTATAGACAAAAGTTAAGATCTTAAACTGAATATCGTAAATGGCTGACAAGAATAACGAACAAGTACAGAAATATGTTCATAAATTGAATATCGTAAATTGACTACAATAAAAATACAGAAAGATGCGCACATGCTGAATATCGTAAATGGGCAGTACAAGATTTTTATTTAGTGAATATCGTAAATGGGCAATAAAAGATTTGTATGTATTAAATATCGTAAATGGTCAACTTTTATTAGATGACGATACGGCAACATTGTCACATCTTGCAAATATCGTAAATGAAAATAATGATGACTTTTCTGCTAAGTCTACAAAAAGAGATATATGAAGATACTAATAGATTTCCATATATTGAATATCGTACAGTAAATGCATTAAAGTATAGCAGCAAGGGCAAGTACATTAAATTCTAAAAAAAGTCTCCACGTATACAATATCGTAAATAGGCAACAATAATAATGGAAAACTGCAAAAGGCAAGAGAAAGAACGTCTTATATTGAATATCGTATGTGGGTAACAAAGGTAGACTGCAACTGCATTAAAATACGTCATGATCTACGTGTATTGAATATCGTAAATAGGCGAGAAAAGTAGGATGAAACACCACAAAGAGATATTGAATATCGTAAATGGGCGAGAAAGGTAGTCTAAAACACTACAAAGAGATATTGAATATCGTAAATGTTCAACTAGTATATCGTAATAGTTAATTGTATATCTTCACATATTGAATATCGTAAATGGGCTAATAAAGTAGTCTGAAACACTACAAAGAGATATTGAATATCGTATATGTTCAACTGGTATATCGTAATAGTTAATTGTATATCTTCACATATTGAATATCGTAAATGGGCGACAAAAGTAGTCTGAAACACTACAAAGAGATGTTGAATATCGTATATGTTCAACTAGTATATCGTTATAGTTAATTGTATATCTTCACATATTGAATATCGTAAATGGGCGACAAAAGTAGTCTGAAACACTACAAAGAGATGTTGAATATCGTAAATGTTCAACTAGTATATCGTAATAGTTAATTGTATATCTTCACATATTGAATATCGTAAATGGGCTAACAAAGTAGTCTGAAACACTACAAAGAGATATTGAATATCGTAAATGTTCAACTAGTATATCGTAATAGTTAATTGTATATCTTCACATATTGAATATCGTAAATGGGCTAACAAAGTAGTCTGAAACACTACAAAGAGATATTGAATATCGTAAATGTTCAACTGGTATATCGTAATAGTTAATTGTATATCGTCTGCTTTCTGCGCAGTGTATTTTCAATTGAGAATTGTACTTTGGCTCTAAAGTAAATTATATCAATTTAATATAGTTTGCATTTGACTTGATTCGTGGGCAACACGAAGAGGAAGAAGAAGAAGAAGAAGAAGCAGGCCGTCAGGGGCGACCTTTGTTTTTGCCAAATTGCCCGTGAACTCTTGACAGTGAATTGCAATTGAATTTGGAATAGGCGAGGAGCAGGAGGAGGCGCGATAAGGCAGGGAACGAAATGATGTATTCATCGAATCTGGACGCATGTATTCATGTTCGGTTAATTGAATCATTTGGCGCTTGGGGCGCCACGTAGTGCGCGATATGCAAATGTGAATAGTTTTTCGCTATCGTTGTTCTGGCCTCTTTTTCGATTCCATTTTCGTCACGACCCTCGTCCGACCTTTAGTCAGACTCGAGAATAAACAGCTGACCACATGGCCCGAGCCGCAACTGGATCGCAACTTATGAAATGCCCCAGCAATATCGATGACAATGATGCTGATGACGATGATGACGGCAGCGGCACTCAAATTAAATTCGAGGCTCGGTTCTCTTGCTCCCATTTGATCATGCTTTTGTAATTTTCTAAAATGTTCTCGCTTAGGTTTTGTTTATCAGCGAAACGAGCTGCAAATGCGTTTGCCTGTTGTAGGCGAGCGCCTATGATGGGGAAAAAGGGGTGTATTAGTGCTCTAGAGAAATATGCTTCTGATGAAGTTTACGAAGTTGTGGCGGATGTTCGTTGGCAACTGGGTCAGTAAAGCTCTGACTTGCTCAGTTGATCCCAAGATCTCTTGATAACTTGATCAGTTGATCTCTTGATCACTAGTCGATCACTTGATAACTTGATCACTTGCTTAGTTGATCTCTTGATCACTAGATCACTTGCTTAGTTGATCTCTTGATCACTAGATCACTAGTTGATCACTTGATAACTTGATCACTTGCTTAGTTGATCTCTTGATCAGTTGATCACTTGATAACTTGATCACTTGATCAGTTGATGACTTCATCTGGTGGTCTTTTGATCACTTGAACACTTGATCACTTGCTTAGTTGATCTCTTGATCACTTGATAACTTGATCAGTTGAGGACTTCATCTGGTGGTCTCTTGATCAATTGATCTCTTGATGACTTGCTTAGTTGATCACTTGGTCGGTTGATCACTTGATCACTTTCAGTTGATTACTTGATCAGTCGGTCACTTGATTAGTTGATCACTTGAATACTTGATCACTTGCTTAGTTGATCTTTTGATCACTAGATCACTAGTTGATCACTTGATCTCTTGATCATTTGCTTAGTTGATCTCTTGATCACTTGATAACTTGATAACCAGATCACAAGTTGATCACTTGATCAATTGATGACTTCATCTGCTGGTCACTTGATCACTTGTTGATCACTTGATCAGTTGATCGCTCGCTTGTTACTCACTTGATCAGCTGTTTACTTGCTCACTCGCTCCCTAGATCTCTATATATTCTACAGAACTATTTTTCAAGTACTGCACATATTAGTCTATATCAGCTGAGTGAGCATTGAGCAGTCGGCACCAGTCATGCTGCCTGCCCGCACTGAGGCATTTCAGCAAAATCAGCTTAAGCTTTGTTTGCATTTGCATTCGCTTTAGCATAAGCAGCTTAACTGAATATCTAACAAAGTGGAAATACAGTCTTCGCTCCAGATGACTCATGAATATATATATATATAACATAAAAACAATTAGCATTTGTTAGCATATAGAAATGGCTTATCTACGTAGCAGCGAACGTAGCTATATGGCGTCACATCAATCGGGTTTGGATAGGTTTTAACTGGCTCGAGATATCTGCAAAAGTAAATGAAATAACAGAAGTTAGGAAAAGCTTGATTTATGCCTAGTTTCTTTCGATTCTATAGCTATATAGAATATAATATGTATATATATACTGATCTTTCGTCATCCTGAAACTGAAATTTCCTCAAGCTCAATTGAATAATATTCAAAACATGAAATACTCGTTTCGTTGACGGTTCTTCCAGCACTTCTTGGCGAGTGACTACTGTAACAAGTTTTTGTGTAGAACTTTTTAATTTGTTGGATATATAATATATGAAGTATCAAAGCTTGAGCGCTGAGCGCGACCTTCAAAGCTAAACTTGAAAGATAATACGAGTCTTTCCCACCAAATAAAAAACAATATAAAAAGCACTTAAGAACGACTGCACAATGCCCGCCAGAGCAGCTGAGTAGTAGACTTAATGCCCGCTATATATAGCTATCATATGACACACACGAAAACCTATATACTCTCTTTGTTCAAGGCGCTGAGTAAACGCAGCTAATTGCTGCATTATTTGAGTTAATTTGTTTAGCGTAATTAGAGAACGAGGCGAACGTGACATGAATTTGAATATTACTAGCCGATTTCGGGCCATAAATGAGCTGGATCTATATATAGTATATATATAGTCTATATATTACACTGTAATCATAGTTGTTATTGAAGGCAGCGGCTAATGAGTCACGTATGTGTGGGGCCGGGCGTTGAGCTCGATTGAACTTTTTATGGGTAATTAACAGTTGCTCGATGTTGTTGTTGTTGCTAGTTGTTGCTAGTTGTTGTTGTTGTTGTTGTTGTAGTCAAGCACAAACAAAGCAAAGGCGATAAGAGCCGAGCGCCCCTTTGCGGCACAGGAAGACGCAAGCCAGATCATTGGGAGCATAATGTGGTGGGTGGTCAGCTACAGTGAGCACAGGCTATGGCCGCCATCTGGCTGGCTGGCTGGCTGATTGAGCAAGTGTGGCCTCTTTTCTAGTCATTATATATAGATATTATTTATATATATATATATATACAAAATATATATATAGTTCGCCTGTGAGCCAGACGCACATTCATATTGCGTGTGTCTCATCGCCGCATTGCACAATTATTTATTATTCTTGATTTTAGTTATTCCTCCTCTCTCTCTCTCTCTCTCTCTCTCTCTCTCTCTCATTCTCTCTCGCTCTCTTTATTGTCTTCCCTGAAATAGAAAATGCTCGAAACTTAATTTGTTTGTTTATAAACATTTGCAGCACTAAATGAATGAATGAATGAATGTTAATGTTCTTCGGTTTTACTGGCGTTTCGCATTGCCTCGATGTCGAATCAATTTAGGCAAGGCTCAAGCATACACTGTCCGAAAAGAGGGGTTTGGTCTTCAAGTTCAAAAATAGCTATATATATATATATATACTTACCTACCTCACTTCGACTAGTTCACATTGCGGTTCATTTGAACATTCTTTGCGCTTGATAAGCGCGTGTTTTTTTCCCCTGATTTTTGTTTTGCTTTGTGCTTCATGAATCATTTATAATATTTTATTGCGAAGTTGCTAAAGTTCTTTGTTTCATGTTTGGCCCTGGCCAACAGTTTCCTGCCCTGCAACTGTTTTGGCTGCCCGCACGAACTTGAACTTGACTTTAGCCTTCAAGAAACTCGATTTGAACTAGTTTGGAATGCGCAAATATATATGAACATAATATATATAGAAGATCGCAGTATATGGACTAAATTAAGTTATCGATAACATGTCCATGTGGAATTTAGCATTTTATCGATTCATTTCCTTTTCGAAGTATGGCAGCTATATAACACTTATAGAACTATTTCTTATATTCATTACAATTACAGTTGTGTTATCGATAACATGCTAATGACAATTTAATCGATAGCTTAAGTTAACAATTCTGATACCTATACACATTTATTGAGCTTTTACTATATAATTAAAACTCGAAATCTAATGTAGAATCAGTAGCTCGATGACAGTTATATGTATATAGCGATTCAAGTCCAATTCCTAGTCATCGATAACATTGAAATAGCTATTAGCCATCTACATAGAATAGTGTTATCACGCTAGTTTTATCCCAGTTGTCATCTCCTCTCGCTGTTACTGATCTCTGACTGTCATCGAGCTCCTCAGCATCGGCCTTAGCTCTAGGCCAGATCGGCGCCCACCAGCAACAGGAAACCGCAACAAATAGGCGTCGCAGTCTCCCTCTCAAACTGCACCTCTCCCTCTACCTCTACCTCTACCTCTCTCTCTCTTTTTTTTCCCTCTCGCTCTGTGCTTAGTTTTTTGCTCTTCTTGTGGTTCGTTGAGTGGGTCTTGCGGTTTTTTCGGTTTTAGTTTTGATTTTCGCAGTGACTTTGGCAAAAGGCGCCCACTCGAGCAGCCCGCAGCGAATTGTTGCATGTGCCGCTCGCATGGGGGCTGCCGCCGCTGTCGCTGCTGCTGTGTGGGCTAAACGCGTGGCAGTTGCTAGCGATGGCTGACCTGAACTGGGTATACCCTGTAAATGCGAGTTATTGACAAATATTTATAGTTTTATGGTATTATTGTGTTATGCATGCATTATCATTAGCATTGTCATTGGCATTGTTATTGTTTTTAGTACTTCGCTACGCAATTAGTAGTATTAGCATACTCATATTAGCTATCATTGTCATTGTCATTGTCATTGTCATTGTCATTGTCATTGTCATTGTCATTGTCATTGTCATTGTCATTATCGTAGACATATTCATTATCATAGACATATTCATTATCATTATCATTGTCATTGTTTATATTATTATTATTATTAATCATCATTATCATTGTCATTGTTGCTTTAACTGTCACTTATACTGTCATTGTCATTGTCATTATCATTGACATTGTTATTGTTTTTTATATTGTCATTATTAATATCATTGGCATTGTCATTGTTCTTGTTATTGATTTAGTCATTGTCATTGTTATTATCATTGGCATTGTCATTGTTCTTGTTATTGATTTAGTCATTGTCATTGTTATTGTCTTTGCATTGCCACTGTCATTGTCATTATCATTAACATTGGCATTGTCTATTTTGTTGTTATAGTCATTATCAATATTATTCTCATTCTCATTGCCATTGCCATTGCCATTGTTACTCTCATTATCATCATTGTTCATTGTTTACTATCAATATTATCACTTTGATCATATCACTTATAGGAAAGATATATAATAATAATGATATTTATTATATAGAATAAACTTATCTAGATTAGAGGTTTATATTAGCCTTTCTCCTTTCCCTTTCTCCTTTCCCGTATTCACTGTATTATCGCTTGCAGCGAAAGCTTCAATATTGTTTAGGCTATTTCGCATACCCTGCCCTATCATCTATCCCATTAGCATATGGCCAACTGGCTTGGCCTGCATAACTTTGGCTGGCTACAACGGAAATGTAACTCTCCCTCCCTCACGCCCTCGTGGCAAGCCCCGCTCCAAATATGAAATGTAATGGGTCGCCGGTCAGGAGGGCAGCGCACGTGACTCCATCGAACGGCAATGCGCTCACCCATAACTCCTTCTTCGCCCTCATCGCTCTGCCTCCCTCTCTCTCTCTCTCACTATCTCTCCCCCGTGCCCACTTGAACCCTAATAGAATGTTGGCGTTACGCTTTGCCAAGCAGTTGGCATTGGAATTTCAATTTCATTTGGCAAGACGTCGACAACGCCTCATAAGATCGGCGCACTATATGCACGGCTAATGGAATGTTAGCTTTTAGTTTAGCTGTTGTCTCTGCCTTCGACTCTGCCTCTGCCTGTGCTGCGGCAGCAGCTTCTGCGGAAGTTGAGAAATGCATTCACTGCGGAGGTTGGGCCAGCAGCGGGTCGCCTTGGCTAAGCAATGCTGAGGGCTTGGCTTTGCCATGGAATGCCCATTTGCAGTGTCTGTCAAACTGTGTCTGCTTCTTTAACTGCCGCTTCAATTGAAATTGCAGACGGCAAATTATTTCCGGCCATGAAATTCGAGTGTGCACCCTTTGCACTCTATTACCCCCCTCTTGCCTCCTGCCTCTTGTCTTTCGCCTCTGGCGTCGCTTTTTTCGACATCAACAGCTGCGCCAGGGGAGATGCTCTTTAATCTAATTAAGTGCGCTGCGACTCTAAAACCCAGCGAGCGTTCAGCATGATGATGATGACGTTGATGATGTTGATCATCAGGCAGCTTATGTCCCAGGCGTAGCAGCCATAATCACCAAAGGGATCTCTGCCTGTTCCAACTGCTGTCTTCACAGTTATATACAAAGTACATATATACAAAAGTTGGAAAAGCTTGAATATATATGAAATATAGCAAATATATAGAGAGAGGCAGAGAGACAAAGAGAGTGAGAGAGAGAGAGAGAGAGAGAGGGCAATGTCTGTCTATCTGCATGTGGCTTTAAAGATTTGTTTGTGAGAAATCCAATTGATATATCTGACTTACATATCATATATGTATATATATATATATATATGTACTAGTCTCTGTTAGAATCCTTGTCTTATGAATGTTTTTTGGTTCATTCGCCTTTGGCTTTTGGCGTTGTGCGCAATAGAGAGCCTCCCGAGCTCCCCCCGTTCCGGCCGTAGCTCTGCGGCAGGCGAGCAACTGTTGTTTACCTTATGCAAATTTGTGTTGGCACGAATCATACGCCCTGGCAAAGACACCCCCACCCTGGCAAGCCAACCCCATTTGTGTGTGTGTGTGTGTGGCCCGGCTAACGGGTTCAAAAAACTTTTGGTGACATTTGGCCGGATGGACGGAGGGGGCTGTGCCTTTAATTGCTGGCAAAGCGCTTTAGGGGTGCCCAAGCCAAGCACGGCGGGGGGTGGTTGTCGGCGTGTCTTGGGCTCACTTATGCACTTGGCGTAACGGAACTCTTATTGATTTTCTTGGTTTCTGTGTGTTCGGGCTCATTTTGGTTTTCCTTTCTGTTTGCTTTTTTTTTTGGCAAGAAGCAAGTCAGTGGGTCGCCCGGGGCCAGGTGGTGGTGGTGGTGGTGGTTGCACTCCGGCTGTTGGGCCACGGAATTTATGACACCAATTATTATATGAATTCGAAATTTGTTTGGCGCGTTGCCAACGACAGACAGAGAGACGGACGGACGGACGGACGGACGGACGGAGGTAGGGAGTGAGAATCGGATATACTTCCGTCTATAAATATATACGGATATACGCTTACTTATACGAACGTTTTGCACTTTCCCGCTTTTCAGGCAACACGCTGCGGCTGCTCTCTCAAGGCCGCGCCGAAAACGAACCCAATAAGAATAACAAGAGCCATCGCTAGGCGCATCGGGAAATATGTCAGGGCGTAGAAGTCAGACACAGATGGCGCCACCGCCGCCGCCGCCCAAGCCCACCAAGTCGCAGTCGTACGGCAATGGGGCGATACCGAACGGCAACAGTAATGGTAACGGTAACAACAACAGTTACAACAGCAATAAAATTGTCGCAGCGTCGGGCAATGGGAGCCAGCGGCAGAGCTTCGAGCAGGCGGCGAATCAGAACAGCAACGCTGTCCGCCGGAGTCAGACGCCGCCGCGCACCGAGCAGGTCGTGATGACGCCACGTGGCAAGACCGCCAACAGTACCGTTATACTGATCGAACGGAAGCTCGTCGATGAGATCAACGATCGGGTGCACGTCGCCGGCGGCGACCACACGGGCATCATCATCAACAAGGACACGGTCGCCGGCCAGAAGAGCGCCAGCAAGGCGGCCGCCCTCTCCCTCGAGTTCCGTGTCTTTCTGGTCAGCGCCAATACGGGCAAGCACTCGCAGGAGTCGCGCACGCTGCGCTTCTGGTTCCGGGACTGGCTGACCAACGACGAGAAGCAGGCCCACATTGCCCAGGACTTCTTCAAGGAGCTAGTCAGTCCGCAGGACTTTCCCAGAGGTAGGCTGAAGCACATCCCAGACTGGAAGGATATGCTTTATATATATATATCTCTCTCTCTCAGATTACGTGGGCTTCATCAAGAAGATCATGAAGCTGCTGCAGCACGGCTACAGCGAGATCCAGTCGATTGAGATTGAGCTGCGCATCCTGGAGGAGACATCGGCGCCGCCCTCACGTCCACGTAAGTAGCAGCTGAGATTGTCTGTCTCTGCCTATCTCCCTCTCTCTCTCTCTCTCTTTCTTTTTTTATAGTTTTGTTTGTTCTCTTTTATTTTTGGTTCTCCTTTCAACTCTCCTTTTGGGTTTTTGTTTTGTATCTTTCTCTCTCACTATCTCTCTCTCTCTCTCTTTCTCTTTTGTTATCTCTGATATCTGGTGTCTTTTTATGAATATAAATATATATACGCTGGGCATATGCTGGTCATATAACGGTCATATGCTGATCATATGCTGGTCATATACTGGCTGTAAACTGGTCATATGCTGGTCATATGCTGGTCATATACTGGTCATATGTTGGTCATATGCTGGTCATATGCTGGTCATATACTGGTCATATGCCGGTCATATACTGGTTATGTACTTGTCATATACTGGCCATATGCTGGCTATATACTGGTCATATGCTGGTCATATACTGGCTCATATATGGTCATATATGCTGGCCATATCCGGCGTACAGCGCGCGACGGCTACATCATCTACTGCTACGGAGACTGCAATCGCAAGTTCGAGGAGGCGTTGCTCGCCCAGAAGAAAACAGGTGATGGCGACAATCTGATGAAGGCCATTTGGCTGGACATGTACACCGAGCAGCTGAGCGCGCGGCGCAAATGAGGCGCTGCCGCTGTCTCAGTCGCTGCCTCTGCCTCTGCCTCTGCTGCCGCCGCCGCTTTCAATGCCAACTAATCCTCGCCAGCCACCAAAAGAACAAAAAAGAAATCCAATTACTAAAAAAAAATAGCAACAACAAATCATCATAATTTCTTGTCTCTTGTTGTTGTTCTGTTTCTTGTTGTTCTCATTCTTGTTGTTGTTGTTGTTGTTCTTCTGTTTTCCCGTTCGTTCGTTTTACTAATGCACGCGCACTTCAATCAAATTTCTAATTAAAAACTAAAAATAAAATGAAACGCACTGAGTTTTCGTACAACAAAAACCAAACACGAAACACGAATTGACAAATAAATGCGTCTAGTTGCTGTTAAACTGTACAAAACTGTGTCTCAAACTGTGTGTGTTAGGCAAGCTGAGCTGCCGCCCTAACAGTCGTCCTCAGACTGCACGTTGCGCTTGCCAAGCGCTCTCAAACTTTTACTGTGCAGCTGCTCAAACTGTATTTGCAAGCAATGCTTTCCTTACAGTCGTTCTCAAACTACTGTGCATCTGTGTATTGAATATGGCGCTGTCTCTTGCCAAGCACTCTCAATCTTTTACTGTTGAGCTGCTCAAGGCTGCTGCTGCTTAAACTGCGTTTGCAAGCTACGCTTCAACTTAACTTGAAGTTCTGCTCAAACTGTTGTGCGTCTGGCGCTGTGTCGCTAGGCAATGGACCTCAAACTGTTGTAGTTTACTGTTAAGCTGCATGAGTGTGTGTGCTGGCAATGCGTTGCTTACGCTTGATGTTCAATGCTGGTGAAACTGTTTGAATTGCCTTTAGCTCAGCTACTTGCCAGTGGCTCTTAAACCTATTACCTTGTTGAACTAAACAAGAATGCTGCTCAAACTGTTTTGCAGGCATAACTTTCGCTCTATTTGCAATGCTTGCCTAACTTTTGTGCGTAACCTGTGATGCTTGCCAGTAGCATTAAAACTGTTGTTGATTTGCCATGCTGCTCAAACTGTTATCTGCCACTGTCACTTACCACTGACATTCAAACTGTTACTTAGATGCACAGCAGTGCTGCTCAAACTACATTGCTTGCGTTTTGTGTGCTATGCTCCTCAAACTGTTGTGCGTACATTGCCCCTGGCGCCACTTCTCGCTTGCCAATGGCACTCCAACTGTTTTCGTGGGTACATTGCCACTGGGTGCGCCACGCCCACCCCTTTCAGGCACTTCAGCCTCCAATTTGTCTGGCTGCTGCAATTAAGTTAACGCCGCCGCGTCGTCTGCTAACCCCCGCCTCTAACCACGCCCATTGTACATGTAGCGGCTGCCCGCCCCCCCGTAACCAAAGTGTAACCATTAACGCTAAACAAAGAAGCCCTTGAGTTGATAAAGCTTTTAAAACTCTTCAATCTCCCCTCTCTCTCTCTATCTGTCTCTCTCGCACAGTTTCCCTGGAGGAATCACAGTTTGAATCTCCACCGCTGACGCAGGAGAAGGTGCTGGAGCTCATTGAGCAGGCCTATCCCAATCCCGTTTCACCCGAAGATTTGGCCAAGTAAGTCACCCCCACCCCCACTCCCTCTCTCTCTCTCTCTGGCACTCGCTTTAACCTCTCCTTCTCTTTCTGCCCCTTCAGGGACTATGGCTGGAGCGAGCAGGACGTGCTGCTGGTCATCCAGTCGCTGCAGGAGCGCGGACTCATCAAGTCGATGGAGTACAACGCGTACACGCGCATCCACCACGAGGACAAGGAGATCAAGGTGGTCAAGCAGATGCCGACGATAGCCTCCAACAAGCAACCGACGATCGCCATCATAACGGCGCAGTACTGCGAGAAGCTCGCCGTGGACGCCATGCTCGAGAACAAGGAGACCTTTGTTCGCTACACCACAGTCGGTAGGTGGCGCTAAGTGCCCGCAACGGAATGCGTTAATTCTCTCTTTCTCTCTCTCTCTCTCTCTCTCTCTCTCATATATCTTGCTCTCGTTGCTCTCTTGTACTCTAACCGTAACGGTTTACCAAACCCATACACATGAACAAAAAATACCAAAAAAAATATGAAAAAATACCAACAAAAAATACCAAAAAATCGAATGCATTTGTTCGCTTGTCCCTTTCCCAACTACAATATATATATATCGCCCGATGCCGCAAAATTATTAATCAATTAATTAATTACTTTTCGAACGCAAAATCAACACGTATATATACCTATATATATATATATATATACCGATATATATGTGTATGTGTGTGTGTGTGCATAACAGATTCCGATCCCACTCTAACGAACTCACTCAGAAAATCCAATAAGAAACGCAGATTTGGTAAGCACCCAATCGCCTACGATTTACATAGCCATTTATATTCCATGTCTAACTCTATATATACTATATATATACATATGTAACTGTATATATATGTATATATATGTATAGTATTTAACTAGGTTCAGGGTCAAGTTCACAACATGCCAATTAACCAAAGATTCATATACACAAATGCATCTAGAATATAGTATCTATATACATAAAGTTTCTATATCTGTTAAGTGCTTTCTGTTACTGCTAATGTTAACAGTATGTTAATGTAAATAGCATTGCTGTTAGGATAGCATTTGAAATCAAGATCTCTTCAGAATTCAAATTTTAATTTATTTCTATAAAAAAAAGCTTAATATATAAATAATAAATAAATAATAATAATAATAAATAAAAAAAAGAATAAATAATAATCAAATATATAAAAATAAACATAAAATATATAAATATATTTAAATACATAAAAAAATGTAGAAAATATACAAAATAATAAATATAAAATATATAAAACTAAGAATATAAATATAATTGACTAAATAAAAATAAATTAAAAAATTGAAAAATTAAGTTTAAAAATCAATTATTATAAAATTTAATATTAAAAAAATAATAAAAAAAAAATTGCAAAAAAAATATAAGACAAAAGTAATTTAAATTTAATTTACAATTTTAAAAAATGTTTTTTTAAATTGCAAATGAAAAAAACAAATTTTTTAAATTACAAATAAAAAAAACCCATTTTACAATTAAAAAAAAAAAATTTACAACTATAAAATTAAAAAATATGGAAAATTGCTCATCAATTAAAATCAAAATAAAATGAAGAAAACAAACAATAAATATTCCTGGAAAAAAAAGATCATCAAAATAAATAAATTATGCAATTATAAAACATAATTTATTATTTCTTATTTGTAAATTTTCGTTTTGAATTTATTTTTTATTAAATTTTAAAAAAAAGTTTTAAATTTAATAAACATAAGTTCAAACGAAAAGTTAAAAAAAGAGATATAAAAAATTAAATTTTAATTTCAAAATTTATTTTGATGAGCAATTTTACAGAATTATATTAAATATATATTATGTAAAATATCATAAAAAATTCGAATTCCGCACAGACATAGCTATACTCTAGTTGCCATAAAAATCAATAGTTTGTTGGCGCTATAAAAGAACTATAAATTATGAATAATGTTTTTATGGCTGCTGAAATTGTGAACTTGGCCTTGGACTTGTTTCTATTGTTGTTTGTCAAAGTCGCTTGTTATGTTGTTTGTTTGTTGTTGTTGTTGTTTTTGTTGTTGTTAACGTTAAGGTGTTTTGGTTTTTGGGGCCCACTCTCCGAGCTGGGCCATGGCTTGGCGGTTCAGCTCGAGTTTAGTTATTATTTTTGTATTGTTTTACCTGTTCATTGTTGTCGTCACGCACCTGAGCCACAATCCAAACACACATACATACTACACCCAACAGTTCATAATGGACAATCACATACAACCACCAAACCACCAACCCACCCACCCACTTACACCCACACATCTGGATGTGTTCCATGGTTAAGTCGACACACTGAAAGTTCAGCTTGATATCTCGCTTCGCTAATCGGTGTCCTGATTCCATCTGCTTCGCAGGCGAGTCGAACGTTTATACCTTGGGCAACATTGGAGCACATCGGATAGTGAGCACCAAGCTGCCGTCGGCGGGCAGCACGCGGGAGGCGATGACGGCGACGGGCAACACGACGACCAGACTGCTGGGCACATTCCAAAAGGTTGACTATGTCTTCATTGTGGGCGTGGCTGGCGGCGTGCCCCACTACACGGACTATAAGAAGCACGTCCGGCTGGGCGATGTAGTCATCTCGTATGTGGACAAGCAGCGGGCGCTAATCAACAGGTGAGCACACAGTCCCAGTCCCAGTCCCAGTCCCAGTCTCAGCATAAGCCCTAATCGTACCCTTTTCCAGCAAGGAGAAGCCGTATGTGTACGTCTATAAGAGCGGCGAGGATGCGAGGACATATTTCCCCGTCAACGATTCGCTGCAGCAGATCGCCGAGAGTCTGCAGGCCAACATGGAGCTGAAGCGTCCGTGGGAGAGGTACTTGAACGACGCCCAGCACTCGCTCGCCCAGAAGACGGAGAGCGACTTCAGCCGGCCGGAGGGCAAGACGGACAAGCTGTTCATGAACATCGGCAACAACGAGGTGATCGAGGTCGCCCATCCGATCGCCGCCGATGAGATCGACGGCGTGACGCGGCCGCGCCTCCACCTCGGACCCATTGGCTCCGGCCGGGACCTGGTGCGGAACGACGATTTGCGCACAAAGTTCGCACGGAAATTCGGTCTGCTGGCCACCGACGTGGAGATGAGCAGCGTCCTGGACAGCATTATTGGCAATTGCCGGGAGAGCTTCATACTGGTGAAGGGCATCTCCGACTACAAGGACGGCATGTCCACGCGCAAGTGGCAGAACTACGCCTCGCTCTCAGCCGCCGCAGTGGTCAAGTCCGTCATCTGCGGCATGGACGCACCCACAAATGTCTGAGCGCCACGACTCAGCGGCTTCAGCTAATGATTTTACCAATTCACATACATCTACAAAGGCATATATATATATGTGTGTATATACATATATTTACATACATATATGTGCGTATTTTTTTTATTATTATTATTATTATTTTGTAATATTGTTTTTAGATCCCGCAATGTATTTATCAAAACGTTTCTCTTTTGTTCTCTGTGCGTTATTAACCAAAAGCGGAGCCCGGACTATTATCCGGCTTCCGACTCTAAGTAGACCAAAATGTATGCGTTTTCCTAATACCCCATAAATATGCATATGTACAAGTAATATGTATTGAATGATTTCTTGTTATTTATTTGTTATGCTTTTGTACTACATATACATATTCTTATATATATATATATATATATATATCATTTACATTTACACAAATATGTATGACACAGGCACATGACGTATATACCAAAATATATATATATATATATATATATTTATGTATATACCTATATTAAAATTAATAAATATTGCATTTAATTGCAACAGTAACTAATGATTATCTTGATTCAATTTTGAATTTGCCGCGCAAACGAATGGTTTGCCTTTGCAGCGTTGCCATACAGCATTGAAACTATCGCAGTGTATCGAAGCATTCCATGGTTATTTAAATTTGCCGCGCAAAGTCAACAGTGGTGGGACCCTGGCAATATATCGACGCAGCGTTGCCACTCTTGCACACAAATTTTGAATTCAATTTTAACGAAAAAGTAAAGAGCGAGAAAATGAACCTAAGCCCATTGAAAATGGAAAAACGGGGTACATTGGTTTTGATTAAATATATGTAACAGACAGTTAAGTATTTTATGTCTATTTTATTCAGTTTTGGATGCGTTTATGCTAAATGCAAACTCTGCAGTATTTAAAAAAAGCAAATCGGACAGGCTGCAGGGAATCTACGAGTCGGCACGCCCGATTAGAGTTTTCTTGCTTGGACTTTCTTTGTGCGTTGCTCACAACGGACAATTGGACTTTCGATTAGGCGCCAAGGTCATGGCATTCAAAAACTATTAATTTGTTAATTTATTTATAAAAATATAAATTAAATAATTTATAATAAAGAAAGTGAAATCAGCGTTTGGATGCGTGCTTGAATAAGTTGAGCTGCGCAATAAAAATGCAGTTAAAGTAGGCAAATATATCGATATAATACAGCCGACAGCTGATGGTGCTACGGACATCAACGACTTAGTGAGGAGTAGTTGCACTTGGGCGAAAAGTAATAATAATAATGTTTATATTGCTGTACTGCTCGTAATATGCAAAGTGCCGAGACTAGTTAACCGTTGCCCACGAAAGAGAGGAAGAGAAAAGCAAAAGCAGCCGACGAGATTAAATTTGCCGAGCCCTCCACAAGTAAATTTCTCTTCACGTTCATATGTGTGTGTGTGTGTGTGTGTGTGTGTGTGTGCCTGTCTGCCTGTTTGTCTCTTCCCATCGCGCTCTTTCCTGTGTACGCACTACCCGGTTAACAGTTTTACGATTACACTCGTGTGCGTGTGTGTGTGTGTGTGTATGGACATACGCTCGCTTAACTTGTACACTTCTCGGCTTCGCTTCGATCAGAACAAGTTCAGACTGAAGCGAAGCTAGTTGTATTGCTTGATTGTAAGTGCGTAAAAAGAACCACGTGCACAAGTTCTGTCTTGCGACAGACAGAACGAATCGCCGACTTAAAAGAACAGAAAGTTTAGTGCAAAGTGAAATAAACAACGGCAGGTAATATCTAAAGCTGTTGTACACTATTCCTATAATTAAAAATTGCTTTACTCGCTCCTCTCACACGTGTTGGCTTGAGTGTGCGTGCGCCTGTCTGTGTCTGTGTGTGTGACTGTTGCCTATCTGTGTCTGTCTGTGAACCGGTCTGCCGATCTTATTAGATTGCCGCCTGTTGTTTTCCAATTGGAAAGGTTAGTAACAGAAGTTGCTGAAGAGGCGGAAAATTGAAATTGAAATTGAAATAGGCAAATGTTTTCTGTATTTTTAATTATTTTTGGACTATATATAGTTTATATTTGAAATATATACTGAAAAGTTTTTGGCTTTTTTTTTTTTTGAAGCCATATCTAAGCAAACTTATCTCTTTATCAGAACTCTGTGAAGAGCGCATACATATGCTTCACTATATAGTAATATATGTATGTATATTACATGTATGAGCAGTTTGAATACATGTTTCCTGCATTGAGGGCATATTTACTGCATATATGATAAGCCCGCCATGTGGTTTGACACGAATGTGCAAGAAACGACTATCAAATACCCTATAGTATGATATAGTAGAGTATGCCCATTATTAACATAGCATTATCATATCATAGTATTATAATGAATATTATACAAATTTATAGTTTTTACTTAAACATCAGCCAAATAATATGCCCTATTTGACTAACATCTAATCAAGGGGTATATGCAGAGAGTGCGAGTATTTGAAACTGGTTGAAGATTTAGTGATTTATCTTATAGTTTACAATGTTGAATAGGCTTTGATAACCCAAGCTCAATTCATATGAGTTCAAGACATGCCCTATGTATATAGAGTATATTTAAATATATATACATAATAACTATATGAAAGCCTCTCCCATGCTCTGGTTATGCCCTGAACCCATTGAGAATGGGAAATCAGGGTATATTCCTTCATATGAAAATGCATGTGAGAGGCAGGAGGAGGCGTGGCAGAACCCGTCATGTATATATAGGGTGTCCCAAAAGTCACGCAAGAACTAATTTTGATAGGTTTATAATTAAAAATTGTAAATTTTTTATTGATTTATATTATATATATATACTATAAATGTTTGATCGTAAGAAAGGCTTTCTACTAGAAAAGCTGTTAAACATTTACCATAGTAAAAGTTAGAGGTATATGTATAGGCATAGGTCAGGGTATATTCTAGTCGAGCAGTCTTGACTATGTTACTCTTACTGCTTATTCTGCTCTCTTGGTTGCACTTCTATCGACGCACTGCGCCTTTCATATATGTATATACAATCACGTCTAGACCCTGTAGAAGATATTGAATACCTTAGCTTCAAATTGAGTTGCTTCTTCTATAAACATTTGATTTATGTTCCCATCCATGCAGCTTAGCTCCGTAGTTTAGCAGCGTCAGCGCAGTCCCTGCCTGAGCGTAAACAAATATTATATTTCAGTTGGAAAGAGTCAAGATTGGGAGCTGGAGACATAGACATAAATAAATATATATATATATATACATTGAGTAGGGGAAATCCGAATCTCCCTGTCCGACATCCCAATCTAAATAATAATTTCGAATTTATGCTTCATATGCGCAGCGTAATGGCCACGCCGGATTGTTATCTCGAGCTGGAGGATGGCACCGTGTTGCCGGGCTTGTCGTTTGGCTCCAGGGGCGTAGCCACAGACGGCGAGGTGGTCTTCCAGACGGGCATGGTGGGCTATACGGAGGCCCTGACGGATCGATCCTATAGCGCTCAGATCTTAGTGCTGACCTATCCGCTGATTGGCAACTATGGCGTGCCGGATACCGAGCAGCTGGATGAGTACGGCTTGCCGGAGCACTTCGAGTGGCTGAAGGGCGCCGTGCAGGTGGCTGGCCTGGTGGTGGGCGAGATGTGCGACACGCCCTCCCACTGGCGCTCCAAGCGCACGCTCTCCGAGTGGCTGGCGGACAATCGGGTGCCCGGCATCAGCGGCATCGACACGCGCTGCCTGACCAAGAAGCTGCGCGAGCAGGGCAGCATGCTGGGACGCATTATATACGCGCCGCCGCTCAAGAACGCCAAAATCCCGTTCGTGGACCCCAATCAACAGAATTTGGCAAAAAAGTGCGCCGTGAAGGAGGCGCAGCTGTACAAGCCGCCGAAGGGCGCAACCGGACCACGGATCGCCATCATGGACTGCGGCCTGAAGCTGAACCAGATACGCTGTCTGCTGCAGCGCGGCGCCTCCGTGCAGCTGTTGCCGTGGAGCGCGCAGCTGCAGGAGGATCAGTACGATGCGCTGTTCCTCTCCAACGGACCCGGCAATCCGGCCAGCTGCAAGCAAATCGTCGAGCAGCTGCAACCGGTGCTGCAGGCTGGCAGGAAGCCCATCTTCGGCATCTGTCTGGGCCATCAGCTGCTGGCCACGGCCATCGGCTGCACCACCTACAAGATGAAGTACGGCAATCGCGGCCACAACCTGCCCTGTCTGCATCGCGCCAGCGGACGGTGCTTGCTCACGTCCCAGAATCACGGCTACGCCGTGGACTTGGCCCAGCTGCCCAGCGACTGGGAGGAGCTGTTCGTGAATGCCAACGATGGCACCAACGAGGGCATTGTGCACCGCAGCAAGCCCTACTTCTCCGTCCAGTTCCATCCGGAGCATCATGGCGGGCCGCAGGACACTGAATTCCTGTTCGATGTCTTCCTCGATGCCATACGTCAGCCGGAGAGGAGCGTGCCGGAGCTAATCGCGGCCAGATTGAGCGCCACAAAGCCCGAGCCGCAGCCGCGTCCACGCAAGGTGCTCATCCTGGGCTCCGGCGGACTGTCGATTGGCCAGGCCGGCGAATTCGACTACTCCGGCTCGCAGGCCATCAAGGCGATGCGCGAGTCCAACATACAGACGGTGCTGATCAACCCGAACATTGCCACGGTGCAGACCTCGAAGGGCATGGCCGACAAGTGCTACTTCCTGCCTTTGACGCCGGACTACGTGGAGCAGGTGATCAAATCGGAGCGGCCCAACGGCGTGCTGCTGACCTTTGGTGGCCAGACGGCCCTCAACTGCGGCGTCGAGCTGGAGCGTGCGGGCGTCTTTGCCAAGTACAATGTCCGCATCCTGGGCACGCCGATTCAGTCGATCATTGAGACGGAGGATCGCCAGCTGTTCGCGCAGCGGGTGAACGAGATTGGGGAGCGCGTGGCGCCCTCTGAGGCGGTCTACACCGTGGCCGAGGCGCTCGAGGCAGCCGGCCGGCTGGGCTATCCCGTAATGGCGCGCGCTGCCTTCTCGCTGGGCGGCCTGGGCTCAGGGTTCGCCAACAACAGGGACGAGCTGGAGACGCTGGCTAAGCAGGCGCTGGCCCACTCCAGCCAGCTCATTGTGGACAAGTCGCTCAAGGGCTGGAAGGAGGTGGAGTACGAGGTGGTCCGCGATGCCTACGACAACTGCATCACGGTCTGCAACATGGAGAACTTCGATCCGCTGGGCATCCACACCGGCGAGAGCATCGTGGTGGCGCCCTCGCAGACCCTCTCCGACCGCGAATACCAGATGCTGCGCAGCACCGCGCTCAAGGTCATCCGGCACTTTGGCGTCGTCGGCGAGTGCAACATCCAGTACGCCCTCTGCCCCCACTCGGAGCAGTTCTACATCATCGAGGTGAACGCTCGCCTCTCGCGCAGCTCGGCGCTCGCCAGCAAGGCGACCGGCTACCCCCTGGCCTATGTCGCCGCCAAGCTGTCGCTGGGCGAGCCGCTGCCGGAGATCCGCAACTCGGTGACGGGCAACACGACGGCCTGCTTCGAGCCGAGCCTCGACTACTGCGTGGTCAAGATCCCGCGCTGGGATCTGGCCAAGTTCATGCGCGTGAGCAAGAACATCGGCAGCTCCATGAAGAGCGTCGGCGAGGTGATGGCCATCGGGCGGAGCTTCGAGGAGGCCATCCAGAAGGCCTTGCGCATGGTCGACGGCGACGTTCAGGGCTTCGATCCGTACCTGGCGTCCGTGGACAAGGACCTGCTGTCGGAGCCAACGGACCGTCGGCCCTTCGTCTTGGCCGCCGCCATGCGAGCGGGCATGTCCATCGAGGAGCTGCACGACCTGACGAAGATCGATCGCTGGTTCCTGCACAAGCTGCGGAACATCATCAAGTTCTACGGCCAGCTGGAGTCGGCTGGCAGCCAGCTGACGCCGGCGCTGCTGCTGAGCGCCAAGCGGCTGGGCTTCGCGGACAAGCAGATAGCCATGGCCACCAAGAGCACGGAGCTGGCGGTGCGCCAGCAGCGACACGAGCACAACATCCGGCCCTTTGTCAAGCAGATCGACACCGTCGCAGGCGAGTGGCCTGCGAGCACCAACTATCTCTACAACACGTACAATGCCTCGGAGCACGACGTGCTCTTCCCCGGCGGACACACCATCGTCGTCGGCTCGGGCGTCTATCGCATTGGGTCCTCGGTGGAGTTCGACTGGTGCGCCGTGGGCTGCCTGCGGGAGTTGCGCAACCTGAAGAAGTCGACGATCATGATCAACTATAATCCGGAGACGGTGTCCACCGACTACGACATGTGCGACCGGCTGTACTTCGAGGAGATTAGCTTCGAGGTCGTCATGGATATCTATGAGATGGAGCGCTCCGACGGCATCATCCTCTCCATGGGCGGCCAGCTGCCCAACAACATTGCCATGGACCTGCATCGGCAGCAAGCGAAGGTCCTGGGCACGTCGCCCGAGTCGATTGACTGCGCCGAGAACCGGTTCAAGTTCTCGCGCATGCTGGATCGCAAGGGCATCCTGCAGCCGCTGTGGAAGGAGCTGACCAATCTCCAGTCGGCCGTCGATTTCTGCCAGGAGGTGGGCTACCCCTGCCTGGTGCGTCCGTCCTATGTCCTCTCCGGCGCCGCAATGAACGTGGCGTATTCCGACCAGGATCTGGACACGTATCTGAATGCCGCCTCCGAGGTGAGTCGCGAGCATCCGGTGGTCATCTCGAAGTTCCTCACCGAGGCCAAGGAGATCGATGTCGATGCCGTGGCCGCCGATGGCCAGATCCTGTGCATGGCCGTCTCCGAGCACGTGGAGAACGCGGGCGTACATTCCGGGGATGCCACGCTGGTCACGCCGCCGCAGGACCTGAACGCCGAGACCCTGGAAGCCATCAAGCGTATCACACGCGACCTGGCCAGCGTCCTGGACGTGACGGGACCCTTCAACATGCAGTTGATAGCCAAGAACAACGAGCTCAAGGTCATCGAGTGCAACGTGCGCGTCTCGCGCTCCTTCCCCTTCGTCTCCAAGACGCTCGACCACGACTTTGTGGCGACGGCGACGCGCGCCATTGTCGGCATGGACGTGGAGCCCATCGATGTGCTCCACGGCGTCGGCAAGGTGGGCGTCAAGGTGCCTCAGTTCAGCTTCTCGCGCCTCGCCGGCGCCGACGTCCAGCTGGGCGTCGAAATGGCCTCCACCGGCGAGGTGGCCTGCTTCGGCGACAATCGCTACGAGGCCTACCTGAAGGCCATGATGTCCACGGGCTTCCAGATACCCAAAAATGCGATACTCCTATCCATTGGCAGCTTCAAGGTGCGTACCATATATGTAGATATACATATATATATATATATGGGGGATTATATAGACTATATATCTATTCTGATTTACAGCACAAAATGGAGCTGCTTTCCTCCATACGGGAACTGGCCAAGATGGGCTACAAGCTGTACGCCTCGATGGGCACGGGCGACTTCTATGCGGAGCACGGCGTTGACGTGAGTACAGCTCCAGAGCAGGAAGATATAACTTAACTGATTTATATAGAATTTTCATAGTAGTAGTTGCTAGATCTATAAGATCGGAGGAGGAAAGTGTTTATTGAGGAATTATGGTATAGCTAAAGATATAGATATAGATATAGATATAGATATAGATATAGATATAGATATAGATATAGATATAGATATATATATATATATATATATATATATATATAGATATAGATGTAGATATAGATATAGATATAGATATAGATATAGATATAGATATAGATATAGATATAGATATAGATATAGATATAGATATATATATAGATATAGATATAGATATAGATATAGATGTATGTAGATATAGATATTGATGTAGATGTAGATGTAGATGTAGTTATAGATAAAGCTATAGACATAGATATAGCTATATATAGAGATATTGATGTAGATATAGATATAGCCGAGTTATAGAAGTTCTATAAACATATATTTAATCTTAAGAAGTAAGAAATCTTTTTCCATTTGTAAAGAGCTTAAGCAGATATAGATATAGTTATAGATGTAGATATAGATATAGATATAGATATAGATATAGATATAGTTATAGATATAGATATAGTTATAGATATAGATATAGATATAGGTATAGATATTGATGTAGATGTAGATGTAGCCGAGTTATAGAAGTTCTATAAACATATATTTAATCTTAAGAAGTAAGAAATCTTTTTCCATTTGTAAAGAGCTTAAGCAGATATAGATATAGATATAGATATAGATATAGATATAGATATAGATATAGATATAGATATAGATATAGATATAGTTATAGATATAGATATAGATATAGATATAGATATAGATATAGATATAGATATAGATATAGATATAGATATAGCTATATATAGAGATATTGATGTAGATATAGATATAGCCGAGTTATAGAAGTTCTATAAACATATATTTAATCTTAAGAAGTAAGAAATCTTTTTCCATTTGTATAGAGCTTAAGCAGATATAGATATAGATATAGATACAGTTATAGATATAGATATAGTTAAAGTGTAGATAAGCAATGGGCCTCTGTAGAGACAGTGGCTAATCGGGCATGCCTGAAGGTCATCCTGATGGCTTAGGGCTGTTTGCTAGTTGAAGGCGCTCTTCACCTTTTGCGTGTTGCGTTTGAACATTTCGCGCAATTCGTCGCGCTTCGATTCTGGCGCCAGCGTTTGCATGAGCTGCTCCGTCTTGGAGCTGAGTGCCTGGAGTGCGCCGGGATCCAGTTGGAGTCGCTGGAAGAGCGAGCCGAGCAGCACGTTGCTCTGTGGCTGACCCTTGTCTGCCGCCTCTTCCTCCTGTGCCTGCTCCGCCTCCACTATGATGTCGTCCTCATGACCAGGTGCTGGCGGTGGCGGTGGCTGTGGTTGTGGCGTCGTGCGCCTTGCCGTGGGTGGTGTCGGTGGCTGCAGTGGCAAGACCTCGCCCGTGTGCATCTGCACCACATGCTCGACGAACTTGAGC
Organism: Drosophila repleta; assembly: GCA_018903745.1. Taxonomy (NCBI): domain Eukaryota; kingdom Metazoa; phylum Arthropoda; class Insecta; order Diptera; family Drosophilidae; genus Drosophila; species Drosophila repleta. The sequence continues at coordinate 176,897 of JAEIGN010000001.1, read as the reverse complement.
GACTTGCGGCGCATCGGACTCGAATTGCCACTGACCCGGGGCGTGCTCTGAGTGCTGTGGGCGGCCCGTTCCATGTTGCTGGCCGCCTGGACGAGTGCGTCCGTATAGTGATGGGCGTTCTGGGAGCAGCCCAGCTGCTGGTAGAGACGGCACAGCCGCTGTGCCTGCTCCAGGTAGAGCTGCGCATGCTGCGCGTTGCGGAACTCCGTGGCCTTGGCCAGCATCGCCAGCATATGGTCGAGCAGCAGCTCCAGGAGATTGGTGCAGCGCAGGATTTCGATGCCGTCGTTCAGCTGCGGCGCTGCCGTCGCCGTGGGCGTCGCGGCATCGCTGGACGTGTGCGATGCCTGCGAGGCGCGCGGCATGAGCAGCGTCATGTCCAGCGTTACGGACTCCACGGAGCTGCGGCGCTGCTCCTCGGCCAGCTTGAGCTGCTGGGCGCGCAGCAGTTGCGTCTTGCGGCGCAGCTTGCCCCGCGTCCGCTCCTGATGCTGATGCAGTCCGAGCAGGCCCTGGGCATCGTGGAGCTGCTGCTGCTGCTTCTCCTCCTCCTGCTGCTGCTCCTGGTCCACTTGCTGCTCGACGACGGGCAATGGATTCCGTGAGAACTTCGCCCAGCTGCGCAGCTGGAGGTAGTCGTGCGTGACGAGATTCTCAAGGAGCCGCTCATAGTTGAGCTTGGGATAGAAGTTGTCGGCGTGCTGGAGGTTGCGCAGCGCCTGGAGCACATGCATCAGCGGCTGCTCGGCTATGCCCGCCATGATCGTGCGCAGCTCCATCAGCGCATCCTCGGGCACGTGCTCGAACAGGTTGCGTCGCTCGATGAAGTAGTCGCTCAGCTGCTTCTTGGCCAGGCACTCGGCGAAGGTGCGCACGAAGCGGACCAGCTTCTCGCCCAGGAACTCCTCGGGCCAGTCGTTGCTGTGGCGCTCGCACTGCCAGAAGAGATGCGTGCGCAGCTGCTCCATGATGTGGCCCATCGCCTGGCACTTCTCGTTCACGAACGTCCGCACGAGGACCTTCATCAGGAGCAGCACCTTGAGCTGCATGCGCGTCAGCTGGCGCTCGAGGAACTGCTCCGCCTGCGGAAAGACAATCCGCCACTCCAGCTCACGGAAGGGATTGCGCGCTCGCTTCGGCGTATAGCCCACGGGCACCACGTGGAAGCCGAATGATTGGATGCGCTTGCGCATCGGCGTCGTCGGCCACTGGAAGCGATCGCCCGTGTGCAGATTGGTCAGCTGTGGACGCGCCCGCAGATTGAACTCGAAGGCGCAGTCCGGCCAGGTGTGCGGCACGTGAATGGCGGGCACCAGCTCCTCGGTGGCGGTGTAGATGCTGCAGCCGCGGTAGCTGCCCGCCGACAGCTGCGCCTGGCTGATGCCCAGCTCCCTGGCCAGCTGCTGGCGCAGCAGCTCCCCGAAGTAGTTCATGAACTGCTGGGAGCTCAGATAGCATTGCTGGAGGAGATCACGGCGTCGCTGTTGCTCCATCCGGCACTGGCGCAGCACCTGCACGGTCTCGTAGCCGGAACGGCTGCTCTCCTGCGGCGTCTCCTCCTCCTCCTCCGCTTCGCTTTCACTCGTCTCCCCCTCATCATCCTCGTCGTCGTCGCTCTGCTCCAGCCAGGCGGGCAGGCAGCTGGCGAGCCGCCGTATGCAGGCCTCCGGCAGGACGTTGCGCTGCAGCGGCTCACGCATCAGCTTCAGCTCATCCATGGAGCGCTGCGTATTCAGGCGCGCTATGTACACATGATCGTAGTCGCCCTCGCACCAGCTGCCTCTGCCCGAGCCCGTCCTCGAGCCCGATCCGGTGTTAGTTCCGGCGCCCGTGCTATAGCCGGAGCTGCCGTCTGTGTAAACGGCCTCGACATCGAGGTCGCCCTCATCGCTGCTCGGACTGCTCGGGCTGCTGCTCAAGCGCCGCTGCATGGTCATCGGCATCGGCTCCCGCAGCTTCAGTCGCACGTAGCCCAGCCAACGGCTCTGCTCCAGCTGCTGCACGTACTGCGACCGGCACGGCGTAGTGTTGTAGTAATCCGTCTCCAGCAGCACCTTGCACAGCGCAGCTATCGAGTCGTAGTTGGCATCATTCGGCCGGGCAATATCCACATTCTCGAACACCACATAGGTCAGTGTCCGCTGCAGCGGTTGAGCCTTGACATGGGACTTGCTGCTGCCCAGCTGGCGTTGTGGGCCATCTCTGGGGAGGAGAAAGGCGAGGGAGGTGGGTTAAAGGCTATGATTTTAGATGATAGATCAAGCAAATTAGTAATCCTTGAGGGGAACTTGTAGGGACGGAGAGAGAGAGAGAGATCTACAGAGATAGATAGAAAGAGTAAAAGAAGAGGGAGATAGGATAAGGGACAAAAATTAAGAGAGAGAGAGAGAGAGAGCGGAATGTATGGAGGAAGAGAGAGAGATATCTACAGAAAGAGAGAGAGAGAGACAGAGGAATAGAAATCTCCCATGGGATGCCACCTCAATTTATGCCTTATGGAGGAAGAGGCAGAGAGAGAGAGAGAGAGAGCGTGAAGAAAAGAAATATCTCAGGGCAGTCCACCTCATTCTCGCTCAATCTACGGCTTTTCCCTATGTGCTCCTCGACTTACATGGGCTTAAACAATAGACGCTTCGCTACGGCCGCATCGATGGCGCTGGCGTGGAGGAGACTGTGCTCGGTCAGGGTCTGGGCGCAGGCGCGCTGCTTGGCCAGCAGCTGGTCATCGATGGCGGCCAGCTCGTGCTCGAAGTGGCCAAAGAACTGGATGCCCAGCAGCAGCTGGTTGAGCAGGAACGTGTGCAGCTGCCGCTCCAGCTGATACTGTGTCTTCTGCTCGATGATGCGCTGGTGCTCCTCGCGCTGCTGCTCCAGCGTGCGGGCGTAGAGGGCGCTCACGCACTCCGTCGCGCTGCTGCCGTTGCTGCCGCCGAGCAGGCGCAGCTGCGGCGCCAAGTTGTGGCTGCCACGCAAGCTGCCGCCGGCGTTGCTGTTGCTGCCGCTACCACGCAGACTCCGCCGCACACTGTGGCCATTCGCCTTCGACTTGGATTCGGTGCCGGCGCCGCCGCGCTGATGTCGTCGCTTGCGTGCGTTGCGCTTCTGCAGCTTGGCCAGCTGCTTCTGGCGCTTCTCCTCCTGGCGACGGCGCTGCTGCAGGCGCGGCGGCGCCTCAGCTGCCTGCAACTGCTGCAGCGGATTGGGCAGCGACTCGCTGTCCTGCGTCTTGGACCAGTTGCAGCCCATGGCAGAGAGTTAGTTAAGTCGTGCGGCGAGTGCAACTGCCACTGCTTCCTAGCTGATATCGATCAAAACTGATCAAATTCCATTTTCTGAGCAATGAAAGTGTCGTCGTTGTCGCTGTAGTCGATGGTTGCCCAGATAAGATCGTCAGCGACGCCATCAAGCTGATTGTAAGCGGGCTGCATGGACTGCATGATACTCGTTCAGCAGCTGGCCCAAGTAGACAGCCGATGATCTCCTCTTTTCTTGTGTATTTTTCCTTCTCTTTTCTTGCTTCTCTCTCTTCTTTTCTTGACTCTTGCTCTTCTCTCGCTTTTCTCCTCTCGTTTCTTTTCTCTCCTCTCGCTTCTCTCCTTTCTCCTCTCAGTTGTCGCTTGCCTCTTCTCGCTTTCCTTCTCTCTTATCGCTCATCTCCAATTGCCTCTTTTCGATTCCATTTGCTTTCGATTTCAATTGAGCAAAGTGCTGCTCTTCATTTCCACAAACCAATATGCCCGTCTTACACTTGTAAGCGAGTATAGTAACAACAACAAGCAAGCTGCGACAAGTGTTGTTTCTTCCTACGCTTCCGGCCCGTCAAGTGGAGGCAATGTTATCACGCTTTCAGTCATGTAAACACGGCAAAGGTAACAAAAGACGCATGAAGACGGCACGCACAGTGGAGCAAAAGCAACCAAATTGTGCTATAAATAAATGAGCAAAAAATACAAATTAATAAGAAATCAAATTAGTATAAAAAACTATATGATCCATGACAATCAGAGCAACTTTATCACTAGTTATGACAGCTTATATATAATGGGATGAGTGAAACTAATCCAGAAACATTCATTTGCATACATTAGAAATAAGATAAGAGGCCAATTAAGAGATATACAGCGGAGATCTCTCAATTTAGAAACTTGTTTCGTAATTGCTTCGGGGAAATGGATCAAGATATTTGAAGTATCGATCATTGTTATCGATAAGTGTTAGCTAAGTGATATAGATTTTACTTGATTTTGATATATAAATGATAACTAGTATTACTACTTATCGGTTATCGATAATCAGATATTAGCTATCAGTAACTAATGATCGATTATCGATTACTAGTTATCAGTTATCGATTTACATAGCTCATGTCGCCCCCATCTGCCAGCCTGGCCACACTGTGCACGTGCAATTTACAAGCCTTTTGCTGTTATTGATGTATTTCGTATTGGCATTATTGTCCAGATACAAGTGCACTATTATGTAGCTCCATAAAGATCCAATATCTTTATGTGCCCTAGGCAAACATTTGCCAGCTAATGTGGCCTTGAGACGTGAACTGTGGAAGCCACATGCGCCGTCCCCTACTCAAATGCCGAATTCTTTCTTGCAGGTGGAATCTGTACAGTGGACATTCGATAAGACAACGCCCGATGACATTAACGGCGAGCTGCGCCACTTGGCCGAGTTTCTGGCCACCAAACAGTTTGATCTGGTTATCAATTTGCCAATGCGCGGTGGCGGTATTCGCAGGTGAGCTATGCCTAAATTTAGATGGGCTTATAGAACGAAGGATATGAGTAGAAGATATGATATTAATCCATCATATATGTTAATCCATCAAATATATATATAAATATCTATACATATCTCTATACATATTACATATCCCTCTCTCTACTCATTTTGTGTTACTTACTGCCTTTCTTTGCGATTCTCATGATACCAAACTTCTCTCTACTTCTCTATTTCAACCGAACTCCAGAGTCTCCTCATTCATGACCCATGGCTATCGTACGCGTCGCTTGGCCGTTGACTACTCCATACCTTTGGTCACGGACGTCAAGTGCACAAAGCTGTTGGTGGAGTCGATGCGTGTGACCGGACGGAATCCGCTGATGAAGACGCACACGGACTGCATGACGTCGCGTCGCATAATCAAGCTGCCCGGGTTTATAGACGTCCATGTGCATCTGCGCGAGCCGGGCGCCACGCATAAGGAGGACTTTGCCAGCGGCACTGCCGCCGCATTGGCTGGCGGCGTGACCATGGTCTGTGCCATGCCCAATACGAATCCTTCGATCGTGGATCGGGAGACGTTCAACCAGTTCCGCGAGCTGGCGCGCGCCGGCGCCCGCTGTGACTATGCGCTCTACGTGGGCGCCTCGGATGCCAACTGGGAGCACGTCTCGGAGCTGGCCAGCCAGGCGTGCGGCCTGAAGATGTATCTGAACGACACCTACGGCACGTTGCGGCTCAGCGACATGGCTGCCTGGCAGCGCCATCTGTCGCGCTGGCCCAAGCGGGCGCCCATCGTCTGCCATGCGGAGCGCCAGAGCATGGCGGCTGTCATCCTGCTGGCCCATCTACTCGAGCGGCCGGTGCACATTTGCCATGTGGCGCGCAAGGAGGAGATCCAGCTGATACGCGCCGCCAAGGAGAAGGGTATCCGGGTCACCTGTGAGGTGTGTCCGCATCATCTGTTCCTGAGCACACGCGACGTGGAGCGCCTGGGCGCCGGCATGTCCGAGGTGCGGCCGTTGCTCTGCTCGCCCGAGGATCAGGAGGCCCTGTGGGAGCACATGGAGTACATTGATGTCTTTGCCACGGACCATGCACCGCACACGTTGGCCGAAAAGCAGTCGGATCGGCCGCCGCCCGGCTTCCCCGGCCTGGAGACCATACTGCCCATGCTATTGCAGGCGGTGCACGAGGGTCGGCTCACGCTGGAGGACATCAAGCGGAAGTTCCATCGCAATCCGCGCAACATTTTCAATCTGCCGGAGCAGCCGCAGACGTATGTGGAGATCGACCTGGACGAGGAGTGGACCATCAACAACGCCGAGCTGAAGACGAAGGCGCAGTGGACACCCTTCAATGGCACCAAGGTGACGGGTCGCGTCCATCGCGTCGTCCTGCGCGGCGAGGTGGCCTACATAGACGGCCAGGTGCTCGTCCAGCCCGGCTTTGGCCAGAACGTGCGCGCCAAGCTGCCGCTGCCGCTGCCCCAGAAGGCCGAAATGGAGGGCACCGAGCTGCCCAGTGACATGGACGCCAACGATACCTTCGCGCGCCTCCTGACCGACGGAACCAGCGCCGCAGGCTCACGCTCCTCCACCGTGCACTTCGTGGATGAGGCTGGCCCGAGCACGTCGCCGGCGGCGGGCAGCTTCCTGCGTCCGGTGTCGCCATCGCCACGCCTGCGTCTCGACTCCTCCAGCAATGCGACGCTGAAGGAGTATCTGCAGAAGAACTCGCTCCTCACGGAGCCGAACCCCATCGCCCACTGCCTGGTGGGCAAGCACGTGCTCTCCGTGGACACCTTCGACAAGGAGCGGCTCAACGATCTGTTCAACTTGGCGCAGCTGCTCAAGTCGCGCGTGACCAAGGATCGGCCGGTCGACGACCTGCTGCGCGGCAAGCTGATGGCCAGCATCTTCTACGAGGTGAGCACGCGCACCCAGTGCAGCTTCAGCGCGGCCATGCAGCGCCTGGGCGGGCACGTCATCAACATGGATCAGGTCACCTCCTCGGTGAAGAAGGGCGAAACGCTGGAGGACAGCATCAAGGTGATGGCCAGCTACGCGGATGTTCTGGTCCTGCGTCATCCCGAGCCGGGCGCCGTGTCGGTAAGCAAAGATCATGATATATCCATATAGTCACCTAATCCTGGTTGGTTCTATCCCTTGCCAGCGCGCTGCTTCGTTTTCGAGGAAGCCCCTGATCAATGCCGGCGATGGCGTCGGAGAGCATCCCACGCAGGCGCTGCTGGACGTCTTCACCATCCGCGAGGAGATCGGCACAGTCAACGGCTTGACCATCACCATGGTGGGTGATCTGAAGAATGGACGGACTGTCCACTCGTTGGCCCGCCTGCTCACCCTCTACAACATCACGCTGCAGTACGTCGCGCCGTACGGCCTGGGCATGCCCGAGGACATCATGCGGTATCTGAAGCAGCGCGGTGTGACCCAGGTGACGTTTGACACTATTGAGCAGGCGCTACCCACCACCGATGTGCTGTACATGACACGCATACAGCGCGAGCGCTTCCAGACCGAGGAGGAGTACAAGCGGGTAAGTGCCATGAGATTCAGACTGAGCAAATAACTAAACTCACGGCGGTCCACCTTCATCTCCCGTTGCAGTGCTGTGGCCACTTCATTGTGACGCCCAAGCTGATGACGCGTGCCAATAAGCGTACGATTGTGCTGCATCCCTTGCCGCGCGTCGAGGAGATCAGCCGCGACTTCGACTCGGATCCACGTGCCGCCTACTTCCGGCAGGCCGAGTACGGCATGTACATTCGCATGGCGCTGCTGGCCATGGTCGTGGGCTGTCGCACCACGGCGCTCTAAACGCATTTACATATTAATTTTTTATATTTTTATACCTTTTTTTTCGTATGTATGCGATTGGCATACATAAACATAAAACTATTGCTTAATAATGAATTCGTCTTTGTTTTTTTTTTCGTTTAATCATAACGGACTAAAGCTAGAGAATCGCTAGCTGGCGATAGTTGAGCTATCGATAACAAGTTTTTTGGCATACATAAACATAAAATTATTACATTTGTTTTTTTTTTCGTTTTCGTTTATTCATAACCGATAGATCAACTATCGATAACACTTTCGGCATTGCTCAACACACGCACGACAAAGTGCGGCGAGTTCGCAACGAATTCAAAAGATAACAGTATTTAAGAAGAAAAAAAAGAAATAATTGTATTCTAGCGTATAATAATATAATTGGCTTAAAGTTCTATTTGGCTGTGGCGGCATCGTTGGCGCCAACCACAGCGTCTCAGTCTTCTGTGTTCACAAACATCACGTGCTTTGCCCGGCTCCTCGCACAGGCACAGGGCTAATAGCGCTGCACCACAATCGCAGTGGGCCATTCGTGCTCCTTGTCCTTGTCCTTAGGATCGACGCTAAGGGTGAGTGTGCTCTCCGCGAAGGCGGCGTTCAGGTTGCCGGCCAGCTGCTGCTGTGACTTCTCCACGCTGGTCATGGCCACGGCCAGCGAGGCTTTGCCATCGTTTTTCGTCATCCTTTTGTGGCAGCAGCTGAAAGACATTGCAGCCGACTGAATCTCGCAGGTGGGACAAACGGATGGATTAGCACTTACGTTTTACGCTTGCGACAGGCCACCATCGAAACGAGCACGGCCAAGATGATAATGGCGGCCAATAGGCCCGACAAACCTGCCACCATCGTCATCATGCCGTGCGGTTCCCCGTCAGAGGTCACCTTGGTAACTGTAAGACAGAGAAAGAGCGAGAGAGAGAGAGAGAGCGTGAGAGTGAGTGAGGTTAGTGATCTAGTTTGAAGCAAACGCCTTGCTGTCTGGCAGCTTCATGATGCAGTGTTTCAGGGCCAAAGCGCTGTGTGAACTTCAACTTGTTTATAATCGGTGATTGGCATTAGATTGGCTTGTTCGAGCTGTTTACCTATGTATATATGTATGTGTGTGTGTGTGTGTGTGTGTGTGTGAGCGGGGCACCCGCCCACCTGAACGCATTTCCGGCATTTGCCAGCCGGAAGCTGTTGCGACACTTACTTGAATCTTCGACCACGAAACGCTTGCTGTTGGGCAACGCCGAGGCCTGCACATAGCTAGTTGGCTCCATTCCAAGCTGCTAACTGTAAAGCAAAAAAACAAAAGCAAAAACAATAAATAAATGAAATAAAAAATAAATAAATATATATTTTCTGCATTGTATATTAACCCAGTTGCAGCAAGCGCTAGCCACGGTCACGCTCGACTCCATCCGAGCGTTGGCCAATCTCAAGCCAAGCCACGCCCCGCGCGCCGTAGCTTGTGCTAATTGATCGAGCAACCCACGTTGTGTGCGGCTGGCCTTATCTACAGCAACAACGAGAATTTCGTTTTCGTTTTTTCAATCTGTGCGTGATTTAGTTGACATTAATTAATTAGACTTAATTGCTAACTGCTTGTTCTAAAACAAATCAAAGCAAATTCGAGAGTTTTTGCTGTCTCGCGCTCAAGTGCAGCAGTGGAAACACTTTTGCTTTTGTTGTTGCCTTTGCCTTCGTCTTCGTCTTCGCCTTTGCCTGCAGTTCACAGTTCCGTTAGCTGTGCGAGTGCGTAGCGTAGCGAGCGGTTGGCAATAATTAAGCAGCAATTGATTTACGGCTAATTAAAGCGATCTCGTGAGCATGTTTAAGTGCAGATTACTCAATCACAGCGCGACAAGCTGCAATCAAATGTAATTTGCATAGAAATGGCCAACTTATGTTAATCTATCTATCTAGCTATAACTTTGTATCTACATATGTATGTATGTATGTGTGTGTGTATTTAATTTATTTCAAATAACTCTCGACTTGGTTAACACGTGAATGATACGATTTGGCAATTAAATGGGCAGCAACCAGTTTGGCCTGCAGCCACGTGCCGCCAGCCCGAAGATCCACTCCAAATAGATAAGTGAATAATAAATATTCTGCGTGAAAAGCAGCGAAATTCATCTCAAATAAGCAAACACACACACACATGCAGACACACATACAGTTAACAAAGTCAAAGTACGTTATACTGTGTTGTGTGCATGTAAATAAAATGCGAGAGTAGCTTGAAGAGTACTCATCAGCAGAAAGAAGAATGAATATATATGTAGACATATGTATGTATATATATTTTATTGTTAACACATATACATGCATATATCATTTATTATTCGCCTATCTATGTAGCTGCTTGCGGAATTTCTAAAATTCGCAACAAAAATTGATGCGGAATGAGGAACTCTTCGAGAGAACATGCACAGCATGTTAACCGCTTACAGTTTTGCTCATCTGTGTGCAAAAGAACATGCACAGCATGTTAACCGCTTACACCGCCGTTCAAAGAACATGCATAGAATGTTAACTGTTTACAGCGCTGCTCATCTGTGTGCAGAAGAACATGCACAGCATGTTAACCGCTTCATCTCTGTCTGTTTGCATTAATTCTGCTTTGTTTTTAATTGCAATTGCTTGATTTGCATTCAAATAAATCGAAATGGGCGCAAATAGGGCACCGATTTACATATTTATAGTTACAGTTAAAGCACCTACATATCCACACTGATTCTAAGTAAAATCCAATTTCCAATTGGAAATGCCAATTGGCAAGGAACGTTGGGAAATGAACTGGGGGAGGAGGCAGAGCCTCTCATGAGCTGCGATGAGCGGAGCTGCGCTGAGCGCGCGTTGAATAGCAATAAAAATTGAAATTTTATTTAATTCTTTTGTGATTTGTTTTTTCTTTAGTTGATTTATTTAATCAGCGGCGATTTGCAAGTTAATTGCACAAATTAATAGTTATAAATAACAGAACGGGATTGGAGGTGGAAGTGGAAGTGGAAGCACAGTCACAGTCACAGTCACATGTCCGACTATATACATACTTAATATATATGCTAAAATTAGTCAATTGCCAATTGCAATAAAAAGTTGACAAACAAAACAAATCATAGAAAATCGGTAATGGAGTATTCCAATATATACAGATAGACATATATATATACATATATATATTCCCAATCTTCATCATAAAAGCTGCTAATTGTCTTCAGAGTTTGACAAGGTTTCTTGATTCAAGACGCACGACTATCAAGAGCCGCACACCAAAAACTCAATTTCTTCTCAATCTAATGAATTCCTAATCAGAATTTGCTATTTCTTTATACTTCCTACATACATGATCTATCTATCTGACTTGCAAAAAATAAATAAATAACCGAAATATATTCAGCTTGGGCTCAACTACTTTCTACACAGCCAGACACCACTTGACAGCACTGCGAGGTGGGTTCGTAAAATTCTTGATATACCACTTGGATTCTTAAAGAGATTTCCAATACACTGAAGTCCTTTAGAAGTTGCTTACTTTTTTTTATTATCAATTTTTAAAAATTTTATTTTATTTTAATTTTTTTCTTTTTAAAATTTTTTATATTTTATTTATATATTTTTATATATTTATATATTTTTTTGGAATCTTTAAAAATTGAAACTGTGAACTGACGTCGACGACACTCAGCGTACGACTAATGCGGTCTACGTAAAGCCCAAACGTAACTTTCGATTGCGCCAAAAGCAGGCGACGGCGACATCGACGTCGACGGCGACGGTGACGGTGACGGCGACGCTGACTTCGAAGTCGACGCTGCAAGCCAACAAGCAACGTCTGAATGGAATGGAAATGGAAATGGGCATTGAAATTGGAATTATATTCGGAATCAAATTCGGATTCGTATTCGGAACTGCAGACAGCCGCCGCACTTAAACTTGACGCTGGAAACGATCTCGTTAAATGAGCTTAAATCGAATTAAACGCAATGAAATCGGAGCCGACACGTTGCGACATGAGCGCGAGCATATGAAAGCGATGCGACAATTCAATGTCAAGCGAGAAGCGAGAAGCCAGAAGCGAGAAGCGGCGGGTCTCAGCCCGAGAGAGAGAGAGAGAGAGAGAGTGGTTTATGCGGGCTCCAGCCAAGCGATCATTACTCATACGACATGTGGCACATGATGACGTCGGCTGTAACAAGAGTTTTCGATTTCCAGCCAACTGATAAGCCCAACATGTGTATTGGCGGCACATTAACTTGTTTGTTACCTGCCCGCCCACCTGCCCGCCCACCTGCCCGCCCATCAATACCCAATTGCTAACGCCTGTTCCGGGTTCTTGGGTTCTCATTTCCCCCAGCCAGCTGATTCATCTGCCAACTGCTTCAGCTTGGCCAACTCACAGTCTACTAAGCACTTGGCATGCAAATTCGGAAACGGGAAGCACGCGCTAAGCAGCTGGGCGAAGTCGGAAAAACTTTCCATTGGAGTTTGACAATATTTCGAATATGATGGAATATCATCTGAGAGGCGTATGTGGCTGTATTTAGGTGGGTCAGGTAGAAGGCATTCACAGGCGTCACCTATGCTAGTAAAAGGCGGAAATGGGCGTGGCTCGTGCCATCAGGTGTATACATATACATATCCAACAGGTGCAACAGACTTGCCTTGACTTGCCTCAAGGCATGTCTGCTCCAACGTCCGTTCATACGTCGGTCTCTATACGTCCTACGTCTCTATCAGTTTTTCCGTCAGTCCTGTCCGTTCTTCTGTCTGCTCATTCATCCGTCCGTCCAGCAGTCAGCCTATATGTCTATAGCTCTACATCCGTCTATCCGTCCGTCTATTCATGCATTCTACTGTCTGCTCATTTTACGTCCGTCCGTTTATCCCGCAGTCCTTCCGTCCGTTTGTATGCCCCATACGTCCGTCTAGCTGTTCATCCGTCTATCCGTCCGTCTATTCATGCATTCATCTGTCCGTTCTTCGGTCTTCTCATCTCTGCGTCCGTCTATCCATTCATCCATCAGTCCGCCCCTCCGTCCGTACTCACATATTTTATGTTACTTAATTTAATTGATAACTATTTTGTTTATATATTACTTGAAGTAATAATATATCAAAGATACATATAATTTGCTGTTGTTGTTGTTGTTGGAGCGTGGCTCTCTAAGTACATGTGGCGTCTGTCCCTTTGTGCACCGGGCACACTTAGAGATAAACATCAAATATTTACGGTTCCATTCGCCCGAGAAGTGGGGGCAGCAGAGAATCGAGTTTTCTATTTTCTTTCAAGCAACAGCGAAAAACAAGTCTGAAAACTCTAGTCGAGTCCACTCGACTTGGGAATACTCTGAACCCGTTATTCCTAAGAATCGCTAACATTAGCCGTTACTTTTATATGTATGTATGTATGTATGAAACAAACTCGATCTTTTCGTGCTATTTCAAGGCTCTAGTTCTTATAGGTGCTGAGATCGAGGCGGACAGACGTATGAACAGGGAGAGAGGGCTACATCAACTCGGCTTGTCGCCCTGATCAAGCATATATATGCTTTATGGGGTCTGCCACGCCTCCTTCTGTCTGTCACATACATTTCAACAACACCATTATACTCTGATTTCCCATTTTCAATGGGTTCAGGGTATAAAACCAAAAAGCAAAAGCAAAAAGCAAAAGCAAAAAGCAAAAGCAGATGTCAATTGACTATTGCATTCACTGCACTCGCTGATGGCTGTTTATTTATTTAGAATATCATGTAGTTATAGTATATAATCATACGTATACGTCTAGCTCTATTCAGGATGTTAAGTAATAGCCAGCTTATCCAGATGTCAATTAGCATCTGGCATCTCGCTTCCTGATAACAACAACAATTATTTTGAATGCTGTGAAACGTTGTTATTATTTTACAGTTGCGCGAAAACCTAACTGTTTTGTTTAGGCAAATATTATTTGTATTTATATATACTAGACTCTACATATATACTATATATATATATATATGCTATAATTCAGTTCAATCGGATTGCGGCTTTGTGCATTTCGTAAACAGAAAACATTCCTATATATACCGAAAAATATATAAATAGATCTGTGACGTTATTTGTCAAAGAAAACGAAGACGATCATGTTGACCGACTGCCTAATGCTCGCTCAGGCGAGATATATGAACTCTGAGTACAGTAATTCTCGATCTTTGATAGTCAAAGTTCAAGAGAATTAGAGACGGATGTGAGTCAACGACAAAATCTCTTTCTCCCTTTCTCGCTCTCTCTCTCTCTTGCCTCTTTCTGTCTTTTTCTTTCTCTTTCATTTCTCTTTGTCTTTTTATCTCTCTCCCTGTTGCTTTTCCTCTCTCTTTTTGTCCCCCAATCACTCCCTCTCTCTCTCTCTCTCTCTGTCTCTTTCTGTCTCTCTCTCTGTTTCTCTCTCCCTCTTTCTTTCTCTGTCTAGCTTTCTATCTCTCCCTCTCTGTCTGTCTCTCTCTCTCTCTGTTTCTCTCTCCATTTATTCTTTCTTTATGTACCTCTCTCTTTCTCTTACTCTTCCATTCGCTTTTGCTCTCTCTTTCTCTCTATATCTATATTTCCCTCAACTTCTTTGTTTACTTCGTCTCGGTTTCTTTGTATCTCTATCTTATTTCCTTTCCTTTTTCTTCTCTTTTCCTCCCTCTTCCTCTCTCTCTCTCTCTCCCGCTCCTTTCCTTTGATAATCGTTAAATAGTAGAACGCTCATTGCCCAAAGCCTATATACTCTTCTCCTACCATGTGAGCGAGCATGTACATTCTGTTATACCCCGCATGTGGAGGCCTTAGCGAAAGTCGCCTGCAAACTTAATGCGTAATAAGCTCTATAGAGAAACATGTGCATTTCTCTCTCTCTCTCTCTCTCTCTCTCTCTCTCTCTCTCCCTCTCTGTTTTGGAAATTCTTTTTGGAAAATCTGCCGCTTCAGAGCATATTACATATATAGTATGTCTATATATTTAAATATATATACATGTATCTGACTATATCAGGCATGCCAAATACCAACCTTTGAATTGCGTTCTTTATGGGAATATTTATTTATATATATATATATATTTAAATACAGTTGAATATTGTGTGTTCGGGCTCTGGCAAATGCTGTGTTTTTCTTGTTTTTTTTGTAACTTCAAAGGTGTTTTTATATAATATAATATAACTGTGCAGTTGTTGTCGTCGGAGGAATTCGTCACATTGTTCGAGCGCGTCGCACTTGTAATTTTTAATTAAACAGAATCTCTGGAGCTGTTGCTTCGCTGTTTCTCTGTTTCTTTATCTTTATCTTTAACACAAATTGTTTTCAAAATATGTACATATATATATATTATTACATATATATTGCATATAAAGCACACACATCGATTTCTGTCGGCATTTAAACACTCTCCGCCTCGACGGCATCGGCCTCAATGAGCACACAGAAATGCTCGTACTAAATATTTGTTTTTTCTTTGTTTTTTCTTTGTATTTGTATTTGTTTGTTGTTTGTTGTTTTAATTTAGATTTGCCTCCCTCTCGAAATAAATGCGCGACTAAATCGCATATACATTTTCTATATATGTAGTACATTTGTGTACAGAAACCTACATGAGTATTAGTTTGCATTGTTTTCTTTTATATATATTTTTTATATTTATTTTTGTTTTTTTTTTTAAATTCTTTTTATTTATTTTTATTTTTTTTATTTTTATTTTTTTTTTTTACTTATTTATTTAGATTTTATTTTTATTTTATTTACTTTTATTTTTTATTTAGTTTTTAATTATTTTTATTTTTTATTTATATTATTTTCATTTAATTTAATTATTTTAATTTTGCTTTTTTATCTTAATTTTCCATCATTTATTCACATTACACATTCAAATCTGTATTGGCCGTTAAGTGTTATCGTTCATAGCGATAACTGCCCATGGCTGGGCATTCGTCAATTTGCATACAAATTAATCGATAGCTGCGCATCACTTCCGCATTGCTTGCAGCTAAAGCAGCGACGCATGCGTTGCAGCTGCACGTGCAAGAATCGTGACAGAATTGCCAATTCGCAAATTCCCATCACTAGATAACTGCGCAAGTCTACCAAACTCTCTGTGTGTGTGTGTGTGTGGGCGTGTGCAACGCTTAAAACTGTTACAACAGTCTGACGCATCACAGATGCTTCGTTAGGCTACAGTTAGCCGACGTTGACGTCAACGGGCAGCTATTGTGACGCCAGTATAATAGCAGCCGGCAGCAGCAGCGGCACCAACAGTTGCATCGGCGACAAAAATAATTGATTTTGATAACAGCCAAGTTAATTTCACTGTCAAGCTGCTTAGCTCGCCCCACACGCCCCGCGCCAAGCCGCTAAACATTTGCCCACTCCCACTAAATACAAATTGCCGTTGCGGCTGATAAATTATACTAATCGCTGTGCTGCGACGCCAGCGGCGACGACATCAACATCGACATGTGTATGCCTGTCTATCTGTGTGCATGTGTGTGTGTGTATGTTTAGCTGTGTATTTGTTTTTGCATTGTTTGCGTGTCGCGCTAAATCTTCGCTTGCGGCTCCCTCTCTCTTTCTCTTTCTTTCTCTCCCTTCCTATCGCACGCTAGGCACGACTTGCTAGCTCGCTAAACAGGAAAGGAACACAAGTGCCGTAAGTGCCGTTATTGAAATTCGAGCGAGCGAGCGTGAGTGAGTGAGTGAGAGAGTAAGAGAGGAAGAGAAACAGTTTAAATTGATTTGTTTGCGACTGCAGAAGTTGATCAGCTGCGGCTTGGCCTCGACTGTAAATTTCCGAAACTAGGTTTGCCAAATACATTGAGTATAATGACTAGATATATATATGATATATACATATATAATATATATGCATATCGCTTAACGCTCTTTCCCTAGCAAATAGAAATTTCTTGACTACCTTACCTCCCCCCTCCATAAGAAGAAGTCTTTGTTCAACTCCGAAAAGTATGCTATCTTTAATATGAGGAGCATCGGCGGCTTTTAGTTAACAGTTGATCCTTGAGGCGGCTGAGCAGTGCTGGTTTCGGGCCTTGGATTATCATCGTTTGCATCTCAGCCGTTGTCCAAATAATATCAGCATGAAAATTCGGATTCGAATCGAAACTCGCTGCAATTCCGAATCCGAGTCCGAAACCTGAGCTTTGAACGTAACGAGGTAAACTGCTCACTCGACGCCTTCAGCCTACAGCGAATCTATGCTACCCTTCTTATTTCTGTTCATCCCGAGGTATTCCCACCAAGTGGTCGGCTTCGGCTGCTCCGCAGTGTCGGCTTCGGGTGCAGCCGCTGGTGCGGCGGCTGCTTGGCTACCGCTTGCATTGGCCGCGGCGGCCTTGGAGGCTCTGGATGCCCTGGATGCTTCGCGCTTAAGGGCCACGGCCGACCGCGAGCGCTGGGCCGCCGTATTGCCGATGGGCTTCACTGGCAGAGCGGCCTCCTTCTTCGAGGCATTCTGGAGCGCCGTCGTCTGGATGGTGGCGCTCGACTGCTGCGGTGTCGGCGCCAAGCTCGGCCGCGGAGACTCGCTCGACCCGTCCCGCCGGCGTCTTCCGCCGCTGAACAGTCTACCCAGATACGGCATGCACATGGCGCGGAACGATGATTTGCGTAGGCTAAAACAGAAATTTGGAATTTTGTAAAATGGTCGAAAAGTTCGTCTGACTTGATCTACTTATCGTATCGTATATAATGAAAACTGAAATCTATTCCGTATGCCAGCTGAGGCGTCTGAGTGCTAAGGCAACGCTTACTGTGATGAGGAGACCCGGAGAGTGAGAGAGGAGGGGAAACGTTAGTGGGAAAAACAGAAAGAGAGAGAGAGAGAGGAAGTAAGAGAGAGGAGTAGAGAGAGAGAGAGAGGGAGGGAGAAAAGAGAGAGAGAGAGAAGGAGATAGAGAGAGGTAAAAGAGAGAGAGAGAGGGAGATAGAGAGAGGTAGAGACAGACCGAAAAAGGATAGAAGCTAAAGAGAGAGATAAGCTAAGAGATTGAGTGAGAGAAAGAGAGAGAGAGAGAAACTCAGATGACTGAACGAGAAAGAGAGTAAAAGACTCAGAGAAGTAGAGAGTGATAGAGAGAATGAAAGAGAGAGGCAGCCAATAAAAGAGAGAGAGACAATAAAAGTGAGAGAGGATGAGGGAGACAGAGAGAGAGAGAGAGAGAGAGGGAAAGTAAGAGACTGAGTGAGAGAAGTAAAGAGAGGGAGAGTGAGAGATGGACGGAAAAAGAGTGAGAAAGAGGGAAAGAGATAGCGATAGAGGGAAAACTTAGAGACTGAATGAGAGAAAGAGAGAGAGAGAAAGAGAGACAGCGAGAGGTAGACAGAGACGGGCGAAATATGAGTTAGGGGCAAAAAAAGCAAGAGAGAGAGAGAGGGACTAAGAGATTCCTAGAAGTAGATAGAGAGAGATATACATAGAGAATGAAAGAAAGAGGCAGCCAATAAAAGAGAGAGAGAGAGAGGATGAGGCAGAGAGACAGAGACAATAAAAGTGAGAGACGAAGAGAAAAACTGGGAAAGAGATAGAGAACGAGAAAGAAAAAGCAGACAGTGGAGACAAAGAGTGGAAGGGGAAGAAGAGAGAGAGAGAGAGAGAGAGAAAGAGGGAGGGAGAAGAGAAAGAGAGATCCAGTGAGAAAGAAACTCAGAAGTGATAAAAATATTGGTATATAGAGAGTGAGGGAGAGAGAGAATGAGAGGGAGAGAGAGAAGTAGGTATGGTAGGTAAAGGAATAGCTATAAATAGAAGAAGGGAGTAAACAATGAACACGAAATTGTGAATCTGGAATCACTTGAGGAGAGACTCGCACCACTGTGCAGCTGTCGCCGCTAGCGTCGCTGGGGGGCAGCCAGCAGCCAGCACAGCCAGGGCTATTTATAGACGCGCTGCATCCGCAGCATCTGTGCAGCAGCAGGCAGAATGCGTGTGTTAGTCTCTTACGAGTCGGCGTGCTGCAGCGATGGCTTCTCTCGGCGTACGGCGCATGCACCAGCAGCCGCTGGGCATACGGGTCTGCTGCTGCCGGATTTGCACCTGCATCAACTTTGGCTTCGTGCTCTCGCCGGGCGGGCTGCTCAAGCTGATGCAGCTGGGGCTGGCCACGCTCTGCGAGGGTCTGCTGATACGCTACGGCGTGCCATACGCGGACTCCATTGGGCAGGCGCTGACCAGCTTCCTGGCCACCACGGGCCACTGCTTCACCACGACGGGCATCTTGCTGCTCTGCTACTGTTTCTCGGACAAGTCCTACGGACTCATACGCCAGTCGCTCTTTGTGAGTAAATCCTATATCTGTGTCTATATATAGCCTAAGACTTTGCTTGACTTTGGCAGGAGACCTTGTTCCATGGCCTGGCCAGCTGCATGTACTTCAGCTCCGCCAGCTACATGGGCTTCGCCTGCGTGGTCTGGCTGCATCCGCAGTTTCTAGTGCGTCCCGGCTTCTGGGCATACCCAGCCATGACGGCGGCCTATGTAAGTACTATATATAGTTTCTATATATATATCTTATTGACTATATTATTCCCTGTAGTACATGGGCTATGCGGCGGGCCTGCTGCATGCTATCGACGCCTATCTCTCCTTCCGCCACTTTCGCCGGGTTAGCTAAGGTATGTTGGAAGTCCCTGTGATATATAGCTCTTTCTCTATATATAGTCTATATAATTTCTCTTTCTCTCTCTCTCTCTCTCTTTCCCACTCAACAGTTTCCATCTAACATGAGCCAAGACAACAACTTAAACTAGAGCTAAGACTATATACTATACATATTTATACATCTCCGATCTGAT
Source organism: Drosophila repleta (assembly GCA_018903745.1). NCBI lineage: Eukaryota > Metazoa > Arthropoda > Insecta > Diptera > Drosophilidae > Drosophila > Drosophila repleta. Next base: position 157,497 of record JAEIGN010000001.1, on the reverse strand, counting down.
ACTGATCTCTGCTATACACAGATATCGATAGCTTTACACATATGCATTTAGGCAGTTAGGTTCGTTAAATGTATTTAAATATAGTTAAATATGAGTGCGAAAACTCGTATCTAAGGCACCATTAGTTCAGAGATTTACAATAAAAGCATTTAAGTATATATATAAATCAGCTACAATCGTATGTAAATGGACTGGATTGGGCTGGGCGCATACTGTTCGGCCTCACTGTTGACTGCTGACTGTTGACTCAGCCGTCTGCTAAGCCATTTTGTGGGCAGCCTTGAGTTTTCTATGCGAGTAAACAAAGGAAATGTTAAGTGCATGTTAAGTGTATGTTAAGTGACTGTTAAAGTCTGAAATCTTACTTGAGCCTGCGTCTGCTAGGCCATTTTGTTGGCAGCCTTGAACTTCCTATGCGCATAGAAGAAGAAAATGTTAAGTGCATGTTAAGTGTATGTTAAGTGACTGTTAAAGCTTACTTGAGCTGCTTCAGCGCCTGGCTGGTCTCGAAATCAGCCTTGAGCAGCCCAATGCGCACCCAGCGCGGACGCTCGTGTATCACCTTGTGTATGAGAAACTTGAGGCCCAGCAGCAGATGCTCGAAGATGACGAAGGACAGATCCGGTATGGAGGGCAGCCAGTGCGCAAAGAATTGCCTAAGAAAAAGAAAGCAAATGAGATAGATATAGATATAGATATATAGATCAGGTTTACTTGACATTCGGCTGGAGGAAGAGCAGGCCGCAGTTGCTCAGCAGCGACATGACCGAGAGCAGCTCGAAGGCCAGCTGCCAGGCGCCGATGTTCTTGGCGCGGCGGGCGAACGGACGCTTGAAGATGTTGCAGAGCTTGAACATGTCGATGTGGACGGCGAAGACGTTGTTGATTAGGGCGCCAATGGCGGCGAAGGGCGCCACGGCGGCGAAGAGCACCACGTAGCCGAACTGGATGCAGACCTGCAGGTAGTCCTCGTAGGTGGAATGGTAGGCATCCAGGCCGGACTCGTAGAAGGATTGCTCGTAGCGCGGCTTGTTGCTCACCCCGGAGAGCTTCTCCGGTTCGATCTCCTTGTGGCGGTACTTGGCGTACTTCTGGCGCAGCACGGCCATCAGCGGTATGCCGATCTCCTGGGCAATGCAGACCAGCTGGAAGATGAGCAGCTGCATCATCAGCTGGTACTTGAGCTGCTTGAGATCCTGCAGCACGAACGCAATGTAGAACTGCGCGAAGAAGTTGTTCACGATCTCGAAGAGCATCAGCTTATTGACCCGATGCCGCTCGTACTGCGACCGCGTCCGGTGGTTCTCCAAGTTGGTCAGGAATGTGGCCAGCTTCTCGTACGCCCACGAGAAGATCGCGATCAGCATGGACTGGACGATGACGGGTATGTAGAGCAGCCAGGAGTCAGCCCCGAAGTCGGCCAGGACCTCGGCCTCGATCTGAAACTGATAGAGGGCGAACCAGGCGGCGGCCACCACACAGCCCAGCACCACCGGATACGAGATGCAGTACATCTGCAGGTATGTATAGCGCATCGGGTAGTGCAGTGTCATCTTGCCCGTGATCGGATCCGGCTTCAGCTGGCCCTGGTAGGCGGCGCGCGGCTTGTCCAGGCTGCTCATCTCAATGGTGCCCCAGCGATACGACAGTCCGGCGCAGCGACGCTTCCACAGCTCGAGGAATATCTGAAGTAAGTAAATAAACGAATATGAACCCCTCCTCATGTACATACATACATATATCCAGATTTTCCCACTCACCGTCGTCCAGACCACATAGAAGCTGCAGACGAGCGACAGGTTGAGATTCATCAGGGATTGCAGGATGCCGAACACGGCCGGAAAGATGAGGGCCTTCGTGTAGAACTCAATGAAGGCGAAGTAGAGCCCGATGCTGGAGCCGAAGTAGTTGCGGATCTCCTCGATGGGCAGCGTGGTGCGCTTCACATCCAGATTGAAGCGATCCAAATAGAGCTGGAGATTGGAGATTGGGCAACGGATGAGATGAGATGAGAGAGAGGCGCCAAGTGGGTGAGTACATACGATATCGTGCAGCGGGAACATGTCCTCGATGTAGCCCTTCTGTATGTAGGATCGGATGGGCGGCTCCACCACATCCTTGATCAGCACGGGCGTCTCGCAGTAGTGCAGTATCTGCTCCTGGCTCATGCCCGGCAGCAGGAAGTCGGAGACGCAGCCGTGGTTAAACTTCTGCATGCTGCCCGTCGTGGTCATCTTCTCCAGCTCGGCGGCATCGGCCAGCCGCAGCAGCGTATCCAAGCTGGCCGACAGATACAAATACTTTTCGGTTTTGCTGCAATGGTTGATGGGATATGGAGATGGTTATACGGCGGAAGGGGCAGGAGTAGCTGCTGCTCACCTGACAATCTCCAGCGTGGTTTGTATGCCAAACTCCTGGATGATCTTCTCCACGTCCTGGCAGTGGCGCAGCTTGGCCTTCTCCGTGAATATGATGACTATATAGGTCTGCAGTGGATATATATGTATATATATGTAATCATTTCATATTGCACGCTGACTAACCTTGCCAAAAGTCTCCGCTTCGTCGTCGTCGTCGTCGTTGATGACGTCGATGGTGCCATATTGCGAGCGCTGCCGCTGCAGCGCCTCGAGCTTCAGGCTGCGCTGCCGGCGGAACAGCTGATTCTCAATGATGTTGCGAGTGCGTGGACCTGGAGCAGCCATAACCGTTATGCTATATATATTTACATATATTTATTTGATTTATAATGATCTTACTCTTGCCATCTTCAGACATTATTTCTGATGAGTCGTCTCCGCTGCCGCTGCCGCTGCAAGTGCGAATAACAATGCCAGAATTTTGCCAAAGCGGCGAATAAAGTGTCGCACACACACACATACGGGCGCCCGCACATATGCTCACACGCACACATACAGTGGCTGCGTGCGTGTGTGTGTGTGTGTGAGAATTATTAGGTTTGTCCCAATGCCAGCACGAAAAATGTTTTAATAACGCCAAAACATTTCAAAACGTGGCCAGTGCCAGAGATCGTGGCTATTTTAGCATTTCTCTGGTTATTGCCAGTTTCTCTTGTTCTAGCCAAACTATTGCGTACTCACTCTCGCCCATGCGTGTGTGTGTGTTGCGCACATTGTGACGTCACAATGCCAAGCCGAACAGCTGTTCGCACGCAGGTTTAAGGCACAGTATGCTGCAGCCAGGCAAAAAGAGTAGCAGAGAAGAGTATGAAAGTTTATTAATAATATGAATATAATAATATATTGTCATTTAATTGTTAGAATGTTGAATAATTTTTAATATACAATAAATGGTTGTTTTTGTTGTTGTTGTTGTTAATTTTAAAAATTAGAAATTCTAGTTAACATTTTGGATTGTGCGAAAGAGACGGCATATGCTCTGGCAGCGCGATCTCTTTCTGTTTTATACAAATAAAATCCCTAATTAATTAATTAATATATATATATATTTAACAATTCCGCTTATTTAGCAATATTAATATTCAGCACTAGGCAGTTGGCTTCAGTCAGCTCTGCTTCGGTTTCTCCTCAGGATTCAACAAGCATTCCCGTACGGAATGGAAACATAATTATCCTAATATATAGAGACACTTCTCACATAAAAACGGCTCAGACAATTTACAATTGAAACATATATGTTTGTATAAAGACAAAGAGAAAGAGGGTGGGGGAGGGGGGGGCATTGAACTACTTCCAAATCACAGTCACATTCGTATCCTTTTCAATATCCTTCTCGATGGTGAACGGCGAGAGGCCGGTCTTGCAGCAGATCTCATCGAAACTCACCAGACCCGTGTACATCTTCTGGCGGCCCGAGGGCACCGATCCGGTAAAAACCGGATACTTCTGTATGCAGCGTATAAACTTGTGCTGCAGCCCGAAGATCACCATCTTGCGCTCGTCGATGTTGTTGTGCTGCGGACAGAGGCGCTGGCAAATGGCACGAAGCGTTACGCCGTGCGTCATCGAGGCGTAGAACTGAAAGATCCGCTGCACGCTCGGCAGCAGCTTGTCCGGCTGGAGGGCCACGTACTTGCGGCAGGCGTTGCTCAACGCCGTGCTCTGTATGAGGTGCTTGAGGTTCTGCGTCATGTAGACGTTGCTGTACTTCAGTATGGGCAGCAGCTGGACTACGCCGTAATAGACCAAGTTCTGTATGCACGATTTGACCAGATCCGTCTCCACGTCCGCCTCGGCAGCTATGCGCGCCACATGGTTAATGCCATTGATATACGGCAAGATCTGCAGGGGAAACAAGAAACCGCATAAACCGTAACTTAACGGATATCCGTAACTTTACGGATATATATATCGTCAGAGTACCTGCTGCGTGGTCAGATCCCAGTTCTCGAGAGGAGTTTCGCGGAGATTGGCCAGCAGTAGGGGCACCATGTGATCCTTGACTGGCGGCGGATCCGGCTTATGCATCACGATCTTCAAGTATATCGTATTATCGCCCTCGACAATGGTGGCCACTTTGCGCTCGTTCAGGTCTCGCAGGACCGTCTCGAAGATGTTCTGGAGCCGTAGCTTGTCGTCCTCGCGCGACAGGAAGCAGGATTCCTCCTCCATCATGATCAAATACTCGGACAGCTTCTTCACCACGGGCTCATATTGCACGGAGCGGGCACGCGAGTCGCAAACGAAGCACAGATTGAAGAGGAACGCGTTCCGGGCGTACTTCTGCTGGTCCTGTATGCCCACCGGATATCCGACGATCTTCACCTCCATCGCGTTCACCGTCAGGATGCAGCGCTGGAGATGCTGCTTGGGTATAATGTACACATTGATGGCATCGAATACCTCTTTGGAAATGTAGTTCTCTGGCACCTGCGAGCGAGTGGCCAGCAAAAACTACTGTTATTATTACTGTTACTATTCTTATTATTATTGTTGTTGTTGTTGTTGTTGGGCTGACGCGTCATACCTGACAGCTGATTTTACAGCCAGCCGTTGCATGGAATTCGCTTAGGAAAATGCATCGAATTTTGCCCTCGGTGCTGCCGGGGCTGACGACGCCTTCAGTTGCGTGGGAGTGCATTGCTATTGCTATTGATTGCACCTGCCACGCTCATCGCATTTCACAGATTCGAGCCAATCGAGCGAATCTATTTCCACACAATATGTTTCCATTCAGCGATGGTGAGTTAACCAGCGCTAATCGCATATATATACATATATACATATATATATATATATATATATATATATATATATAAATATATGTATATATATATGTATATATATGCGCAGTTGGTGAAACTTTCTCTGGCTCTCTTTGACTCTCTCTGCGCAGCACGTCACAAAATTCAGCATTTACATGAACTGGCACTGAGCGCAGCCCACAAAGTTGTGGATGTTGGCCATGCTCGTATCGTTATGCTTAACATATTAATTTGCATAACTCATGCCTGACACCGTGCCAGCGAGACAGTTTGGCATTTCAGACCGTCGACCGTCAAATTGTGACGCAATTACCGCTCCAATGAGCAGAACGATTCACCGATCATTCCGCAATGAACCAGTTCCGGCAAGCTGATCTACGAACTATTTTTCTCTTTGCCTAAATAAATTGGTTTATGCCAGCTGTTTTCTATATGCGCAACTCAAATTTAAAATAAAATAAAAATTAAATTATGAAATATTAAAATTGCAAAAGTTAACCAAATTCATTTACTATTTGTTAATTGAACTGTAACGGCAATACAGAACTCCAATAAGAATTACAATTGGAAATCGCAGAAGTGGCCACTTCGTTGCAATCAAATAAAAAAGTCAGTTATAATATTTGGAAAAATTCGTTATCAAATTAAAGTATTACTTTTTAATTGTTTTTTTTTTTTTTGACAAGAATATACATTAATCGGTTGAAAATATTATAAAATATAAATTTTTTTCAGCTATCCAGCAAGGCTGTGCTTCACTTGACAAGTGTTGTTAAACGCTGAAGCCGATTGCCGGCTTTGTTGTTATCGGGCGACTGCTCCGATACTCGTGCCTTCGTCGTTCTTTATAAAGTTACCTCGGCAAAATATTTTTGCACAATTTAATAGTAAATACATTTGAGAAATGACGAACGAAACCATTAACGTCGCCGAGCGACTCAAAGTCGGCCCGCGCGAAAATGTTACTTATCCCATAGTTATGAAATATTGCGGGCACTGCTCCATGCCGATAGAGGTGAGTGAACTTCGCGGATTTGTATAGAAAAGGGATTCTGTGCTCTAAGCAAATGGTTTTGCAGTACTGCGAATACTATCCCGAATACGACAAGTGCAAGGAGTGGCTGGAGCGCAATCTTCCCGACGATTTCGAGCGCCTTAAAATCGAGGAAGAGCAGGCAGCAGCCGACGGCACAGACGACGACAAGAAGCGCCAGAAGCGCGGCGGCAAGGGTCTGCTGCGTGTCAAGAAGAAGGAGGACGTGCCCAAGCGCATCTGTGTCTCGCGTGCTGCCCGCGGCAAGAAGAAGTCTGTGACTGTGGTAACCGGACTAAGTACCTTTGGTAAGCAGGCGTTTTTAGGAAGACATTAAGAAGACCTCACGAACTCTGTCTCCCTTTCTCTCTATCCGTTCAGATATCGATCTGAAAGTGGCTGCCAAGTTTTTCGGCACAAAGTTCGCTTGCGGATCGTCGGTGACTGGCGACGATGAAATCGTCATTCAGGGCGATGTTAAAGATGATTTGTTTGATGTTATTCCCGACAAATGGGGCGAGATTGATGAAGATGTTATCGAGGATCTGGGCGACCAGAAGCGTTAATCGAATACATATAGCTGCCAGTAGCAATAATATTGTCCTGCTTAAGAAGTGTGCTTATTTTATACGCATATTATTACATCAAATAAAAGAAACGATTTAAATTCTAACTGCTTTTCCTACGCCGGCGCCTGCGGGTTTGTGCTCGTGGCTTCTGGCTGCGCTGGCTCCGCCGGATCTGCTGGTGCCGCGGCGGGCGAGTTGGCAAAGTGCTTGTACGTTAGCTGAATGATGGCCTCGTTCTGCTCGTCGGTTAGCGGGGCTTTGCTGTCATCAATGAGCTGGAATTTTAAATCAATTTGAAATTATTAAGTTCATCATGGGAGCAAATATTTGCTTACGAGCTGCGTGTGGAGGGCACTGGTCGGCGGATCGTTGACCATTTGGAGCAGCTCGCGCGACTGCAGCTTGTAGGGGGCCAGGTCGCAGAGGTAGGCGTTAATGGCTTCGCACGTCTGTGTTTTGCATGGCGACTCCTCCAGGTACTGCAGCGCCTCGTACGTGACCGTTGCCAGGTTGTGCATGCCCCACTTCTTTTTGGTGCTCTTGATGTGTTGCAGTATGTGCATCACCTCCAAATTGGTGATGTACGCGTAAGTGGCATTCACGCTATAAACATTTCAATTGATTAACATATAAAGCAATAATTGATCATTCAATATTTAAACTCACGTTTCCATGTTATTAAATTTAAAAGCTATCAGCGAGATGTAAACAAGACACGAGTTCCATCGATTGCAGCTGCTATCGAGCGCTGAGCTATCGATGAATTTGCACGAGTATCGAATCAGAAACTGTGCTGGAAAGTATTGGCGCGAACTGCATACCTTTTGCTTATTTGTCATTTTAAATTCAGACGAGAACATCACACTGCCCTGCAGTTGGGCTGACATATTGACGACAGATCCATTGTCAATCCAAGTAGCCGACCAGCTGGTAGTCACAGTAAAATAAAACCTTTTTGGTTAGTGTTTGAACAGATTCGGACATCGATATTTCGATTTATCTATGTAGCACTTTTTTTCAATAGTACAAAAAATTGAATTCCTCGGCTTTTTGTTACCGTACAGAATTATTATTCCAAATTCAATTCAAATATCTATTGAAACATGGGTATCGCCGAGACAGACAAACGCGATGCATTCGACGCAAAGGTCCAAAAGGCCAGAAACCGTTCATTTTTAAGGCGTCGCGCAGTCCAGCTGAACACGAATATGCAGCGTCAGTGCAATCGCCGGCGCATTCGCCGCCTGATTTGGACTGATAAGACGGACGCCATGGATACAACATTGCGCCAAGATGTGAAACAGAAGGTCTGGTCGTACGTCCGCTACTCAGTGGTGCCCATGCTCCTGGTGATTGCCTTCAGCTGCGGCATGACCTACTATCAGAACACCGAGATCTTCTCCAAGTTCATGCAGCGCTACACCACACAGTACCAGGCCACCGTGCACAACAAGTTCAACTACTGTGACCGCATGTTGCCGCTCCAGGACATGTTCGACCACATACACGCCGCTGTCGTCAACCAGGACGCGGCGCTGAAGCAACTCGAGCAGGCGCTGGGCAACCAGAGCTTTCAGTCGATTGCCCTGGCTGGCACCTCGGGCGTGGGCAAGACCCTGACCGTCCGCAAGCTGCTCGAGAAATACCCCTGGCCGGAGAATGTCCAGAGCGTGGCCTGGAACGACTACGAGCTCATCGACAACGAGTCACGCTATCAAATCGTGAAGAAGATGCTGCGCAACCTCGCCCATTGCGGCCGCAATTTGATCGTCATTGACAACATGGTCATGTGCGACCTGGAGTACGTGGCGACCATTAACAGCCTGGTGCGCTCCCACCCGGATGTGGCCAACGACACCAACGATCCGGACAAGAAGCTGCTCACCATCATCTATGTGTTCAACGTGAACAGCATGCTGCCCGAGGAGCACTCCAACGAGCAGCTGAGGATGCTCCAGCAGGTGGAGACCACGGCGATGATAGTCTACCGCATCTTCGGGCCCCAAGACCTGGACAACTGTGTGCGCCACGAGCTGCAGCTGCTCCATCTCACTCTGCAGGAGCACCAAATCAAGGACATGATCAACACCACCAATGTCAAGGTCTCCGGCTGCAAGAGCGTGCGCGCCAAGGTCCTTATCTATGGCCATCCACTGCCGCTCACTGACAAGGACAACCTGGAACTGATTCCACCCAACGACCCTTAGTTAGCTTTATCATTTATTCCGTTTTTGTTCATTTACCGTTTGACGATTTCCTTCGGCATTTAGGTTTAGCTTTAGGGCAACAAAAACAAAAAAAAAAAAAAACAAAAACTATTTTAGGTTAGAGATTTATAGACACATTTTAGATTAGTAGAATCCCGTTAAATTCCAGTGATATATATGTACATACATACTTCCGGCACGCACTCCACCAAATTCCATGTTGAATATAGTTTTTAGATGATTTTATTTAGGGCATTTTAAGATGGACGATCGAACGAATGAGAGAGACTGCAAAGACTTTCATGTAAAAGTTCCTAATCTTAAACAAATTCCTCTGATTGTGATCATACATATACTCCCAGCTGTAATAAATATACAAATATATGTTTACTGAACAAATCGATCTTTGATGTGTAGCAAATATAATATATATATAAAAATAATATAAATATAAAATGAGATCAAGCTTAAATTTAAAAAATATATTTTATTAATTTTTATTTATTTATTTATATTTATATATGTAAGTAATTAACTGATGCCTCTCCGGCTGTCTAACAGTCTGCCGCACTATCTGCACAGCTCGCTGTCTGTCTAACAGCCTCTGTTAATGTGCATTGCATGCTGTAAGCATCTCTGTAACAGCGCTGCAGAGCAGCTGAAGTTTTTGCGCCTGCTTGCAGCAGCAACAACACGAAAGGGCTCAACTGTTGAGTAGGAATTGAGTCGGCGTCGCGGCCCCCTATAAAAAGGCGAGCCTGCGCAGCGCGCTGCTTCACTTGGTTTTCAGATCTTGTGGCGTTCGGTGGTGCGGTGTGCGGGTCCTTCTCTTCTTCTTCTTCTGCCGTTGTGCGGTAAGTATTTATTTATTAAATATAGATTATAAATTTAAGCAAGTAGTTGTAAGTTTGTTTGTTATAGTTATAGTTATAGTTTTTGATTGTTAGAAATTGTTTATAATAATTGTAATAAATAATACTTTGCTCCCACATGTATAGTTTTATTTAGCAAAAGCAAATTATAAGCATCGAACCTCTCGCTTTGTCACACTGGCCAATTAGCATAGCACAACATATAAAAGGCAGCGAGCAGCAGAGCTTACGCACACACACCCAGGCACATCAATGTTAATGTACAGGCGATTGTGCAGCACACACACACGCACACACACAAGTGAAAGAGCAGTGAGAGCGAGAGCAGGCAAGAAGAAATTATGCTTACTGAGAGCTGGTGAGAGCAGCGGATTACACTGCGCCTTGGGATTGGCCAATCAGCATTGCTGCGCTAAGTGCGCGAGAGTGAAAGGAATTTAGCAGCACACATACATATATGTATGTTCATACATGGCAGAGCAGCGAGTGCAAGCAAAAAGGAAATAATGCACAGTGAGAGCAGCGGATCACATTGCGGCTTGCGGATTGGTCGGCTTCGTTGAGAGCGCAGCAGAAGAACGTTTTAAAATTAAGCAAGAAATTACCATGATTGAGTGGCACATATGTAGTTGCGCAAAGCGCTCTGTTAAGTTAACAGTCAAATGTTAAATTGGCACGTGCGAATTCGCGTATTTTAACACTGTTATATCTCTTACAGCCAGTAGACAAAATGAAAACGTAAACGGTCGCCAGTTGCCAGTTATAAAAAGATTCCCTAATTGGGCAATATAAGGGTTATAGTAATTTGACTTGCCGTGCTTTATTGATACACCTTCAATATGTACTATACATAAATATGTTCATATATTGGCATAAAATGCCATTATTACATTGATGGATAGACCATTCTTATAATGCCCATTAATAAAATTCGGTTCCAAATGCTTTAGTTTGGTTGGTTTGCCCGCCAAACTTCAGCTGGGATAAAAGAGCAAAGTCCGAAAACGTGACGTCACAAGATGTCTGTTAGCTAACATCAAAAGTAAAGGAACTAGCCAAGTGACTGGCTAAATGTAATTTAATGTTAAGCTACGCACGACGTAACCAGACGCATTTTGTTTTATTGGTTACGTTATATTAATAAGAGCATATGAATAACGTAATACGTAATGTAAATTGAAAGCTTATACGCTTTGTAAAATCAAAATAATATATTTAAACAAAATTAAATTTGATAAAAAATATATTTTATAAATAATTTAAATGATAAAAATAAAAAAATAAAAAAAAATTAAAATAAAAATACAAATAAATAATAAAATAAAAAAAAATCAAATAAAAATAAATAAACAAAAAATAAATAAATAAAAAAATATATATGTATGTATATTGAAAAAATTGTATATAAAAATAGATTAAAAATATTTTATATAGTAATAATAAAATTATAAAAAAATATATGTACATATAAATATATATATATGCGTATACATATACATACATATGTATGTATAAATTTAAATAAATAAAATATAAAAAATAAATAAATAAAATAAATAATTAAATACAAAATATAAATATATAAGAAATATAGTAAATAAATCATAAATAATATACTACTATATTAATATATGTATATATTCAAAGCAAAATTCAAAATGTCTCGCTTACCTGATCCAAGTAGGCGCTGAAATCCTTGTTGACGTCGGGATGTGGGCTCGGGGACTCGGAGTCAGTCATAACGTTCTCGGTTTGAACACAGTATGTTAGTTAGTTGTTAGAATTCCTTTTTTCTTTTGTCTTCCAAATTATATTTCGTATATGTTTCGACCAGCCCCCCTCCAAATAAACCCAATCTTTCATGTCTTATTAGTTAGCCAGAGGAGTCCCTTGAGGTCGAGTGAGAAAGTGACCAAAATTCGCAGTCCAAGGAGAGATCAGGACCCATCCACATATATTTAGCTCTATTTACATATAAGTCTCGCAATACTTTCGGAGTGTTCATTCAGTTGGCAATAGCGAAGAGGCCCGAAGATGACCCACCACGAGGAAATCGGCAATGTGAACATCTGGTGGTTCGCCCAGGACTTTTGCCAGTCCCGCTTTGGCGACTACCGGCAGAGCGGCACGAATTCCTGCACCCTCATCGCCTTGATACTCGCCAACAAGGTGGCCAAGCTGCCCAGCATGTCCCGGAGTCCGTCGGAGCTACCGGAACGGGCCAAGCAGGTCATCGGCGATGCCATCAACGAGGGCAACATTGTCTACCACGATCTGATCCCGGCACATCTCAATATCAATATTCCGGATGCCCTAGCAGCGGTTCGATCCCACCATAAGCTTGACTTCCGGCTGGAGGAATGGTTTTTCACACAGGTCGGCTCCGATCCGCTGAACCCCATGATTGTCGGCGTCGAGCTGTCCCACATCTTCACCACCACCCTGGAGGCCTTCAAGCGGGGCGGCGGCTACGAGGGCACCTCCCATCTGTTCGCCGCCGTCGTCGCCGACAACCGCACCGTCATGGTGACCATTGACTTACGCACCTCGATCGCGGCCATCGTCGACTCGCACCAGCACGGCAGCACCTCCGGCGCCCTCTACGCCCAGAGCACCGTGCACAACATTAGCGATCTGATGTTCTGGTTCATCAGCATGCTGGATCACATCTACGACAGCCACCCGGTCGTCTTCGAGATCTCCTTCCTCTGCGCCATGCGCGACCTGGCACGACGCATTCCGCCACCTATCGAGCCCTACGCCAACCGAATATGTAAGCCCAAGGAGAAATCGTCGAGGGTCGGCTAATCCTTCCTTGAGTCACATTATCAATTTCACATCAATCAATCAATCAGTCCATCGGGAAACGTGAAATGCTCTATTCGACTCTCGTTGGTTATTTTTCGTGTTCATGTTGAGTTCGTCACTTCCACTTCTGTCCGTCAATGCTAAATTTCAAGCGCCCGATAAGTCGCTGAGTGATTTAATAAAAATTTCATAGTGTCTCAACAGGAACCATAGAGAGATATTGTTTTACTATCCGGAATTGATATTGTCGCAAAATCCATAAACTATATATATATACATATATATATATATATATTCTTGATAGGAATGATTGGTATTGCTGTTCCAGGCATTTTCCGCTCATCTGCCCATCCGTTTCTCTTTACGTCCGCTCGTCTGCCCATCCGCCCGGCCGTCTGTCTATCCGTACACTCGTCTGTCTATCCGTACGTCCGCCTATTCACTTTTTAGTTGTCCCTCCGCCCGTCTGGCCATACGTACGCCCGTCTAACCATCCGTTCGTCTTACCATCCGTCCGTCTATCTGTTTCTCCGTCTGCTCGTCCGCCCATTCGCCCGTCTGCCTATCCGGCCGTCCATCTTACCATCCGTACGTCTCTCTATTCCTCCACCCCCTCTCCTTCCGTACGTCCTTCTATCCATCTATCCATCCATCCATCCATCCATCCATCCATTCGCTTATCTATTTCTACCTCCGCCCGTCTGCCCATCCGTAGGTCTCTCTAACCCTCCGCCCGTCTCTCCGCCCTTCCGTCCCGCCCACTACAACAACCTTGTGAGCAACAACAGAAATACCAAGCCCAATCTCATATGCTTTGCTCTCAAGCTCAACTCAATCTGTAGCTGCCGACTTCAATAGAAGTTTCACACTCAAACATAACTTCTACGTATATATTTCAGAAGGAGAATATCATACAGACAAAAAGTATATATAAAATTTGATTACTCCTCGCGGATTTCGAAGTAGTTTAGACTCGTATATAGATATATACAAATTCCTTTGGCTAATTCATGCTCTGAAGTTCTTCAAGTGAAGCTCTTCAACCTCAAATTCTTATAAACATACGTATATATGTATATATATATATATATATATATAGTGTGACGTGGTGACATAGCGGTTGTGTGGGCGAAGTCTGCGATCATTGGTGCCCCGGATATATATATAGTTTTTTGAATACTTTGTAGCTGTTGTGGATCGAAGCGATTTCCCAAAAGGAGAAAAGGATTCCTCAGCATTTCACGTATGTATGGTTCATATATGTATATATATATATATATATATATATATATATATATATATGTATATATATATATTCTTTAAAACGATACACTATTATATATCTTGCTGTCTTGCTGTCCGTCCCTCCATCTGTCCGTCCGTTCCCTTATCTCTGCGCCCATCGCTCCATCTGTCCGTCCGTTTCGCAAACAGTTTCGTTGCTAGTGAAGCGCGAGACTTGCAATCTGGTATATATATATATTCGTCTATACCCTCGCCTGATAAAGTTCCCATATTTTAACGATACGCCCATTAGAGGCGTGGCAAGTCGGAAAATGCACTCTCCGGCATCTCAGAAGAAAGTCCAGGAGAGTTGAAATTGCGAATGCATACTCCCGTAGGATGGCCTAAGATCTAGCTTTCGTATATATCCACTCATATGGGGGCAGTGGTATATCGGGTAAAACTGCATATATCTTCGATAGTGTTAGGACTTTGGTTTCACATCGATCGAGTAGTTTTGGAGGCTGTTCAACTCGGAGCAAACAATGAAATCTCTCCTCTCCTTTTCCTTTAGTGTATTTCAGTCTGTAGTAGGTTCTGAATATATATATATTCAGGAGTCAAATCAAAAAATAAATAAGCAGAAAAATTGTAAAGATCTTGAAGATGGCCCAGCACGAGGAAATCGGCAACGTGAACATCTGGTGGTTCCCCAAGGACTTTTGCCAGTCTCGCTTCGGCGATTACCGTCAGAGCGGCACTAATTCCTGTACCTTGATCTCTCTGGTCCTCGCCAATAAGCTGGCCAAGATGCCAGGCCTAGGCCAGAACGCATCGGAGCTGCCGGAAGCGGCCAAGGAGGTCATCGGCGAAGCAATCAACGAGGGCAACATTGTCTACCACGATCGCATCTCGGCCAATCGCAATATCAATATTCCGGATGCCCTGGCAGCGATTCGCTCGCACCACAAGGTGAACTTTAATCTCGAGGAATGGTTCTTCACACAAATCCGCTCTGATCCACTGAGCCCCATGATTGTCGGCGTCGATCTGGCTCGCATCTTTAGCGCCACTCTGGAGGCCTTCCAGCAGGCCGAAGGCACCCATCTGTTTTCTGCCATCGTCGCCGACTGCCGCACCGTCATGGTGACCATTGACTTACGCACCTCGATCGCGGCCATCGTCGACTCGCATCAGCACGGCAGCTCCGCCGGTGCCGTCTACGCCCAGAGCACCGTACACTACATAAGCGATCTGATGTTCTGGTTCATTAGCATGCTCGATCATATCTACGACAGTCATCCGATCGTCTTCGAGATTTCCTTTCTGTGCGCGACCCCGGATGTGGAACTCCGTATTCCGAAGGAAATTGCGCCGTACGCCAACAAGACCTTTACGCCCGAGGAGAAAGCGAAGATGGCCCAACAGGCCTGCGACTAGTTTAGCTAGACGCTTGTTTCTAGTTTTATGTGTTATTATTGAGTCCGCCGTAGTTGTATGTTTCCATTCCGTAATCGTTTCAAAGAAGCGGCCGACATGCTGCACCCCATGCTGTTCAATAAATTTCGTTCGTTTATATCTAACCCAGGAACAAGGAGTTTTTCTTTGAATTCGAGGCTCTGCTACTCGAGGCATGTTCTTCGCCCGTTTAGGTATCCGTGCGTCTGTTCGTCCCGCCGTAAAGGCTTGCCTAGTCACGCGTGAACTACCTATATACATGTATGCCCGATAAGGATTAACTCTGCGATATTCCAGGCATATTCTTCGCTTTGTCCCGTGCGTTCGTTCGTGCATCCATCCGTCCGTATCTGTCTGTTAAGCTTAAACTCATTGATCTGGTATCTGGTATACTCGATAAGAATTGGCTCTGCTATTCCAGGCATGTCCTTCGCTCGTCTAGCTATCCGTTCGGTTGTCCGTCCGTAAAGGCTTTCCTAGTCCTAGTAAACTGCCAGCAAGAAATATCCTTTTACATCTGTTTTGGTATTTTATTTTATTTTTTTTCGGAAAAAAAATTGCAGTTTTTGATTTGTTTTTATTTTGTTGTATAAGGTAGTTGTAGGTAGCATATAAATTTATATAACATACGATATACATACGATATATATATATATATATATATATATATATATATATATATATATATATATATATATATATATATATATATATATATATATATATATGTAAAAAAGACATAGCTAGCTTAAATACTTTTTACTTGCACATTCGTGTTCGCCTTGACTTCTCGCTTTGTTTCATCCATCTTTATCCTCTTTCCTCTTTCCTTTGCTTCTTTATTTTCTCTTCGAACTAATCTCACTTGAACGATACGCTAGAGTGTTGGTTTATGCGTGTGTGTGTGTGTGTGTGCGTGTGTGTGCGTGTGTGTGTGTGTGTGTGTGTGTGTGTGTGTGTGTGTGTGTGTGTGTGTGTGTGTGTGTGTGTGTGTGTGTATGCATCTAGAATCCAGCAACATCGCCACGCTTGCGTCCGTCGGCATTGGCGTAGATCGCCGTCGCATTACGGCCAATCGCACAGACTACGGACGACAGTCGATTGGCCAGTGGCTTCAGCGTGTGCCCCCGCTTCCGGAGCAGACTGAGCACGTTCTCGGAGAAGCGTCCCTCCTCCAGCTCGATGAAATTGGGGAATAGCTGATTGTAGAACCGTGGTGCATCCTCGGCCGCCTTCAGGTCATCGCCGAACCAGAGGAAGCGGGCGGCCACCTCGACAATGGCGCCCAGTATCCGGCTGCCGCCGGCAGCGCCAATCGCGAGACGTATGTTGCCCTCCTTGTCGGCCAGCAGCATGGGCGACTGCGAAGACATGGGCCGCTTGTGCAGGTCAATCACATTGGCTTGAGACTGCGGCAGATTGAACATATTCTCCTTGAGGGAGAAGTCGTTCATGCAATCGTTTAGGATGATGCCAGTGCGTGGTCCAATCAAGCCGGAGCCAAAGCTGCGAAAGGGCAAGCGCCATCTATTGTTAGTTTGCTCAACTATGTTTACGGACAGTGAATACGCCACCTATTGACTGCGCACTGCGCAGCTAATACTCACTAGTGATTGATGGAGCTGGTCACGGTAACGGCATCGCCGTTCGGCGCCAGCACGGCGAGCGATGAGGTGCCATACGGATCCTCATCGGAGCTGACCAATGCGCCGTACTCTTGCGGCCCGCCGAGCACCTTGTCGTCATTGATCTTGGCCCGCTGCTGGGCGGCGTATTCGGGATTGCTCAGCTGGCTGACCAGTTCGCGGATGTCGTTGAAGCGCGGATCGCCCAGCTCGGCGCGACGTGCGAATCCGAACTTAAGCGCCTCCGTAATCCGGTGTATGGTCAGAGCGTAGGACTCATCGTCCGCCAAGTCGGCCCGCGTGAAATTATATCCATCGAGAATGCCCAGAATGTGCGAGACGACGATTCCACTGCTCACCGGCGGCACGGCGTACAGCGTGTCGTTGCCCAGCGGCATCGTGACGGATAGGCGCAAGTCGGCCGTGTACGTATCCAAATCGTCTTGGGTTATGACGCTGCCCAGCTCCTTCAGATCCTCGGCCAGCATCTGGGCCACGGTGCCGTTGTAGAAGTCCATTGGGCCGTTCTCAGCCAGCAGTTTGTACGTGTTGCACAGCTTGGCCGGTGGCTTCAGCAGGGCGCCCTCCTGGTGGTGCTCGCCCGTCTCCGCATTCAGGAACACGGATCTGCAATGGGTTCAGCTTGATAATCAATATCTTGGTTGGAGCTCAAGTTACTTACTGGAACTGCGCATCATCCTTGATCAAGGACCACAACTGCTTCACCTTCGCCGCCTGGTGCATACTCATGCGATAGCCAGTCTCGCACAGCTGCAGGGACGGCTCCACGAGAGCCCGCCAGGGCAGCTTGCCAAAGCGCTTGTGCGCCAAGTGATAGCCCATCATCTCGCCGGGCACCGCAATGCTCAGCGGTCCAAAGAACGAGGAATTCGCAACCTTATCGAACATCTTCTGGTGGGCGGCGTACGGCGCCACGGTTTGCGCATCGATCTGATAGCCCTGTCGCGACTCGCGATCATAGATATTCATGAGCAGGCCACCGCCAATGCCCATGCTCTGGGAGGTAATCAGTCCATTGCAGAGCATTGTGGCAATAGTTGCATCCACAGCGCTGCCGTTTCGTTCCAATATGTTGCTGATGATGGAGATAAAACGAAATTTATTGTGAAAATTTGTGTTTTTTCATGATAATGATGATAATGATAAAGATTATGATAATAATAATGATAATGATAATGATAATGATAATAATAATGATAATGATAATGATAATGATAATGATAATGATAATGATAATGATAATGATAATGATAATGATAATGATAATGATAATGATAATGATAATGATAATGATAATGATAATGATAATGATAATGATAATGATAATGATAATGATAATGATAATGATAATGATAATGCTAATGCTAATGCTAATGCTAATGCTAATGCTAATGCTAATGCTAATGCTAATGCTAATGCTAATGCTAATGCTAATGCTAATGCTAATGCTAATGCTAATGCTAATGCTAATGCTAATGCTAATGCTAATGCTAATGCTAATGCTAATGCTAATGCTAATGCTAATGCTAATGCTAATGCTAATGCTAATGCTAATGCTAATGCTAATGCTAATGCTAATGCTAATGCTAATGCTAATGCTAATGCTAATGCTAATGCTAATGCTAATGCTAATGCTAATGCTAATGCTAATGCTAATGCTAATGCTAATGCTAATGCTAATGCTAATGCTAATGCTAATGCTAATGCTAATGCTAATGCTAATGCTAATGCTAATGCTAATGCTAATGCTAATGCTAATGCTAATGCTAATGCTAATGCTAATGCTAATGCTAATGCTAATGCTAATGCTAATGCTAATGCTAATGCTAATGCTAATGCTAATGCTAATGCTAATGCTAATGCTAATGCTAATGCTAATGCTAATGCTAATGCTAATGCTAATGCTAATGCTAATGCTAATGCTAATGCTAATGCTAATGCTAATGCTAATGCTAATGCTAATGCTAATGCTAATGCTAATGCTAATGCTAATGCTAAGGCTAATGCTAATGCTAATGCTAATGCTAATGCTAATGCTAATGCTAATGCTAATGCTAATGCTAATGCTAATGCTAATGCTAATGCTAATGCCAATGCTAATGCTAATGCTAATGGTTATGATAATGACACTGCCAATGACAATGACAATGAAAATGATAGTACTAATGTTAATGTTAATGCTAATGCTAATGAAATGCTTTTATACCTGCCGATCTGACTGCAAGCATCGCTGTCCGAGCAAACAGCCGCCTGCTGATAGACGCCCAGTTTCGACGAGAATTCCTTATCGTTCTGCTTGTCGCCGTCATCCGGGGTTGCCGCTGTTGAGGGCGGTGGCGTGGTTGGTGACGTGGAGGCGGCTACGGCTGGTCCGGCTACGGCAATCTCTTCGCTCGTTGCTGTTGTTGCTTCCATGTTGCTGCTGTCGGACACCGATGCCGGCGGCAGCGGTTGCTCATCTGTTGAATTAAATGGTTTAAGTGTGTGGCTAGTGCTTGGATTGCTTGGTGGTGGTGTTGTTGTTGTTGTAGTTGTAGTTGTTGGTGGTGGTGGTGTGCTTTCTGTTGTTTTTGTTGTTGTTGTAGTTGTTGTGCTAGTTGTTCTTATTGTTGTTGTTGTTGCTGTTGCTGTTGCTGTTGCTATTGTTGGTGCTGATGGTGTGGACAGTGCGGCCTCGGCAACAGCATCTGTGACTGCCGCCGCTGCTGCTGTTGCTGTGCTGCTGCCAACAATTGCTGCAGGCGCTGGCGTTGTTGTCTTGCCAGCTGAGCTGTTGGTGATTCGTGACGACTTTGACCAGTCTTTAGAAGTTGTTGTTGTTGTTGTTGTCGGTGCAATTGTTGTTGTTTAGTAAGTTAAGGTGTAAGAGTTTGTTGTCAATACATTTGGTATTTTTGTTGGTGCCACAATAGAAGAAGAAGATAACATTACGAGTGGGTGCCGAGGTGCAGGATAATGAATCGAATGACAAAGGCATGCAAAGCGTCTAACTATGCAGCATTTCTATGGCTGCAGCTGTATTGCTGTTGTTGTTCTTGTTGTTGTTGTAGTTGCTGTTGTTGTTTCTCTGTTGCTCTTGCTCTTTCTATTCGAGTATGTCTGTGCAGTTGTGTGTATGCGCGCGTGTGTGTGTGCATGTGTGTGCGTGTGTTTGTGTGTGTGTGTGTGTGTTCAAATTAGTAGGCATTTGTGAGTGAGTGGTTAGAGAGATGTGGACTTGGGCCAGCTGCTCAATTGGCTACGATGCGAACTTACCGCTCAGGCACAGGCTGATGATCACATAGCTTATCAGGGCAATGCCAATAAAGCAGATTAGGCCAATTGTCAGCTTCTTCATCCAGGCCAGCAGATTGGCCCGCCTGCAAGAGCAGAAGAAATGGAAGTTAATATGCTTCTATATATATATTTTTTTTAGTTAAAATTTTTAACTGCACAATTATATTTTTTATTGAAAGCTTAAGCTCTCAAATTTCTTAAAATTTATGCATATATATTATATATATACATTTTAACATTTATTAAATAATATTTTAATAAACAAAAATTATTTGCCCTAAAAAGTATGCTACACTTTTTTGCTACTACAAATTGGGGCCATTTCCTGCTCGCTTGCTTAACTTGCTCATATCTCTCTTATTATACTTCGTAGCACAAAAACAACTTTTCTAAAGCTTTTTAAACCACAGAATTCAAAACTGTAATCTGATTTGCTCTGCCACTTCAGCTTTTTGAGTTATACTTAACTCAAGCTGAGCTTCAGCAAGAGCAATAGAAATTTTTATTTTCTTTTTAAAGTAAGCTAAAAATATGAATTCTTTTCTTACAAATTTGCTCTAAATATAGTAAAAATCTTCTTAAATATACTTAAAATCATAAACAGCTTTTACATTTTTAAAATTTATTTTTCTAATATTTTTAAATATTTTTTTTATTTTTTTTATATTTTTTTTACTTACATTTGTTCGCGACGTGCTTCTTCGGCTGCGGCTGTATCGTGGATCAGCTGGTCGCCATTTTTCTCTTCATCGTCCAGTCCGTTGGAGGACTTGAGTGGAATTTTGTTCATGGCATCGTCGTTGCTGTGGTGAACCATCTTGTGAGCATCCACTGTGGCTGCTGCTGAGCTGCTGCTGTTGATGTTGCTGTTCGGGCGAGACGACAGAGTTTCGATAGTTAAGTTGAAAGTCTAATAAAGTTCGGTTTCGAAATTATATAAATAAATATATTATAAAGTCAGTCAGAGCCAATGTGCAATCTGCTCATTGACTTTTGCATCACGAACTTTCTACTAGCTAAAGTTTGAACTACGGGAAAGGTCACTTGTCGAGCGCCGCAAGGTATGCAACAGTTTATGGCGCAGCCCGTTGATGTGCAACAGATTTTACACGCGTCCCAAAGCAAACTGAACGCTTCACAATCGACGTCAACAACATCGCCCGCTGCCTGCTGCCTGCTGTCTGCTGGCTGCTGCCTGCGTCATTGGCAGCAGCGACGTTGCCGGCAACTTTGATGGCCGACTTTGATGGCAGGATGCGGTCGCAGTCGCAGTCGCAGTCGCAGTCGCTGTAGTTGTATTTGTTGCGGTTGCATGTGTCTATGTGGGTGTGTCCCAGACCATTTGCCATTTTCTCAATCTCAATTTTCATGCTCGCTCCTGTGCGCTGTGTGCGTGCCACACAAATGGGTCAGACAGCGACGCCGACGGCGACGCCGATGCCAACGCCAACGCCAACGCCAACGCAGCCAAGCGGCGCTTGCAACTGGCTGGCGCAATATAGTTTGTTGCGAGTTGTCCATAACCATAATTGAATGTTGTGATTGACAGATGGGGCTGAGGACGGGAAAAGGGGCAGGGGGTAACCGGGTGGAACAACAGCAACGGCCACAGCAAACGTAGGCGAGCGTGCGCGAGATTGTTGGCTTGTAAATTGGGTTAATTGCCGCCGTATTTGATGTGTGGCACGGGCATCAAATCGGTGGCACTCACAGCCATCACCTTTGCCCTCGCATGACCCGTGCAACATTCTTATTATTGACATCTGCACTCAGCGGGCGTGTCACGAGAGCCACAACACCAAAAGGTAGAGTACGGCTGGGTATATCACTCTTCTGTTAACACTTAACAGAGTCTGTTAAGCTGCATGTTAACTGAGGGAACTCTTTTTTTTATATATTTTTAATATATTTATTAAGAAATCATCAAATTAATTTGATTTTTTGCTATATTTCCTTTGTATGCAGTTCTCCTCTCTGTTAACACTTAACAGAGTCTGTTAAGCCAGCTGTTAAGTGCAAGAGCTCGTCGATTTCAAGGATTCTCTGATCTGTTAAGCAGTTGATTTTGTTTGTTTCCATATTTCTTGCTCTACATTAAGTTCATCAACTTCTCAGACCACCCTCGCACTGCTATTTTTAATGCTACCTATTAAAACTACAATGAAAATCGCAATCGATGAATGCATCGATCGGCGCGCCTATAGAGAGTCTGCCATATATCATACGCCATATATTATGCACCATATATCATATATCATATATCATATATATATATATATATAGAAGTCATGCATGCAACACATACATTTTGTAATTGTTTTTAAGTAATCTTTAGTGGGTCGCTAGCAATTTGTGCTGTTGGCCTAGTCTGGCCTGGCTATTTGGCTATTTTTAGGTCAACTGCATTTTAATTTCATTTCATTTTTGTTAAATAGCTGCCTGGGCCGCGCCAGCAGCAACAAAAGAACCACAACAGCAGCAGCACCACCAGCAGAGGCAACATGAAAAGAACAAAAAGCAAAAAAGAAGAAGAAGAAGAAGAAGCGAAGCATACGCCACAATTACCGAGCATTACTTGGAGGCATGCGGATTGCAATTTGGGTTTACGACTCCGTCGCCGCCTCCGTGCAGCCATAAAAAATGAGTGAGCGACCACACCAAAGAGCCGTAAGAGACTGCACGGACGGAGCCGGAGGCGGAGAAAGAGGGGGAGGGGGAGAGACTCAGAAAGGCAATTACCAGGAACAGAGGCAGGGAAAGCACATACGGCAAAGAGAAAGGCGATAAAGGGGGAGGAGAAGGAGAAGATAGAAGATAGAAGATAGAAGATGGAAGATGGAAGATGGAAGATAGAATATAGAAGATAGAATATAGAAGAAAGAAGATAGAAGATAGAAGATAGAAGATAGAAGATAGTATATAGTAGATAGAAGATAGTAGATAGTAGATAGTAGATAGTAGATAGTAGATAGTAGATAGTAGATAGTAGATAGTAGATAGTAGATAGTAGATAGTAGATAGTAGATAGTAGATAGTAGATAGTAGATAGTAAATAGTAGATAGTAGATAGTAGATAGTAGATAGTAGATAGTAGATAGTAGATAGTAGATAGTAGATAGTAGATAGTAGACAGTAGATGGAAGATATAAGAATATGGAAGATATAAGAATATGGAAGATAGAAGATAGAATGAATGGAAGGAGTATAAGTAATAGAAGAGTAGAAAGAGAAAGGGAAAGGGAAAAAGAAAGAAAGTGTGAATGAGTAAGATAAAAAGACAGAGAAATAAATAGATATAGAGAAAGAGCAAGATTGTTTGATTAGCTGTGTCTCCTCCTCCTTCCTTTTCGAAGAGAAACAGCAACAGAGAGAAGTGCCAGACGAGGACGGAGGCACAGCCAGAGGCAGACGAGCAGAGACAAAGAAGCAGTCAAGACTTTAAAAGAGAAAATTGCTAAAAAGCAGAGCAGAGGCACAGACTTCTCTCTCTCTCTCTCTCTCTCTCTCTCTCTCTCTCTCTGCCCAGCCAGAAAAGGAAGCAGTGGCAGAGGAACACATCTATACAGAGGCAGAGACGTTGGGCTACAGACTTTGTGGCTTTTAGCCACCGACGATGGTGATCCGTGTCAGTTTATGCCGTGACACTGATTGAAGTCACTGATATAAATATGCAGACATTGGAACAGGCCAATCCGCATTTGCATGCAGCTCGCTTGGGCTGCGCCCGTTTCGATTTGGTAGACACTAATTGCCCCAATGGGCGCGTGCGCAGCGCCTCGGCTAAATTTGGCAAGTCGCTGTCGAGTTCCCAAAAAATTCAAGTCCCACTCCGTGCTCTACACATTGTCCGGGTCTAATAGTTGTGCTGTCATCATCATCATCAACATCATCATCATTATTATTACTATTATTATTATTATTAGCTGCGCTACGTGCCCGGCGTGGCCAATTGGCCAAGGGAATACTGGGTGCGCCGTCTGCCCAGCTGCTGTCTGCTGCTGGCCAACTATCAAAGCATTTAATTACTCCACATTGAGTATGTCTATATATTGTATATTCTATATTGTTTATATATATATATATTTAACAATAATTTGATTTACGCCCGGCGCTTTCATCCGCGCCGACTTTATCGACTTCCTCAGCTCTGGCGTCTCCAATTATTTTCTGTTTTCATTTCCGTCTCAACATTCTTTTGCCTTTTCTGCAAAGCAAAACGTTTACAGCGCCATTTACACCGACTACGATTACTCTATATATTTGAGGCTATAAAAATTTGAGCTCCATGTGATTTCTGAGAGTTTCAGGAATTTTTATGGATTTTTTTGATTTTTATTATAAAATCTATGGGAGAGTTTTTGATATATATTTATTATATTACTATCAATTATTTTATATTCTTGATATTATTATCATAGCTAGATCATAGATCATAGATCACAGATCATAGATCATAGACCATAGATCATAGATCATAGATCATAGATCATGGATCATAGATCATAGATCATAGATCATAGATCACAGATCATAGATCATAGATCATAGATCATAGATCATAGATCATAGATCATAGATCATAGATCACAGATCATAGATCATAGATCATAGATCATAGATCATAGATCATAGATCATAGATCATAGATCATAGATCATAGATCATAGATCATAGATCATAGATCATAGATCATAGATCATAGATCATAGATCATAGATCATAGATCATAGATCATAGATCATAGATCATAGATCATAGATCATAGATCATAGATCATAGATCATAGATCATAGATCATAGATCATAGATCATAGGTCATAGATCATAGATCATAGATCATAGATCATAGATCATAGATCATAGATCATAGATCATAGATCATAGATCATAGATCATAGATCATAGATCATAGATCATAGATCATAGATCATAGATCATAGATCATAGATCATAGATCATAGATCATAGATCATAGATCATAGATCATAGATCATAGATCATAGATCATAGATCATAGATCATAGATCATAGATCATAGATCATAGATCATAGATCATAGATCATAGATCATAGATCATAGATCATAGATCATAGATCATAGATCATAGATCATAGATCATAGATCATAGATCATAGATCATAGATCATAGATCATAGATCATAGATCATAGATCATAGATCATAGATCATAGATCATAGATCATAGATCATAGATCATAGATCATAGATCATAGATCATAGATCATAGATCATAGATCATAGATCATAGATCATAGATCATAGATCATAGATCATAGATCATAGATCATAGATCATAGATCATAGATCATAGATCATAGATCATAGATCATAGATCATAGATCATAGATCATAGATCATAGATCATAGATCATAGATCATAGATCATAGATCACATGATATCAGAAATATCACATGTCATATACATATATATAGATCATATAATATATAGATATATGTCATACGAATCAAGCTTTACAAGAGCTTGCCTGCTTCCATTGTCTTTTCATATCTCTATAGTATGAGTTCTACTCTATGTTCATATTACAGGGTATCTCTGCAGTGTACTACCATTGGTCGTTGCATTTGGCGGAGGTGGTCTGGTTAAATAGCCATTGGGGTCAGACTTAGACAGTTGGAACAATTAGAATATTTCTACGCATGGGCAAATGCATAAGTTTAGCAACGACAACTACAACAACTACAACAACAACAACAACAACACTAATAATAATAATAATAATACAAAAAAAAATGCAAATTGCAGTTGTTCGTCTTTTTTTATGCCTATGTTTTTTGTTCACTTGTTGCACATAAATAAAATGTGCGGCATCGCAGCTCATCTCTGTCGCTCTGCCGCTCCGTCTGCCTCTCTGTCTGTCCGTCTGAGGTCGCAGCTCAATTGGGTTGTTTATTTTTGGAATTGATATCGCTGTAACTGTGCGAGCGCCCCTCGCAGCGCCTGCCCTTTGCTTTATTTGATTTATTTGTTCGCTTGATTTGTCTTCATGCATTTTAATGTATTTTCGTCAAATTGTTTATTTAATTGCCCAAACGTTTTGCTAGGGAAATTCAACTCGACTCAACTCGACTCGACTCGACTCGTTTCGTATGCCAGCCCCATGCCGCCCATGATCTATGCTCTTCAGGTGTATCGTCTGTCGACCTTCGATTATTATATGCCCGATTGAAAGTTGGAAATTTTTGTCAAATGTTTGCACATCAAATTAGGCAAAAGTCTTCGCCAAGGGCCAGTTTCGCTTTATGAGGCTTAGCCTTATATGTTCGCTGGGCTGGCAATATAATTTATTGCCCGATTCCCCCCTATATGGACATATAGCCGACGAAATATTTGCTAAATTCGTGATTGGCGTTAATTATTGGGAATGTTTGGCATGATGTTTCTTTTACTGATTATGTTGCTTGTCGACTGAGACGTGTTATCGATAAATGATAGTTCGGTAAAGATGTTATCGATAACAGATATCCATATGCGGCTGATCATATTTAATTGATAAGTAAAGCGATGCCGTTGATTGATGTAATACCGATGACTGATGGTCGAGTTGTGTTATCGATAACTGTTATAAATGAAAAGGCGAACATCTGTGGCCTACTTTGTTTGTCGATTAAGCGGGGTTGTCGATAACTTACAAGCAATAACATTTGCCATATTTATATCAAAGCTTTGCTCAATTACGCTCTGTTATCGATAACTTTTATTGAGACTATTGTTGTTCTTTTTTACTTTCAATGAATTTGATATTCATAATTGCAGAAATTCTAAAATATTTCATACATAATCTCTTCTCTATCGATAAGTATATGATATCGATAACTCAAATCTATTCAAACTGCAGATATACATAAATATTGCATATATATTTCATTTTTTTACTACCAATGGAATTATGTTCCGCTTTTATCGATAACTTTTTAGAACTTAATGTGTTATCGATAACAGGCATCGTCTGCATGCACACGATATATGTACATATGTATCTGCCTCGCGCATCAGCCATGCGAGTGCAGAGCAATTTCTATGGAAAGCTTTTCAATTGCGGCTCCTAAGTCATTTAGATAATCAAGATCGCAATTTCGTATATAAATAAATGTGAATAAAGTATTCAATCAACGTGTTTGTGGTAATCATAAAAGTGACACACTAAATACGAATAAAGATTTACAAAGCAATTGAATAATCTGCCCGCCTCCACCCCGAGCACTGGCAGAAAATCAAATCAGCGCAATACGTTCCGACTCTGTCTATAAATATGACACAAACTGACGGGGGCTATAAATAGGAGAATGGAGAAAAGGCTGAGGGAAAACCCAGAAACGAGTTGAGGATCGGAGTGGAAAGCTACGGTCAGCAGGCCATCAGCTCACAGGCTGCTGACTGCTGATTGCTGACTGCTGGCTGGGAACCATATTCAGAGCCATAGCTGAGACAAAGATCTTGCATTGATCTGAGAGATTTGCGTGCGAGCGTCCCATTTGGACACATTCGCAACATTCGTGACAGTGCAAATTGAGCGCACCCAAAGTTCAGGGCCAACTGGCGAATACAGAAAAATATGATTATATATAGCGGCTATGATCTCTCTCTCTCTCTCTCTCTCTCTCTCTCTGTCTGTCTGTCTATCTGTCTCTTTGTGTGTGTCACGCATACAGACATTGAGACTTATTAGCTGACAGCAGCAGCAGCATCGCCTGCCTTATAGACACTCTGTGTTATATTTAGAGAATGCCTTAGATTGTTATACTCAAATGTTCTTGATTAAGTTGTCAGCAATCAGCGATATGATGATCCCCGAATGCCACCGGAGATGCCGTTTAGCTATAACTACTCACACACACCCACACATATAGATACACTCGCGCACACACACACACACACACACATCCATTTAACTGTTGTTTAGTACGAGTTTTACTTCCAAGCAGCTGGGATGCAGCTCGGGCCCCTAAGTGGCTGCCATTCAAAAGTATATCCGAGATTTGAGCTAACAATTGACACTCAAGTTGCTGTCGCTCGACTATTTGCTTTGATAATGACAGATACACACACACATAGAGAGAGAGAGAGAGAGAGAGAGAGAGTTGATAAAGGCAGATTGAGTGCTGGAAACAAATGGCCTGCCGCTGGCCAGCACAGCGATAGCAAACAGTTGTCCCTCATCATGTATGTTGCTGT
Organism: Drosophila repleta; assembly: GCA_018903745.1. Classification (NCBI taxonomy): domain Eukaryota; kingdom Metazoa; phylum Arthropoda; class Insecta; order Diptera; family Drosophilidae; genus Drosophila; species Drosophila repleta. Next base: position 129,004 of record JAEIGN010000001.1, on the reverse strand, counting down.
CGTGACACAACAGCAGCAGCATCGGTCACGGCAGCAACATTTGCATGCTGAGTCTGTCGCAGTCGCGTTATCAGCAGCAGCAGCAGCCGGCGGCGGCGGCGGCGGCGGGCACAGCGCGCATTTAGATAGCAGCAGTCGGAGATAAACCAAATCAATTTATGCTGTGTCAAATTAGCAATAGAAAGATCAACTCAAATGCGGCAACTTATCAGCATGTTATCATTATATATACATATATCATAGACTTCTTTATACTATAGAATATCTCTGCTTCACTTTGAAGTTGATGAATTGCAGCTTGGGCATGGACTAGGCCCAGGCACAGAGCTCTAAAGCTGAAAGCTTCTTTGACGCAGCTCAAATGCGCTTTAAAGCCTTTTCTCTTCACGATTTTGAGTTGCATCAGTTTAGCTACAGCACTAACAGCATATGTTTATAGTCTTATACTAGCTGCTCTTATACTTCTCATTAAGTTAAGAGAGCGTATATTGGTTTTGTGCAATGCCATCTAGCTTTTAATCTAGCTTGTCCTTTAGCTTGTACACTAGCTTGCCGTCTAGCCTGCAATCAGTCTAGCTTGTAATCTAGCTTGTATTTAAGCTAGCACTTTAGCTTGAAATCTAGCTTGGCATCTAACTTTAATCTAGCTTGCAGTCTAGCTTGTAATCTAGCTTGTATTTAAGTCAGCACTTTAGCTTGAAATCTAGCTTGTCATCTAACTTTAATCTAGCTTGCAATCTAATATAGCTTGCAATCTAGCCGCTATAACTGCTGATATTTGATATAGTATATTTTCATTCTATTAGGATTTAGCTCTACCTAGAAACGATATCGTGTAGAGTTTCACAGCTTGAACAAAATGGGATTGACAAGTGTTTTACAAGTCAAGGGAGAGAGAGATAGAGAGAGAGATTATGCTCTCTTCCAATACTGTATATATAGGTATATATATTTATATTTTACTTATTTTGACTTGGTCTTGCCTACATCTGAACTGAAAACCTATATGCCCATTTGGAGTGTGTGCAGGGTATTCAAACAGTGTCAGAGACGCTCTGAACTTGTCTGCTCTGCAGCTCTTAGCACTTCTGTGTACTAAAGGCTAGAGTTCAGCTAGTTGTATGTGCTCTATAGGCATGAAAACTTATAAAGTTTTTACTGGGCTTTCTCATAGTATGAAGAACTCTATGGCAAATATATGTTTCATATTGAGTGAGCGCCTGAAAAGATCTGCAAAACGGATTTCCCTTTGCTTTCCATATCAACTTTAGTTCTAGCTCTTATCTTATATGCTCCATATATTATATATGTATACTATGTATTCCATATATATTCTTCATATATATCTCATTGTTATATATATATATATATATATCGAAATGCAGTGAATCTCAACAAGTGTTTTCGTCTCATTTGTCTGCTTCTTGCTCTTCGCTCGTTTGGCGTCTGGCATTTATTTTACTTTTTTAATTTTCATATTCGCTTTTATTTTGACTATTCTATTTGCTTCGTTCTTCGTTCTTCTTGGCTGCTTATTTATTTATTGGCAGCAGCAGCAGCAGCAGGCGAAAGACAACAACAATTTGTTCAGTTGCCTGTTGCTCGCCCTCCCTCTTGCCCTCTCTGGGCGGGCAGAGGCCTTTGTGCCCTAATGGGCATTGCGTATATCTTGATTATATATATATATATATATATGTGTGTGTATATATATGTTCGATTTGGACTTGGACTTGTTGCTATTGTTGCCATTGTTGCTGTTGTTGTTGGGCCGCCAACGTTTGTCGCTATTCGTGTTGGTCGCGTTTGCGTTTTAGGTGGGCGAACCTGGCGTCTAGTCGAACGCCGATGCCGGGCCAACAAGCCAACAAGCCAACAGCCAACAGCCAACAGCCTAGCAACATAATCGCAACGCAGCAAACTTTTGCATTCGTTACGCACACGCACAAAATACAACAACAACAACAAAAAACACGAAAAAAAAAACAATTTTAAATAAATAAATTATAATATATATATATGCATTGTATATACAAATTTTGTATATTGCTTATATTTGTCTAGAAAACATGTGTATTCAAATAAATATTTCACCTCTTTCAGAATTCTTTCCTTTTGCACTGGAAACTGAGCGAAAGAAACAATCAAAAAAATAAATAAAAACACGTGAAAAACGCGCGCGTTTTCGAAACGCACAGAAAACGCGTGAGATGTTGTCTCGTTTTCCTTTTACTTATTTATTGTTATTATTATTATTATTATTATTATTTTCGCTTTCAGTTTTGAGTTTGATTTGCTGTTTGCACGCCGCCGCCGACGCTATATAATTTTGGGCCTGTATCTGATCGAATAATTCTATATAATTTTCTAGTTTAATATTATTATTATTTTTTTTAAATTATTAATTGATGTTTTGTAATTTTGATTTTATTTTTTTTTTTTTTTTGTTTCTACTTTTTTTATAAATATATATTTTTAGTCGCGTGTCTCGTCGCAGCGCTGGCTGCTGGTCAACTGAATTAAGAACGGGACGCGTTGCGGCCGCGTCTGCGGCGACGGCAGCGTCGACGGCGACGACGACAGCGGCAGCAGCAGCGGCGGCAGCGGCGGCATTTAATGTGAGTCGTCAGGCCGAGGCACTTCGTCAGAGGCTGTTGCTGCCATGTGTTGTTGTTGCAGTGCAAACTGCTGCTGCTGATGTTGTTGCTGCTGCTGATGTTGTTGCTGTTGTTGCTGCTGTTGCTGCTGTTGCTTTCGTGCGGAAATCACAAAAATTAGGCGGCCCCAATGGACATAGGCCGTGATTGTCACACGAAGCCGACTCGCATCGAACCAAACCGAACTTTGATGGCGGGTATTTTGGGGCTGGGGCTGGGGCTTGCGGATAGTAAATAGACGCTGGTGCTGGTGGTGGTTGGTGGGTGGTGCTGGGGCTGGGGCTGGGGCTGCTGGCTGCGCCACCCAACCGGCCATTAAAAGCAATTTGTTGACAGTGACACACAAAAATAGATACATAAAGTGAAGCGACAAGTTGATAAACTGATGGCAAAATACAAAAGGCACAAAATATAATAAAGCAACGCAAAGCAAAGCAAAGCTGGGCAAAGCCGGGCCCAACTACCGACCCTGCCACGCCCACACACCCCCCAACCAACCAACCAACTCCAATTTGACCGATTTGTCATTACATCATCATCATTATTATCATACGACAATAGACAGATCCTAGATTAACGCAGTTTTGCCAAATTATAAAGCTAGACTGAAGCTAACTTATGGATAAGGCTAAGGTTTAGCAAGTATTCTATCTGAATAATCATAATTAATGTGTATCTATATATAATGTGTATATATGTTGATTATTATTATGTTTGTTTTTCTGCAGTATTATTAATATTATTCCAGATTATAAATATTATTATTCTAGACTATTATCATTATCATTATCATTATCATTATCATTATCATTATCATTATCATTATCATTATCATTATCATTATCATTATCATTATCATTATCATTATCATTATCATTATCATTATCATTATCATTATCATTATCATTATCATTATCATTATCATTATCATTATCATTATCATTATCATTATCATTATCATTATCATTATCATTATCATTATCATTATCATTATCATTATCATTATCATTATCATTATATCATTATCATTATCATTATCATTATCATTATCATTATCATTATCATTATCATTATCATTATCATTATCATTATCATTATCATTATCATTATCATTATCATTATCATTATCATTATCATTATCATTATCATTATCATTATCATTATCATTATCATTATCATTATCATTATCATTATCATTATCATTATCATTATCATTATCATTATCATTATCATTATCATTATCATTATCATTATCATTATCATTATCATTATCATTATCATTATCATTATCATTATCATTATCATTATCATTATCATTATCATTATCATTATCATTATCATTATCATTATCATTATCATTATCATTATCATTATCATTATCATTATCATTATCATTATCATTATCATTATCATTATCATTATCATTATCATTATCATTATCATTATCATTATCATTATCATTATCATTATCATTATCATTATCATTATCATTATCATTATCATTATCATTATCATTATCATTATCATTATCATTATCATTATCATTATCATTATCATTATCATTATCATTATCATTATCATTATCATTATCATTATCATTATCATTATCATTATCATTATCATTATCATTATCATTATCATTATCATTATCATTATCATTATCATTATCATTATCATTATCATTATCATTATCATTATCATTATCATTATCATTATCATTATCATTATCATTATCATTATCATTATCATTATCATTATCATTATCATTATCATTATCATTATCATTATCATTATCATTATCATTATCATTATCATTATCATTATCATTATCATTATCATTATCATTATCATTATCATTATCATTATCATTATCATTATCATTATCATTATCATTATCATTATCATTATCATTATCATTATCATTATCATTATCATTATCATTATCATTATCATTATCATTATCATTATCATTATCATTATCATTATCATTATCATTATCATTATCATTATCATTATCATTATCATTATCATTATCATTATCATTATCATTATCATTATCATTATCATTATCATTATCATTATCATTATCATTATCATTATCATTATCATTATCATTATCATTATCATTATCATTATCATTATCATTATCATTATCATTATCATTATCATTATCATTATCATTATCATTATCATTATCATTATCATTACTATTATTATCATTATCATTATCATTATCATTATCATTATCATTATCATTATCATTATCATTATCATTATCATTATCATTATCATTATCATTATCATTACTATTATTATCATCATTACTATTATTATCATATTCATTTTATTCAGCTTAATCTTTTCCCGTTTCTTAACCTTTCCGTCTAATGCCAAAGCCCAAAAGTCAACCCATGTCAAATTAGCCAGCTAATTTAATTAGCCTGTTGGAAGACCCCCTTTCCCCTCTCCTCCCCCTCTCTCTCTCTCTCTCTCTCTCTCTCACACACAAAATAACAATTTAATATAGAGCGTTGCTATTACCGCCACTCAAATGGAAAACAAAATGTTTAACGGTTTCTCATCAATAAATTGAAAGCGAAAATTTTACTTTTCCCAAATGATTTTCAAAAGTTTCGCATCAAATGAAGCGAAAAACTGCTGATTAACGGACGTATTCACATGTGTGAATGCATACATACATATATGTATGTATATATTTTAAGGTATTCAGGCTGTTTTCTCTATAGGTGTATACCAAGCACTTGACCGAAAAGGTTGTTTGGCTATGGGGCTTCTCTGCGATTCTCTGATATCAAGAATAGTAAGTGTTTAAGCCATTTCTATGGGTTTTTTACTCCCTTTCTCTCTCTCTTTCTTTCTTTCTCTCTCTCTCTCTCTCTCTCTCTCTCTCCAATCGAAATCCCTTTAGCGAGTATCCCGCCGTCGTCACCACCCACCAGCACTCTGCACTCTCGCCATTTCCCCTTGTTTAGTTTCCCGTTTTTGGCATTGCATTTTATTGCTGCCATTTCAAAGGCAACAACAATAACAATAACAATAATAATTAGCTTTCCATTCGCACAGAGCACAGACAATAAAGCGTCGGAGGCAAATTGCCTTTAATAAACATATATTTACGCTCAAGAGCTGCTCCGCGGTACATATGTATAGACGACGGGCCATGGAAACCGAAGATCAGTCTATTAACAACACCTGCCCGAGCCACAGAGAGCGACAGCATGCGATATGCATCTCTCTCTCTCTCTCTTGCTCTCTCTCTCTCTCTCACTCTCCCTTGCTTTGTCTGTTCGTGTAAGCGATGACGTTGGCGTCTCATAAGTAATTGCCGGACTGCGTCCGGCTGCAGCGCAGCTCATCCATTGCCGGTGGGCGTATGGAGATGCAGATTTCCGCTGACAGTTGATAACGAGTCGCATCTCATACACATATATATGTATGTATATATATATGTATATTGATGTCGTGCGTGCCAGCATTGAAATGTGTGTCAACAAAAATTGCACACACAGCGGGCAGCCTATGAAGATGCACTTCGGTCACAATGTCCAGGCGGGCATGACTCGGGGTCACACACAGCCAGCTAATAACTGTGATTTCACACAGTCTGTCCAACTGTCTCTCTCTCTCTCTCGCTCCCTCTCGCTCCTCTGCCTCCAGCTGCGATTCGGCGTCAGCAAATCAATTAAACCACTTTGAATAGCGGCGGCTCTCCAATGCGGGTCGTCTTTGTGGCTTTGGTAGCTGCTCGACTGACGAATGCGCGGCTATTTTGAAGCACAAATTTGACAAATAGCACCACTTGAGGCACCACTTGCGGCTGGAGCCAACACTTCCCCTAAGTAGCTCTTGCTACTTGAGTTGACTTTATATATATACAAATTATATATACAAACATAAGTCAAATATTGCTGAAGAAGTTTTACTCATTTGAAATATGTATTTATATATACATATATATATGCCAATTTTATGTTGAGTTAGATTTTGCTTTGTAATAACTAAGATAGATGATGATGATGACAATGACAATGCATTGACTGATGGCTAGAGAGTCACCAGCTCAATCGCTCTATATGTAGCCCATTACCGGGTATATTTTAGTGTGTGTTCAGCTACGAACTGAATAATGGCTTAGCAGAAGTAATGTGGAGTTATGCTAGCATATGCTATATATACATACATATATGTACATATGTATATATGTAAGTCTCTCTGCATACAGCTGAATCGCTGCCACTGCAACTGCAACTGCCACAAGTGCTGCAACTGAGCGCGCTGACGTCATCGATGACAGCGACAAACTGTCTCCATACATGTGTGTGTGTATGTGTGGGCGTGTCTGTTCATGTATGTGCTGCCCTTGGCCGCATTAGCATAGCCAGACCATAAAGAGATTTGCCAGACAGGTTCGCTTCACAACTCGCAACTGCAGTTGGGTGCGTGGGCGGGTGGTTGGACGGGCGTGGCAATTGAACTTGTCACTGAGCCAATTGAACGGGCATCAGCATGGAAGAGCCAACATTAAGCATTCAACACGCCGACACATTGAGCCATTGAGCCCAAAATCAGACGAGTGCCGCACCCCCTTCAAGCAGCATCTGTTGAGCATGCCAGAGGCTGTCCGTGTGCGGGTGTACGGGTACGGGTACGGGTGTGTGTGTGCGCCGTACTTAGAATTCCCATTAATTAGTTGAGGAAACAATTTTTAAAGTGCTCCACTTGCCACTGCTTGCATGTTGAACACTTTTCTGCTTTCCCGCTTTCCCACTTTTCCGCTTTTCCCCATTTGCCACATTTTCCATTCGCTGTGCGTTTCACGCCTCGTTCATCATCCTGCAACTATTTTCAGCTGCGTCTGACACACTTAGCCCCAGCTAAGAGGCATCCACGCATTTGTTTACAATTCACGCATCTTTTGCTCAGCTCACACAGAGACAGAGAAAGGGGGGAGAAACAGAGAGATATATATAGAGAGAGAGAGAGAGAGAGAGAGAGAGAGACCATCTACACATTTTTCCTACTTATTCATTTGTTTGTCTTTGGGGCACTTTGATGGATTATATGCGGTCCATTGAACGGCATTTCTTGGCTATAAGCAAATTCTTTATAGCCCAAAAAGGGGGAGGCCTTTGGGCAGCAGCAGCCAGAGCAGCAACAGCAGCAGCTCAACAAGGTTGCCCCCTGCCACACCGCCCAGTTTCTCGTTTCATCAACTCGATTTGTTTATGCTCAACGAACTCATCTTTATAGATCGAAGACTGAAGCCTTGAAGTCATCTTTAATCCATTATCAGAATGATGAGATATACATACATATATATAAATATATTTATCAGAACCTATTACCAATGGGAAATCTGGATATATGTGTATATGTATGTATGTATGTATGTAGTTTGTTTTTTTATGAAAATATATATTTCAGGCAGGAGAAGGCGTGGCAGACCTCATCAAGTATAGTATATAGATTCTTAATCAGCTTGGCAAGCTGAGTCGATATAGCCATGTCCGTCTGCCCTTCCCTCCGTCTATCCATCCGACCGTCTATCCTTCCGTCCGTCCGTCTGTCCTTCCGTCCGTCTATCCATCCGACCGTCTATCCTTCCGTCCGTCTATCCTTCCGTCCGTCCGTCTGCCCTTCCGTCCGTCTATCCATCCGACCGTCTATCCTTCCGTCCGTCTATCCTTCCGTCCGTCTATCCTTCCGTCCGTCTATCCTTCCTTTCGTCTATCCTTCCTTTCGTCTATCCTTCCGTCCGTCCGTCTGTCCTTCCATCCGTTCGTCTGCCCATCCGTCTGTCTGCCTGTCCGCCCATCTGTCCGTCCGTCTATCCGTCCATCTATCCTTCAGTCTGTCTGTCCGTCCGTCTACCCATCCGTCCGTCTGCCTATCTACCTATCTGTCTGACCTTCCTGTCCCTCCGTCGTTTCGTCCGTCTGTCTTTTCGTCTGAACATATGTACATATGTTCGTCCGTCAATATATCTGTCTGTCCATCCGTCCACCTATCCTTCCTTCCGTCCATCTGTCCGTCCGTCCAGCTATTTTCTCGTACGTCCGTCTAACTTCCCTTGCCATTCCGCTTCATTAATACAAATTGCTCAGTTCGCTTGCCCTGTCAATTTCACGGAACTAAACTCCGGCTAAGTCCCTCGCCTGAGCTCTACATAGAGCTAAAGGTAAGAGCAGGAACTCATGATAAACGACTTACGTTTGCAGCGAGGCGAGGTTTGTGGCTGAGGCGCCAACGCCGCATGCCGTGGAATGCATTTGCTTAGTTCTCTTTTCTTGTTGTTGTTGTTGTTGTTGTTGTTATTGTTCCGGCGAGCGATTCGCTGCGAGCAGTCGGACCTCGTTGCACTTGTTGCAAATTGCCAAAGAATTTTCGCGCCAGCTGTGCGCAGAATTTCCCGCTAACTGTTGCAAGTGTTTTCCGCGCCAAAGAAAAACCAAAAACAAAAACAAAAAAAAAACAGGAAAAAAAACGAAAATAAAATGTGCACACAGACGACACCCGATATACCCGATATGCGAGCGGGTATAGCAATAATAATAATAATAGCACACGCGAGAGCCGCAGCTGGACGTGCGAACAGGTGCAACAATTGCAGTAACTTTTTACGGTTTACGGTTTACGGATTATGGATTACGGTTTATGGTTCTGGAATCAAGCGAATTCACAGCTCGGCGCACGACGTTCCATCTCTGACTGAACAAGCGTTTCCGCTGAGGATGCTCAGAGACCACCGAAACGGCGGTGTGGCGGTGACTACTCCCAACTAAACACACACACACGCACACACACACACACACACCCACGTGGCTGATCTAGCTAGGTGTTGTTGTTGTTGTTCTTGATATTGCCTAGCATAAACATACCAGAAAAGAAAAAAAAAGAAGGAAATTAAATGCCGCAGCGCTGTGCTTATGGGCTGGCCCATGTATGTGTGTGTGTGTGTGGGCAATGAAATTGAAACACACACACGCACACACACATACTCAGTCTCACCCAGACACACTCAGCTGGCAATGCATGTCATTGAAAACAGTCAAACAAATCAGAAGAACATAAACAAAAGTTAGCAACAATCACGGCGTATGCGTAATATTCCACTGAATGCATTGCTCTACAGATATATCTATCCATATACATATGTAATATATATATATAAGTATATGCATATTTATATACGCCCAAGTTAAATATAAAATCAAAGAAAATGAATATAAACAAAAGTTAGCAGCGAATTCAATTCAATTTCCATGCGCGCCACAAGGCGTATGCGTAATGTCCGCTGCACTCGGCTGACTCAAAAGGATTTGCCAAATATATATATAAGTCTGTATATGCATAGCAAACCTTATTATATGAATTTAAGTAAACAAACACAGTTTAGCAATTTATAAAAATTTTTAAGTCATTTAAAATTAATTCCATATTTGAGAGAACTAAAAATGCTTTCAAATTTATTTTTTACTTTTTTTATGCTTAAAATTTAGTTTTGTTTTATATACAAAATATATTTTATACTATTTAATTGTTTTTTATTTTATTTTTTTAATTATTATTAAGCATTACATTTTTTAAAATATATATATATATATATTAGAGCACGCTTTGTTTTATTTTATTTTTAATTTTATAATTATATTTTAGTTATATTTAAATATTTATTCAAAATATTTTTTAATGATTTATTAAAGCATTAAATTAAAAAAAAAAATATATATATATATATATATATATATATATATATATATATATATATATATATATATATATATATATATATATATTAAGCACACTTTGTATTATTTTATTTATTTTTAATTTTATAATTATATTTTAATTTTATTTAAATATTTATTCAAAATATTTTTTAATGATTTATTAGATAAACAAATTTTAAAAAATAATGACAACACCTATATAAAAAATTAATAATTAAAACTTATAAAAAAAATAATACATAAATACAAAAATAAAAAGAAAACAAAAAAAATTAACTGTACAACAAATATTAAATAAAAATATACTTTTTTTTCAGATACTTTTTTTATAATACAAAAAAAAAACAAATTTAATGTTTTAATAATTAAATTAAATAAAAAATATTTAAATAATAAATTTAAAATAAAAAATTAAATAAATATTTTATTAAAAAAATTAAATAATGAATTCATATATGTATATTTAATAATAATGTTAAAAAATTAAATAATCCATCTATGTATATATATTTAATAACAAAGTTAAAAAAAATAAAACAGAAATAATTTTTAATACATAAATTCATAAAGAAAATATGAATAATTTTGTATTTTAAAAATTAACTTTACAGATGGCCACGCCTGACTTCAGCATACCCGCTCAAGGCTCAGATGTTTCCATTTATGCCACGCCCCCAGCCATATAATATCTAAAACTATATATAGAGAAGGTCAGCAGCAGCTCTATAGCTATAGCTCTCTACTGATTTACTGCAGCCCCGCGATGCTTCGGTTTAGCCAGACGCGTATATAACTCAGCTTCAGTAACACCTATATAGTATATACTGATATAGTATTTGCCGATAAACTGACGCCGAAAGTGATCTATGATCCAAGAACAAGCATTGCTGACTCCCAATATACTCTTTTTGTGCTTTGTGAGCGAGCGTAAACAGACTAAGCCGCTTAATACTTAATATAATATTTAATAAGTAAATTCTATATATTTCTATATATATTTCTATATATATATATATATCGTATATCGGCTTCATTATTTGCTTCCAGTTGGAATTTTGTTGATTTTCGAAAAGTTTTTTGTGTTTTTTTTTTTGGTTTTTTTTCAGTTGATAGAGCATCTGGCAAGCGTCGACTGATGTCTCGTGGCGGCCTGGTTGCTTGGTCACGTCAAAAGTCCATTCCAGAGCTCTGCCACCACATGTCGTTCGCTCGTTGTGGTGCTGCTGCCGCTGCCGCTGCCGCTGGAGGCTGTGGTGTGAATGAATCACAGCCAACGAAAATATAAAAGCAGGGCAACAAACTACAGAAACTACATAAAACGAATGTGTAAAAGGCCAACGGCAATTGTTTGTTTACATTCACAGTGGTGGTGGTGGTGGTGCTGCTGCTGATCGCGTATACGCCGCTTATGACGCTTCAACTGGGCGCGATTTGAGATTTTCCAGCTGGCCGGCCATAACTATGCCTACACACACACACACACACACACACATATGGCCACTTAGGTATGCGCCTGTGTGCGTGTGGAATTTTAGTGGAGCCACTTGGCCACTTGCACCACTTGACATTGACGCGGAGGCCGCAACTTGTGACACTTGCCAGCTAGAGACGCGCCTGTGTCATAAAACTTCCTATGCCCATTAACTGTGCATATAACTATATATACATATACACATACATACATATATGTATACTTCAGATATATATATATATATATATATATATATAGTTTGTCGCTCACTTAGTTACCGCCGACAGCGTGTGACATCAGTGCGACATTTTTAGCCAACGCCAGTTGCCATTTTTGTTTTTGTGGCTCACAGCGTTGCCACACTCCAATCACCCACCCCCCACCCCCCCACCCCCACCCACTCCTCCTTCTGCCACCCGCTAGACACACAACATTCAATGGCTAAAAATTTCTAGCCATTAATTTACAACTGACACACAAAAGCCAAAAGCCAAAAATGTCTGCAAAGCCAATTGCTCAAGAAAAACGAACTCGAAATACGCTCAAACAAATCATTTGTGACCGGGATCTATATATATATATTGTATATATGTATCTGTAAAATATGGTATTGATATAATGATATTTAGGCTTTTATAAATGCATCCTATAGATACAAACTGAGAGTCTTTGCGTGCTCTATTATCTCAACTCATTTATGATATATTCATATGTATAGATCAGACATTTACTATATATATATATATATATATTGAAATCGATTTGTATAGCTTCAAGCTATTATGTAGTTTACATACATATTTGCATTTTCTTATATATTTAAGCTAGAGAAATCAAGCTAAGCTGAAGGAGAACCTTTAGAGTCATGCAGTACCCTCAGCAGTACCCTAAGCACTACCAGCACTAACAGCTCTCAAAAAAGTACCCTAAAGAGTACCGTAAGCAGTACCCACAGCAGCACCATAAGCTGTACCCTACCCCTACACAAGGCAGTACCCAAAGCAGAACCCAAAGCAGAACCCTAGGGAGTACTTTAAGCAGTACCCTAAGCAGTACCCTAGCACTGCCCTCAGCAGTACCCTAAGCAGCACTACCCAAAATAGCTCTCAAAATAGTACCCTAAGGAGTACCCAAAGTTGTACCTTAAGCAGTACCCACAGCAGAACCCAAAGCAGAACCCAAAGCAGTACCCTAGGGAGTACTTTAAGCAGTACCCCAAGGAGTACCATCAGCAGTACCCTCAGCACTGCCCTCAGCACTGCCCTCAGCAGTACCTAAAGCAGTACCCCATATGACTCATTCAAGATACCGTCTAACATATATCAATATTCAGGCTCTTGCCTTGTCATGCTCAATAGATCTCCCAATTCATAGCCTAATCACGTCTCAGTCTGAATTTTCGAAAATGGATAAAGAAAGAGGAAGCAACTGGAGGAACCTAGGAACTGTAGCCATAGCTGATCATAGTCAGCGGACGTCTCTTGGCTGAGGAGTTCTAGTACTAAACTGAAGAAGTTTGCTACAGTCGCCTTACTATGCGATTCTCATAAGTGCACATTATGAAGCTAAAAGTAATTTGAGCGCAGCAAAACGTGATTTCATATCTATTCCAGCATAGGGTGTCCAAAAGTCGTATCTATAGCTAGACCTACACGAGTGACCCTTTGCTTCAAGGTGGTCGCTAGTTCCATAGGCTTAAAAATCAAACTGTTGTTCATATTGAATTACCAACCGGATGACAAAGTCGGCAAACTCGCTGTCCAGTGGGCGAGAGAAACGAAATTGAAATTGAAATTGAAATTGAAGTCGCGTGGTGATTAGCGGTTAGCGATTAGCGATTAGCGCCATTTGATAGCCAACTTCGAGTGCCCGGCATGGGGCGCAGCGCTTCCGGCCCGTTGGCCCGTTGTGCCCCCCTCCGGGCCCACTGTCCCAGTGCCCCTGGGGCCCGGTCGCCCCTTGGTTTATTTATTCAGCTTGCACTCGCACGGCCATAAAGCGTGCAGAGCAGAACAACATTCTAATCCAAATAGGGATAGACGATGGGATCGCGGCCGGCGCGCAGAGTCTGCCAGAGAGTTGGCTTGTTTGGCCCTGGCCTCGGTTTGCCTAGCTGGCTGTAGGGCGGCGGACGTGCCGGCTGGAGATTGAGACGTCGCCGCTGACGCACCGGCGTCAACCAGAGCAGTTCCGCCTGCCGGCGGCGCCGTCGCTCGTGCAGCGTCCGGGAGGCGCAAAAGGGACGCATCGTCACGTAGTAGAAGATCTCGATCACCGAGAAGATGCTGAAGCCCATGAACAGGCCCAGCAGTCCGCCCGTATTGGCTGCAAGACAACGTAACTGAGATGACTCCGCCGTACTCTGAGAAGCTGATCTCGACTTACAGAGAAACTCGGTGAAGCCGAACATCTCGGACTTGGTGGTGCTGCGAAAGTTGTTGGTCAGATAGTAGAAGTGGAGGATGGCCAGCTCGTTGACCTCGCCGTTGCGGCTGGCGTTGAAGAGGTGCTCCGGCATCTGCTCCCCGTTCTGGTAGCTGGGCCCGGCCACGATCGTCGAGCTGGTCATGATCGACTTGTAGGTGAGCTCGAAGCAGCCCGGCCAGCAGTTCTCGCAGGAGAGATTCGTCTTCGACGACTCGATCTCCGTCTGCACCCGGTTCGTGCAGTTGTTGTCGTTGGGCCCGCAGACACGGGCAGCCGGATCTATCCGGGGCAGATAGTAGAGGACGCAGCTGCACTCCCGCAACAGCAGCTTCGCCTCGCACTCGAGCTCGCAGTTCTTGCGCGAGTAGGTGCGATAGTAGGCCAGATCGTTCTCGTCCGAGAACAGGCACCGCCGCACGCCCTTCTTGATCGAGCGTATGCTGGGCGTGGCATCCTCGTAGACCGGCTCGATGGGTATGCGGGCCTCGCTACCGGCGCTCACCACGAACCCATAGTTGCTCACCTTGGGCAGCTCGGCGGGATTATGCACCAGCACCTGGCAAGACAGAGAGACAGAGAGCCCCACCAAGATTGGGTTAGATATCCGTAGGTCTCTGGCGGAGACTCACTCACCTTGAAGCCATTGCCCATGGACTTGGTGCAGTAGTACTCGGCCGTCGAGGCATTCAGGACGACGGTGAGGCCCATGCGGCTGCCCGTGCCGCCGGATGTCCGGGGATAGTAGAACTCCGGCAAGTTCTTGGCGTAGCCCGACTCCGGAGTCCAGTCGATGGCCTTGAATATGGAGTTCTCCGTCGCCGGCTCGATGCGCACGTCGTCCGTGTAGTTGCGGAACAAGTAGATGGGATCGAGGGCATTGAACGTGCAGCAGAGTCCGTCGTCCGTCAGGATCGAGTTGAAAATGGTGGAGCAGAGCTCCTTCCGTGAGCCGAAGCTGCAGTGGAGCAGCATCTCGTCGCACGGCTGGGCCACCTCCACCAGCAGCGCCTTGAAGTACGTCCAGGTGCCAATGTACGTGATGGTCTGATCGTAGTCCTTGCTGCACAGATTCATCAGCAGCGAATAGTTCTTGCTGGTGCTGAAAGGCGAGAGCAAAAGGAAGAACAAGGGGAGCGGAAGGACTTCCATTAAGTATTTAGCCTGCATCCTACCTGGAAATGCGCTGAACCCGACTGCGCAGCGCCTGGTTGAGATTGCATATGGTTATGGCCGGGAAAGGAATGTTGCTCGTCAGCTGCTGCTTGGCGCTCGTCGAGATGATGATGGGCGAGGCGCTCCACTTGATGTAAATGTTTGATATGAAGAAGCCCGACAGGATGACGACCAGCACGAAGGATATGCCAAAGAAAACGCTAAAGAGGAAGACAGAGCAGAGAGATAAAGATAAGAAAGAGAACTTGATCTCATCTCACTTGGTCTCTATTGATAGTTCCCTCTCTCTCCAATCTTAGAATGAGTGTAAGACTCTCTCTCTCTCTCTCTCTATCTCTCTCTCTCTCTCTATCTATCTTAGTCAATCTCCCTCTGTTCGTTACTTATGCTCTACCTCTGATCTCCCTCTGCTCTCCCATTCTATTTATCTCTTACTCAATATCTTTCTGTCTCTCTCTTTCTTACTCTTTCTGTGTCTCTCTCATACTCTGTCTCTCTCTCTGTGTCTCTATCTTTCTCTATCTCTCTCTCAATCTCTCTCTCTCTCTCTCAATCCCTCTCTCTCTCTCTCAATCCCTCTCTCTCTCTCTCAATCCCTCTCTCTCTCTCTCTCCTCTCTCTTATTCCCTATCTCCACTTCTAGAATATCTACATATTTTTCCATCCATCTGTCTCCCTCTATCTCTCCTATATTCTCTCTATATATCTATCTACATCTCCATCACATACATATATATGTATGTCTCACTCTCGCAATTATTTACACTCTCTCTCTCTCTCTCGTCTACTCCCTCTCCCTCTCTAACTTGCAGCACTCTTTCTCTTATATCCCCTTTCCCATTATAGGATATATCTCTCAACACATCTCTACATTTCTCTATCCATCTATCTCTCTCTCTCTCTCTCTCTCTCTCTCTCTCTCTCTATCTACTTTGTTCCCTATCTATCTGCCTCTCCATCTGTCTACCTCTGCATCTCTCTCTCCCACTCTATTTCCCATATGCATCTCCCTGTCTCACTCTATACCATTGCCACTCTCTCTCCCTCTCCCTCTCTCTCTTATACTCACTCAATCCCACTCCCTTTCCCTGTGTCACGCACCATCTCTGCCTCTCACTCTGATTGATGATCTCAACTCGTTTCACTCCGATAACAAATCCATTTTGCGCTCTCAACTCATCCCGACTTTAAACATGAATCAAAGTATATATATATATATAGTCTTACCGCTCGGGTATGGTAATGCTCTCCTCGGCTATGTACTTGAGGCCGTGCAGGGAGCTGTTCTTGAGGTAATACTGAATGCTCTTCTGGGCTGCCTCGCGGCTGCACATGGTCTGCTCATCGTCCATGGAGTCATCACTGTGACTGTGGGTGAGCTTCTGTTTGTTGGCCGCCAGGTGGCGCCTGGGCAGTTTGCAATCACCGTTGAATCTCATGCTGGCACTGAGTGCACGGCGCGTCACGCAAGCTCCATTTATAGGCAAAGCGCGTCGAACAGTTCGATGCAATCGCTGCTCATCAGCCCTAATCATATTGACCCTTGGCAAATATGGCCAGCGACAAATTGCCAAATTGAATTGGCAGCGGCTGCAGCGCCACGGCAAATGCCGCTTAATGCACATGGCCAAACGGCGTGCGGGCGGGGAGTCAGGTCTATGTTTGTCGATTGAAGAAGTTACAGCAGTCGCCGCTCCATGCCCAGTGGCACGCCACGAGCTGTCAACAATCATCCATCCGCCGCTCCCGAAATAGCTGAGGGCATCGAATGCATAAGGTAAACAAAAACTGAAAGAGGAAAACTAAAAGCGAGAGCGAACAACAACTTGAAACAAAAGAAAACAAAAATCCAAAACTCAAAGGCAGCGACATAATTTACTGCCCAGCGAGATTTGGATTCGGATTGAGATTGGCAAGGCAAATCGAATAAATTGTGATTTGTTCAGTTCTGTGTTTCTATATTTAGCTAAAGCGTTCCATTGTTTGTGTGCTAAGACGAACAGTCGAAATCTCTAGACTATGTTTACAGCAGAGATTCGACTGATCGAATAGGAATATGTATGATGTGTATGAAGATTTAGCTAAAGTCTCTTTAAGCTATAATCTGATGAAGGTGTTACAGAGCAGACTCAAAGGAGCTGTTAGTGTAGTGTCTATATACCTATGCACATTCGACAGATCGAATAGGCATATTTATACATGATGTGTGTAAAGATTTAGCTAGTCTCTTTAAACTATAACCTCATGAAGGTGTTACAGAGCAGACTCAAAGGAGCTGTTAATACAAAGTGTCTATATGTCTAAGTATATACATGCATATCCACATATATACATATATATAAATTTATAATCACGTATAATGTATATATGTATGTCTATGCATGTATACAGTACAGTTTTTTTTAAAGCTCTCTCATAATGCTCGAGCCTTGCTTTGCTTCGAGTCTAATGTTTTATCTCTAGGGTCTAGAGATTTTAGGTACATTTCATGCTGAGATTCCGTTCGTATCTTACGAATCACATTTGTGTGTGTGTGTGTGTGTTTCTAATTACTATAGTCATTTGCAGATATATATATATATCTGATACATATATAATGTTTCACTCAATTATTGAACTGGAAGAAGTCCACATTGAGATCCAATATGGCTCCATTGGGCGTCTCCTTCATGGTGAGTGCCTCGACGGCATTGTCGCTGGCATGATCGTAGTGTGGCAGCATGGCGCCCGCGGTATGGCCTACGGCCGGTGGGGCCACGGCCACGGGCGGTGGCATCAGATCATCGCCCACGTTGCGCAGCAGACTCTCCTCGGATGGCGGCAACAGTCTGCCGCCAGCGGATAGATTCAAGCGCTGGGCTGCCTCGTCGGTCAGCGTATCATCGAGCGACATGCTCAGTCCTGGATATTCGACCAGATTGCGTGCACTGGCCGCGGTGTTAGCGTTCAACAGCTGCAGCACCTCCGGCTCGGGTGTGGGTGCCTGCGGCGACTCCATGGCCGACATATCCAGCGCATACTGGCCCTCGGGTATGCCCAGGACGCGAGCGATGCGCGCATTCACGAAGTGCGATCCGGAGGTGTTCCGGATGAGACGAGTGCTGCGCAGCTGCAGCTGCTCCACAAAGTCGTTCAGCTCGTGCAGAAATAGATCGGCGCGTTGCTCCTCGCCCAGATGAGCGTAGCGCTGCAGCTGCCCGGTCAAAAGGCCAAACAAAGTGGGCACATTGCTCTGTGACAACTGCTGCTGTTGCTGCTGCTGCTGCAGCTGGCGATGGGCGACGGCACTGGGCATATGGTCCGGATAGCTGACGAAGTGACGCTGCAAGCGACGGCCCAGGAATATCTTGTTGCAACCCGGACAAATGGCGTTCTGCGGCACGGTGCGCTCCTTGGGCTGGGCCACTGCCACTGTGGTCACAGCCGGGGCAGCGACAGCAGTAGCGACAGTGGCAGCGGCAGCGGAAGCGGTAGCGGAAGCGGTAGCTGTAGCTTTAGCTGTTGCTGTTGCTGGCGCACGATAGTCTCTGTCGCGCAAGTCGACCACAAACAGACCCAACGGCGATGTGGCCGGCTGTGGCAAGGCGGGACGTATTACGCGTCCAGAACGAGTGCGCAGCATTGAATCTGCATCTGCCGCTGGAGTCGGCTCAGTCATGGTGTGGTTAGCAGCAGCGCTGCGTGCTGCCATCACCGGAGTTCTCTTTGCAATTGTTCCAACAATCGGAGCTGGACGCTTGCGTACGTTGCCGCCCACTTTGGCAAAGGTGGAAGCTAAGGGCACCATTGATAGACGAGTGGTGCTACCTGGATTCATGCCCATGCCCACGGGATCCATGCAGCGATAGATGGTCTTCTGGTTAGTCACGGCATCTGTGCGCACGACCTCGTTGCGCTTGCTGCGGGAGAAATATGTGAGATTTGGATAAACAGAAGGAAACAATTTTCACCATTTACCGGTCAATAACGATGTGATCGTCCTTGGCCAAACGGTATAGATTGTAGGCCAGCTTGGCCAAAGAGTCGCAGTTCTTGTTAGCGACGTTAACCAGCTCGGAGGCTGGGGCCGGGGTCGGGGCCGGAGCCGGGGCCGGAGCCGGGGCCGGGGCTGTGGCAGCGCCGTCTGCATCAAATTGATAGCTTGCTGGTAAATCAGCTGGCGCATCAGACTCTGGAGTTGTATCAAGGCACTCGCGCGCCAGCTGCTCATAGGCAGTATTATTTTTATGATTAATCTTATTATTAGTATCGATATTGGGCTGCTGTTGCTCTGGGACCGACTGCAAGTGCAGCTCTTCGGCCGGCATCTCGAGTGAAAAACCAATCTGGAAATCAGCGTCGACGATTCCTGACTCACCACTGGCGCCGTTGGCTGGCACCAGAAAATCCTTCATCTTTGCTCGCCTAAATTCACGTGCACGGCGTAGTAAAATGCAAGGTCACGTTCGGCGTGTACCGTTCGAAAGTGAGAATAAAGTGCAATTTATTTTTGACATTCACATCGCTCGATAGGCAACTGTCATGAGTGCTATCGATGGCTGCATGCGATGAATCGATTGGTGGCAACAATCGGTTAAATTGTATGTACTTACATCCCTATTATTAGCATTTGCGAAATTTCCGGCTAAAACTGGCAATATTAAACCCTTATAAAGCCAACACCAATTCAGTTTTATATAGCCAGTTAACGGTAACTGCAGTTCGACGGAACTCCTCCCACCTTCCCCACCCTTAGCACCGTCGGTGAGCCACGACCGATAGCAACAGCATATTTTTTTGTTTTTTGCTGCGGACCCAGTGCCAAGATGTCGAAAAATAAACTAAATTTAGTGCTGCCGCCGGTAAATGTGGATGCAACTGTTGCTGCCGCACAGGTGGCACCGACGCCGCCATTTAAAACAGCATCGGGAACAGAGTAAATATGATTTCATTTCCTGTATATATTTGGAATTTTTTTTATGATTTTATGCCTCCCTCCCCAATCGCCCCCACAATGCATAGAGAAAGATCTGTGTTTATTGTTATTGTTGTTGTTATTGTTATTGTATTGATGTTGCTATTGCTTGTCAAAGTGACGCACACATAATAATAAACACGCCTAAGAACGCCCACATTCACACACACACACACACACACATACGCTTGTGTATGTGTTTTGCTAAATACATAGAAATATGTATAAGAGATTTGGTATAGTCCAACTGATTCCTTGAGAGCAATCGACCGACCGACCCCCCCATCCACAATGTTAGCACTTTTCGTTTTGTTCTGCAAAAATTCATTAAAAAGTTAAATTAAAGTACAAATAGTTTGCTGGGAAAGCCAAAAACAAGCATCGACGCATTAACGGAAACATTGGAGGGCCTCGACATGGACGACACGGAGCGCAAGCGAATCAAAGTGTTCCTCAGCCAGAAGGAGAAGATCGGCGAGCTCTCCGAGGAGGATCTCGAGAAGTTGGGCGAACTGGGCTCCGGCAACGGCGGCGTCGTCATGAAAGTCCGCCACACCCTCACACACTTGATAATGGCCAGGAAGCTGATCCATCTGGAGGTGAAGCCGGCGATCAAGAAACAAATACTGCGTGAACTCAAAGTGCTCCACGAATGCAATTTCCCACACATCGTTGGCTTCTACGGCGCCTTCTACAGCGACGGCGAGATTAGCATCTGCATGGAGTACATGGACGGCGGCTCACTTGATCTCATATTGAAACGCGCCGGCCGCATACCCGAGTCGATACTGGGACGCATCACGTTGGCGGTGCTGAAGGGACTAAGCTATCTGCGGGACAAGCACGCGATCATCCATCGGGATGTGAAGCCCAGCAACATACTCGTCAACAGCAGCGGCGAGATCAAAATCTGTGATTTCGGCGTCTCGGGCCAGCTAATCGATTCGATGGCCAACTCATTTGTGGGCACACGCAGCTATATGTCGGTTAGTCAATCCTTAGATATCCATGAACTGTAAAAACTCTTAAAGATCGAATGCTGTCCAATTGTGTCTTTGCAGCCGGAGCGACTACAGGGCACACACTATTCGGTCCAGTCGGACATTTGGTCGCTTGGCCTTTCGCTGGTCGAGATGGCCATCGGCATGTATCCAATTCCGCCGCCGGACAGCTCCACGCTCGAGACCATATTCGCCGACAATGCCGACGATGGCAATCCCACGGTGCTCGAGCCGAAAGTGATGGCAATATTCGAGCTGCTCGATTACATTGTGAACGAGCCGCCGCCCAAGCTGGAGCACAAGATATTCTCCAGCGAGTTCAAGGACTTTGTCGACATCTGTCTCAAGAAGCAGCCAGATGAGCGGGCCGATCTCAAGACGTTGCTGGTGAGGCACAGTTCATTAGCACTCAGATTGCTCTTGTTGTTGTCGTTGTTGTTGTTGCTACTATTAATATACGATTTTTTAATTTCCGTTTCCATTGCCATTGTCAGAGCCATCCATGGATACGCAAGGCGGAGGTGGAGGATGTTGATATATCGGGCTGGGTGTGCAAGACAATGGACTTGCCGCCGTCGACGCCGAAGCGCAATACATCGCCCAACTAATTAGCATTCCTTTATTTAACGAGCACACACACACACACACGTTGATTATTTTGTATGTTATATATATATATGTATATGTATATGTATATGTATATGTATGTATGAATGTATGTCTGTAATTGTTGTATCAACTAGCCTACCCCACTTCCCCCGCTCTGTCGTAACACCATGTGTGTGGGTGCGTGCGTGCCTTAACACTCACACTCTGGCCTTAACACTCACTCACATGCAGCAGCACACTGAAAGAAACTAGAAAAGAGTGG
The DNA here is from genome assembly GCA_018903745.1 of Drosophila repleta. Lineage (NCBI taxonomy): Eukaryota > Metazoa > Arthropoda > Insecta > Diptera > Drosophilidae > Drosophila > Drosophila repleta. The sequence continues at coordinate 106,702 of JAEIGN010000001.1, read as the reverse complement.
AACACTGATAACTGAATAATGATCTATTAAACAAAAAATGAAAACTTCAAATAATCGTACTCACGACAAATCGACAAGGCTTTTCATTCTGTTGCCCAAAGGAGGCCCTGAGCTTCGTGTCTGTTTCATCCGAGCTGGCTGAAGGGGGGAGAAATTAGTCTCCAGATCATTCGTTGACTTGCTCGCCTCGTGTAGCATTACAAAATTTTCTGGCTTATTTGAAAAAACAAAAAAAAAGTTTTTTTTCGTTAACATAGCCTTGAAAAAAATATAATATTTCGTTTTGTTTTTTGTTATTATTTTTTTTTTCTATTTCTTTTATCCGCCAAAAATGTCGAATTCCCTGAAGCTATTTCGGTTGGGACAAAGCCTGTTGGCCAATTGTCGCATCGCCAAATTCCAACGCCCCATTTCGATCAGTGCATTTCAGTTTCAAAATTTGAAGGGTGAAGCCTTAAAGAAGCCATTGCCACTTGAGGAGAAGCAGACAGCAACAGAAACTCCGATCAGTTTGACACCCACGCAGCGTAGTTTGGTTGAGTTTGTAACGGGCGAAATACTGGAGGAACGCCGTGTCCAATTGCAATTGGAACCGCCATACATGATTGACGATTTCACGGGCCATTTCTCCGGCTCCAAGGTGGAACTGATCAGAGAGTCGCCGCACGAACGCATCAACATCTTCTTCAACGTTAGCAAGAGTGTGCCGCGTCGCAATGACGAAACTGGCGACCTGACGCCGGTCCGCAGTGTTCCCAAATTTGAGGTGCTCATTAGGAGGAATGATCTGCTGCTCTCCATATTTTGTGTGTTCAAGCCAAGCGCCTTTGAAGACATGGAGCCCGAGTCCCTCGACCAGCAGCCTCAAGAGAATGATGTATTTGAGATACAGGACTTATCGCTATACAATCACGGTTGGAATGATAGCTGTTTTACCATTGATGCATCCCTAATTGATGACAATTTGCAAACCATGATTCTCGAAATGCTCGACGAGAAGGGCATCACACATGAGTTTGCCAGGAAGCTTTCGGACATGGCAACTGCTCGCGAGCATGCTCTGTATATTGAGTTCTTAGAGAATCTATCCAAGTTCACAGTTGGTCTGCCTCAGCCAATTACACAAACCATTAAATAAGCTCTTAAGTACACACAAATATATATATATATGAATATATATAAATATAATAACAATAAATGGAAATTATACTGCGAATACCTAGGATTCAAATCTGTTTTACTTAAGGCGCGCAAGTATGAATTTTCAGCAGTGTGGCAACGCTGTTACAAGCCTGCCAGTGCGAAAGTCAAGCTTTGACTGGCAGCAGCAACAAGCAAAATAAAAATGTAAAATTCCATTATTGTTAAATTGCTGAAATACATAGATAAATAGCTGATTAGTGCGTGTGTGTATGTGTGTGTGCTTGTGATTATGATTAGACACGTTTTCAATTTCAGCTTAACATTTGTTATTCAATTTGAATGTGTGCTTTGCGATGCTATCAATTCGGCTAGATATGGTAACGCCATTGCAAAGTCCAGTTAACTGCAGCAGTCGAGCTTTGGCTGGCAACGCCGTAACTAGTGACGATAGCAAGCAAAATGAAAACATCAAACGCTGTTATTGTTGTTGTGTGCGCTGTGTGCCATAAATGAAATACATAAATAGACAGCCGGACAGCTGTAGTTAGTTGTTTTTGATAAGTGTAAGTGCGCGGATTATGCTTAGTCACGGACTCGGTTTCAGTGCGCAATTGGCATTAATTTTAAATGTGTTTCCTGTGTAATTGCAGTAGCCATCGCCGCCCCATTGGCCAGCGCGCAGAGCGAGGCAAAAGCAAAAACAAAGCAAAGCAAAGCAGTGCAGCACTGCAGCAGCGACGACGACGGCTACAGCGACGACAGCAGCAGCAGCAGCGCTCAATTGCCCCTGACGCAGTAAAAGTTCTTTGTCTGCGCGACGAGTCGGCAGCAGCGACGCTGACTGCGACAGTCAACGTACGTGCGTCGCTGTTAAATTTGCAGTTGTTTGTTGACAACGACGAACGCTGTTATAGTTGGAGTTGGTGTGCGAATGCATGCAAGTGTATGTCTGTGTGGATGTGTGAGTGTGCGAGACGAGAAATGCAAGTGCAACTAAACAAAGCAACAGCTTACTACGCGCCATAACAACATCGGGAGCCTCACAGTCATTCAAACTAGGCAGTGCAGCGCGGACGTGAGCTGCTCAAGAGCTGCAAACGTAAACAAAAGAAAGCTGGCAAAAATTACTGTTGTTGCTGCTGCTGCTGCTGCTGCTGCTGTTGGTGCTGCAAATGCAACGCGCAACGAACTGACATGCACTAAGAAGGAAGACAAGGGCAGCTAAGAAACCGTTACAAGCATTCATTCATTTTTTTTCAAATTCGATTTACTGCAACGAAATGTCATCGGCGAATGTGAACCAGAAGGAGAGTCCTTCGCGGGACTCGACGGCCTCCACGTCGGGCCACATCTCGATGATACCCGAAAATACATTGGAGTCGCTGTCCAGAGACTACAGCCTGGTCAGCCTAAACTCGGCTGGCAGCCAGGACGAGTTCTTCCGCTGTCGCGACCATGCGGACAGCGTGCTCAAGCGCATGCAGCTCTATGTGGACAGCCAGCAGCTGTGCGATGTGGTGCTCATCGCTGGCATCGACGGCAAGCGGTAAGTGTATAAGCAAACGGGACAAAGAATGGAAAGTTGCGGCAGTGCGCAAAAAAGATGAAAAAAAAGACAATTTGTTTTTTTTTTTTTCTTTTCTGCACACTCAGTCCATTACCAGCGCCAGCGCCAGCAACCAATTTGACTTATTAGCAATTCACCATTCGGCATATGTATATATGTATGCCCTGCACTCTTCCTTCTCCTGCGTCGGTTCTTTGTGTCCGTTCGCACACCCGTTTCCCAAGGCAGCAACGCAATTCCAACAGTAAACACAACACTAATTGCACTCTTGCATGCTCGCCCAGGCGCTCGCTCTCTCGCTCTCTCTCTCTCTCTCTGTCAAGCTATTGATCTTGTTGCAGGCAGTGTGAAAGAGAAAGATATATCAATTGAAGAGAGCGGCTGAGTGATTGAGATGCAGTGTGGCCAGTTTAGCTATTTTTCCATCAGATGAATGGCTTTCTTTTAAGTGTATCTCTAGCTATTTTTGGCTTTTTTTTCACTAGTTCCGCTAGCTTGCCGAGGCAGTTGGCAACACTGTCGAACACAGTGGTTCAAAACGCTTGCAATTTGCAGCTAAATGATAAACAAGTTAAATATTAATATTTTGTTGCACATTATTAAACTTTTATCGCGTCATTTTATTGAAGATTACACTGTCTGCAAGATATGATAACTGGAATTGCTTTAATTTAAGGCAATTATCGTTTATTATCGTAATTAATAAAAATAAATTAAAATTGAATAAATTTCTCATTTTTTTATACATATATTTTCCACAGCGTGCCTGCTCACCGCCTGGTGCTATCCGCTTCGAGTGCCTACTTTTCCGCAATGTTTACGGGTTCGCTGCGCGAGACCACGGAGCACGACGTGACCCTGGGCGAGGTGCACGGCGACGCACTGCAGCTGCTCGTACAGTACTGTTATACGGGTTATATTGAGCTGCGCGAGGATACGGTGGAGACGCTGCTGGCTACGGCCTGTCTGCTGCAGCTGAACTCCGTAGTCACGGCGTGCTGCAACTTCCTGGCCCGCCAGCTGCATCCCTCCAACTGCCTGGGCTTCGCGTTCTTTGCCGAGCAGCAGAGCTGCACGACACTGTTGCGGCTGGCGCAGGCATACACGTGTCAGTATTTCATGCAGGTGTGCCAGAATCAGGAGTTCTTCCAGCTCAACGCGGATCAGTTGGGCAAGCTGCTGTGCAGCAATGATCTCAATGTGCCCTCCGAGCAAGATGTCTTCCACAGTCTGATGTCGTGGGTGCGCCACGACGCCCCCAACCGGGAGCAGCACATTGCCGAGCTGCTGGCGCTGGTGCGACTGCCACTGCTGCAGCCGGTCTTCATAATGGATCACGTGGAGAACGTCTGCACCACCAACGAGTGCCAGCAGCTCGTGATGGAGGCCCTCAAATGGCATCTAATGCCCGAGCGGCGCTCACGCATCGCCACCGAACGCACGACGCCCCGGAAGTCGACAGTCGGCCGACTGCTGGCCGTGGGCGGCATGGATGCCCACAAGGGCGCCATCACAATCGAGAGTTACTGCCCGCGTCTGGACAAGTGGACGCCCTGGAAGCACATGACCGGCCGTCGCCTCCAATTCGGCGCTGCCGTCATGGAGGACAAGCTCATCCTGGTGGGCGGACGCGACGGCCTGAAGACATTGAATACCGTGGAGAGCTTAGACCTGAACACGATGGCCTGGGTGCCGCTCAATCCGATGGCGACGCCACGTCACGGTCTGGGCGTGGCCGTGCTCGAGGGCCCACTCTACGCGGTGGGCGGACACGACGGCTGGAGCTATCTGAATACGGTCGAACGGTAAACCGATACTTCCACCCAATGCCAATCATAACAAAAAAACCGAATGTAATCGATATATTTGTGCAGGTGGGATCCGAGTGCCCGCACCTGGAGCTACGTGGCGCCGATGTCATCGATGCGTTCAACAGCTGGCGTTGCGGTGCTGGGCGGCCGCCTCTACGCTGTGGGCGGACGTGATGGCTCAGTGTGCCATCGCTCCATCGAATGCTACGATCCGCACACCAACAAGTGGACGCTGCTCGCACCAATGAATCGACGCCGCGGCGGCGTTGGCGTAAGCATGACCATATCGCCTGCGCACTCAATCTTCTCTAATCCCTCCTCAACTGCAGGTGACTGTGGCGAATGGTTATCTCTATGCGCTGGGCGGGCACGACTGCCCCGCCAGCAATCCCATGGTTTGTCGCACCGAAACCGTCGAACGCTATGATCCGGCCAACGATACCTGGACACTGGTAAATCGTTTAGTGAAGCCTCCATAGACTTCCTTCTAACTAGTTTCTGTTAATCCTGGACTAGATTTGCTCGCTGGCGCTGGGACGCGATGCAATTGGCTGCGCCCTGCTGGGCGATCGTCTGATTGTTGTTGGCGGCTACGATGGCAATCATGCCTTGAAGAACGTCGAGGAATACGATCCGGTGCGCAATGGCTGGAATGAGCTGGCGCCCATGTCGTTTCCACGTGCTGGCGCTTGTGTTGTTGCCATACCGAATGTCATACCGGCTGCCACGCCCCTGCCGCCGGCCAGTGCAACAGTTTAGTTATGCTTCAATTCATTGTTGTTGTTAATGTTGTTGTTCTTGTTGTTGCCGTTGTTGTAGTAGTTGTAGCGTGTGTGTGTGTGTGTGTGTGTGTCTGTGTGTGTGGGTGTGTGATTACCTACTATACTATAACTTCATATATATATATATATATATATATATTCCTCATCAATCGAGCTTCGTCTAGTGCGCCAGCTTTAAGCGAACTGACATTTCTTGGTACTTGGCACACAACCACACAGACACACACACACACAGAGACACATCTAATCCGCTGTTGCTCTACACAAACGTAATCTCATTCCTAGTGATACGAAACAGACAAAAGACAATGCTCAAGCGCCTGCCCAGTGACCAGTGGAAAGAAACAAAACTCAAAACTCAAAATGCATGCTGCAAGGCTTTCAAGCGCATTCCCAACTAAAACGTTTTCTATTTACACGCATATATACATATATATTTATAGATATATATTAATGTATTTTGATATTATTTTGCTTTATGTAATCTCAACACACATATTCCTGTTATGTATGTAACTGTATCATTGTCTAGCCGATCGTAAGCTTCATGTGCATGCAGCTAAATGGCATGCGAATGCATGTTTTACCTGGTGACAGTTCCATCACCTACACACACACACACACACACACGCATACATACACATATATTTATACACACATACATAAATAAGACTGCGACTATACATACACATATACATATATATATATATATGTATATGCATGCATGTGAAGCATACGACAAATTCTTTGGCTTCTATTCATATACATATACATACATCAATTATACAGTTATAGTTTTGAAATGAAATTTACATTTACTTTTCATCTTTATTTTATATACATATGTGTGTATGACTTAGCATTTATTTCTAATCGTTTATTATTTTATTTTCTTTCTTTTCCCTTTTCAATTCTTTTATTTTTCTTTCCGCATTTTTTGCATATTTTTGTAGAAAAAGAAGAAGTGGAAGCCAGTCAGATTGGATCCAATCTGCTATAGTCGTCGTAGATCCGTCGATTTTCTCGACTACTATAATCTGTAATTACGAAAACTTTACAAATTTAAGAAAACAAACATAAGCTAAATATCAAAAGAAAAACAAACAAACAAACAACAAGCGTAAGCCAACACAAATGGTAACTTTTTACATATTACGTATTATTTTCTACAAGCATATATTTATATTTTTACACAATCAAAAGAAAACATACACTACGCATAAATGTATACACTGAATATGTATTTTTTGTAATAAAATATATTCTTTATTTATATATGTACACCATAATTCATGATGTCAAGTCTGTAAAATTCAAATTGTTAACCGTCTCTTCAAATATTTCAGTATTCTTTTTAGGTATTTTAGCCGTTCTAGCCTGCACGGTCATACTGCAAATGGCACAACCTTTTTGTTAGTATTTTATGCAGTTTTTCTTAGTATATTTTAGTACATTAGTTCATTATTGACATTGGGTCGCGACACACAATTGAATTATATTCAAATCCAATTAGTAAACATTGCCACTCGCAATTTGTTGAAATCAGCATCATGGATGCGGAGCAGCTGAAACGACTTGAGCGCAAGGAAACCGCCCACATCGCTGACATACTTACCCAGTTTAATACAAAGGTAAGCGCTCGACACCACCACCCACAATTTTGTGTAGCTCTGACTAATGTTTATTGAGCGGCGGCAGAATGCGGACTTGCTGGTCTTCGATAGCTTCCACACGGACAATCTGTGGCACGATCTCTGGCTGGCCATATTTGGAATACTGGACGACGCGACGCTGGCATCGCTGCACACCCAGTGCCTCAACACTGTGCGCATCCTGACCCGGGACGAGTTCAGCCTGCAGACGCACTACATTGAGCAGGAGCTGGGCACACTGTTATCGCTGGCCCGCATCAATGGCAGCTGCAGCGACAGCAGCGACGACGACATCCAATCGCAACCGACTCTGACTGATGCCGAGGCTGATGTCATCGCTGAATCCTTGAAGTGCATCTGCAACTTGGTCTACCAAAGCGCCGACTGCCGGCGCCAGTGTCTGCGTCAGCACAGCCTCGACGCGATCGTGAAGCGCTTGAGCAGCGCCTCAGCTGGCGCCATGCGCTATCCATGCACCCTGGAGTACTACGATATGAAACTGTTGTTCCTGCTCACCGCCCTGGAGCCGACGGCGCGCACGCGCCTGCAAATCGATCTCAACGGACTGACCTACATGACCAACTGGCTGGACGACAAGCTGACCGAGTCGGCGACGACGGCAGCGGGCAGCGAGGAGCAGCTGAACATCATCTGTGAGCTGCTCAAGGTGATGTTCACCGTGACCAGTGCGCCGGACAAGAGCCCCAACGAGTACGAGATCCAGAGTCTCCACTTGACCGGCGTCCTCCGCGAGCTGCTGCTGCGCTTCGGCAACCTCTCCACGGACCGGGAGCGTGCCGTCGTGACCCACGCCATCAACCTGCTGACCAACATCTCGGGCAGCTGCCTCACCGAGCTGCTGCTCAAGTGCAGCAATGCGGAGACGTCGACGGCGACGGAGAACGAAGCAGCCAAATGCTGTGCCGTTTGCTTCGAGAAGCGCAACGTGCGCTGCCTGGCCGTGCTCTTGGACTATCTGCGCAGCGGGTTGACCCAGCAGGAGTCGGAGGCCAGCTCCCACGAGCTGCTGTCGCCCGTGCTGACGGTGCTGGTGAAGTGCGCGCGGAGCAACCGCACGATGCGGCACTACCTGCGCAAGGAGATACTGCCGCCGCTGAAGGATGTCAGCAAGCGGCCGGAGATTGGCAATGAGCTGCGCAACCATCTCTGTCGTTTCCTCACTCTGCCGGCCATGATCCTGCGCGACCTGTCCGCCGAGCTGCTGTTTGTGCTCTGCAAGGAGGACGTCGGCCGCATGATCAAGTACACGGGCTACGGCAATGCGGCCGGGCTGTTCGCCAAGCGCGGCGTGCTCGACTGCCGGCGCATCGAGGGCGCCGACTACTCGTCGGACAGCGAGGACAGCGATACGGAGGAGTACAAGCAGCAGCAGCAGTCCTTCAATCCCGTGCTGGGCTGCGTCGAGCAACCCAAGCGCAATCCGCTCGACGGCATGTCCGAGGAGCAGAAGGAGTACGAGGCGCTGCAGCTGGTCAACCTGCTTGAACAGCTCCGGAAGGATGGCATCGTCCAGCCAGCGCTGATCGACAAGGACGGCAAGCCGCAGCCCCTGGAGCACATACTCCAGCTGCAGGAGGAGCTGCCCCAGCAGCAGCTCGAGCAGAAGCGCAAAACCTAAACATTGGATCACATCTTACGATCCTTCGTCTCAACATGCAAAACAATCGTTTGGGGTCTTCCAACTTGCACCAGCACCAGCAGCAAAAGTCGCAAGCTAAAGGATATAGTTAGCCAACTACCCATATTATATAGCGGATAACCGTAGTCCGCTCTCTTTTATACGAACACAATCTATGCCCGTTAATTCCAGTATACATTTACTAAGCTAAACACTAAAGTAGGGCCAACATCCGATTCGGAGTCGAATTCGGAGTAGCCAGCAGCAAACATTCGGACTTTGTAAGTGAACATTTTGTCATTTATCTCAACCGTATTTATTACCGTTTAAGCTCAACGTCAACACGGAGAACAGACCTAAGAACTAACAGAAATGGAAAACCAAAAACCAAAAAAAGAGATACAAAAACAAATTTTGATTCTTTATGCTTAGATTAAAATCTATTTAGAGCTTTATTGTGTTCAACTTTGATAGTCAGTTGGGCTTAGTTGCCTGCATAGATTAAAGATAATATCTATATATACAAGAATCATATGAACTTACTTCTATAGTTGCTGATACTAAATATATATATATATATATATATATATATATATATATATATATATATATATATATATATATATATATATATATATATATATATATATATATATATAATATATATATATATATATATATATATATATATATATATATATATATATATATGTCTGCTTGATAAAACAAACTCTCAGTGAAGAAACTTTTTCAGAATAAATCAAATATATTATATATTTATCAATGAGCCAAAGAGTATTTGTGTGGGATTCAGATCTGGATCAAGAATTTATTCTACCATTATTTATCCAAATTATTAAAAAAACAGAAATTCAAATCTTCAATTTGCTTTCGTTTGATTGCATCGACGAGGTAGGTCCACAAAAGGTGCTTGTCCCGGAATTTGGAAGTGTGAAAATGGCAGTTACAACTACTCTCCTACTTCTAATTTGATGTAGATATATATATATTATATATATGTTGTCATCTATATGTGTACGAGGGCGGCCTGAATAATTCCCTCGCGTCGCATATTCAATTTGTAAAACTAAAATTTGGAAAACTCTTCTCGCTAAATGATTCAAGCTAAAAGTCCTAAATTACTATTAATAAAAAAAAAAAACTAGTCGGGAGTGCACGTCGATGCTCAGCCGGATGCCGGCTTATGCACTCAAATACACTTACATACAAATACATAAAGCACACACGGACACACACACACATGGGGCTCTAGGGCTAATATCCTGATAAGACTTTGACGTACGTTCTTCATGAAAGCGTACAACTTATCACCAGAATTTAATGGATCTTAGCCCAGATCCTGCTCCTATTTGAAATAATATTACGAGAGATATGGCTAAGTCGAAAGTCAGCATGGTGAATTTCTAGGAAATCGATAACATTCATTAAATGTATATACATAATCGAAAAGCTCTTTTGATTATGGCTTAAGAAACGGACTCAAAATATCGATAACAGGTTAACTATGATTCAAAATATCGATTTTGATCGATTACAAGCTAATGTCAAATCGATAATAATGGATAAGGCGCTAGTCATGATTAGCATATCGATTTTTTTATCGATTAAGGGCTTATTTTGATACAAAAAATATCGATTTTGATCGATAATTAGCTAATCATGCTGAGCTATCGAGAACTAAAAGATAAAGTAGATTACAGACTCGACTCGATATGTATTCCTTAAAGAATCATAATATATATAGCTTAAAATGTATAGAATTCGTTAAGCCTATATTAAAGATGAATGGATATGTATATACATTTATATGGAATGTATAGTCTAGACCTAAACCTAACGCTAAATAATGGATTACCATGCATGAACACACTCCCGCTCTATCTGAGAAACCTATACAAAACTCTGTGGCACATTCTATATAAATATATGGATACATATAAGATATACTATATATAAGATATACTATATGTATATATATGTGTATATGCGAGTGTGTGCGTGTGTGCATAGTGAAGTTTTCTATAACTAACCTAATCCCTAAATGCCTACCTATTGGTCTGTCTCTACTTATCACTCTATCCCTTGCGCTCTCTGCCTCTATCTATAGTTTTCCGTCAAGTTGTAGCTGTCTCTTTCTCTATATAAAGCTATGTCTCATCCTATCCGGTTTCCGAACTATCTCCCCCTCTCTCTGTCTCTCCTTTCACTTCTCTCTCTCTCTCTCTCTTCTCTCTCTTTCTTTCTCTCTCTCTGTCTCTTCCGGTTTTGCGTTTGTTTACGGTGTTAATTTCATTTCGAATTTGGATTACTAGGCACCTATTTGCGTGTCGCTTGCGCTTCCTTGAGGCTCTCGTGGAAGTTGACCTCCTGGATGCGCAGACGACTGCCGTTGGGTGGCGCCGCCGGGTGGCGCTTGGCGTGGTGCCCGTGTGAATGCTCCCGCTTGTGCCTGGCCACCGGAAAGTAGTTGGAGTAGGCGTGCGGCAGCTGGTGCGACTGGCGGATCAGACCGCGGTTGCGGGGAGCCGCTGCCATCGAGGAGTGGGGCCGATTGGACTTGGGCGCCCCACGAGTCTGGGCCAGCGGTTGGACGTGGCAGCTGCTCGTCTTGTAGACGTTGCTCAGATTGGGCAACTCATAGGCGTTGGCGTTGTTGTCGTCGCGAGCGAGAAACTCGCGCAGCTGCAGCTCCTTCTGCTTCTCCTGGTCGAGCTTGGGCTGATCCGCCTCTACGCCGGAGTCGCTTTGCGGCGTTTTCACGTTGGTCGTGGGCAGCGCCAGCTCTGGCTGCTTCTTCTGCGAGGACGAGGGGTCCAGCAGGCGCTCGATATGCTCGCGCAAATGGTGCTTGCTCAGCAGCTGCTTGTTGTCCTGGACGTAGGTGAACAGCTGCTGCTTGCACTTGGCCATCTCCTCCTCCAGCCGGATGAGCCGCGACTTGTAGCACACGAATGCCGCCGAGGCGGTCGACGTGTTCTGGCTGTCCTCCGAGCCGTCAACCGATATATCCAGTGACATCGCGTCCAGTTGGTCCGCCTGCCGGACACTGCCTTCCGGCGTATAGAAGCGATCGATCTCGTTCTCGAGACTCAAGTGCGCCGCTTGGCTCCGTTGGCGAAAGGCACGAAACGCCTTGTCCGACGTCTCCTGGGTGTTCTTACGCATCTGGCTTTTGCGCAGGAGTCGGACTCCGTTCTTCTGCTGCAGCTGCTGATGCTCCAGCTGCATGCGCTCCAGCGCTGACGTCAGCTCCAAGGACCTTTTATCCCTGCGCAGCTGCTCGGAGGACATGGTCCGCACGCTGTCCTCCTCTTGCGCCTGCAGGCACGCCGTATCCGGTGGCTCCGCCTTCACCGTCCCCGACGAGTCCGAACGATTCGAACCCGGATTCGAGCCCGAACTCGAATTCGGCGCTGGCAAATGCGCGAGAGCCGGAACGAAGTGCAAAGTCTTGGCCGGCACGGACTTGGTGTGGGAGGGCTTCCTCGTGGGCTGGTCAGAGGTGTCGGTCCGTGACTTGACCACCTCTGCCGTGGAGACCACGGATTGTTCCCGGCTCATATGCTCCTCCTTCTGACCGTTGACCACGCCTTCCTTAGTCGAACGGTCTGGATTGATTTTTGGCTCTTTTTGCCTGGCCACCTCCGGGTCTTTGGTCCGGGAGACACGCCGATCCTTGCCCTCGCGGCGCACTTTCCTTACCCTCGACCGCAGCTGGGCTGTGGCGCACAGACCCTCGGTGGACTTCGACGGGGGATTGTTGATGCCCAGCGGCAGCACAGCCGGTGGCGGCAAGGGCAGGGTTCCCTCCGTCCAGAGCCGCAGCCCGGGCGGACGAGGCATTGGCACGCCCGCCTGCGTAACCGGCGGCTGCCACATGCCGCCGATGCACCGCGGCGCCGTGGCCGCAACAGCAGCCAATTCCCGGCGTAGGGCCACGTGCGTCGGCTCCAGCACGGGACGACGCAGCTGACTGTCGTTAAGATACGCCTTGCCGTGACTCATCTGCTGCTGGACGGCTTGATGGCGCTGCTGCTCTTGTGTTTGTGAATTGTGGTGGCGGTGGTGGTGATGGTGATGATGGTGGTGCGACTGTTGGTGATGTGCCTGCGACTGCGACTGCTGATACTGCTGTTGCGGTGGGTGGTGCTGGTGATGGGAATGCCTGTGTTGGTGCTGGTGCTGATGCTGGTGTTGGTGCTCGTGGTGGTGCTGCTGCTGCTGCCGCTGCTGGTAGTGCTGCTGGTTTTGGTAGTGCCGCTGCTTCCGCTGCTCCTCCACCCAGGCCTTGGTCAACGTGGACACTGGCTGTCCAGGCACCAGCTGCCCGGAGCCGTGGAAATTGCTTGCGGTCGGCCTAAATCGAGTGGGGGAAAAGTGAAGAGGTGAAGTGGAGATTTGGCCAGTGGTGAAGGATTGCACATGGCAGTGAGGGCGGCGGGCGGAGGGCAGATGTGGTGTGTGGGTGCTTTAAGTGCAGTTAGACATATATGTAGATCTATATATAGAGATATTGCAGGGCTGTACTATTCAAGGACTCTACCTTAGTCAAGGCACTACCCTGGCCCTATCCTCTTATCTATGAATTACCAAGATATCCAAAATCTTAATTGGACTCTATCTAATCTTAGCTAACTGTATATATCTGCTCTTCTTAACAATAATTGCAGCTTGAGGACCTCAAGCACCTCATACAAGGACTCTACCTAGCCCTACCTTAACACCCTCTTAATCAAGGCACTACCTTGGCCCTACCCTTTACTCTATACAAGTATTAGAAGTTGTCCAAGAGCCAATCTCAGCTAAATCTTATCTATCTCTTATTAAAGATTATTATCTAAGTATAGCTTGAGTAGCTCAAGGACCTCCTTCAGCTCTACGAACACAATATTTAATTTAGGTTTGACAATAGATTAGCTTAGATTAAGGAGGAAAAAACTAAAGCTCGACTAGGAAATACCCTGAAGTTGGCCCTGACCCTTTTCACGGCCTAGTCTAAGCAGGCAATGGATTTACGGATATGTTGCTTGGCGCTGAGCTGAACGGATATAATGTTGCTGTTGTTGGTGTCGATGTTGCTGTAAGCTCGTTGCTGGAGTTGAAATGGAAGTCGACGAAGATGTGGATGTGGATATGGATGTGGATGAGTATGTGTCTCGTCCACTTTTAGCTAGACCCACGCGAAGTTGCTTACAGTTCGTTGTTGTTGCTGTTGTTGGATGTGTTTTAGTTGTTGCTGTTGCTGTGTTCAACGCCGTCGTCGCTGCGGAGGACGACGCACCTCTATGCTATGAGCGTTGATACCTGCAAGAGCAAGCAAGCGAGCGAGCAGCTGGATGAGCATACTCCATACACTACCCGCCCCCCACGCTTCGCACCGCCAAGGCCACACCGCAAGGCACAAAACAGGATTGGGACTGGACTCACCTGGATTTGGAGACAGCTCGCGCATTGGCGTGCAGCTCGGTGTTGTTTGGCGGCAGCGCCTGGGCTCGGCTGGACTGCCGTGCACTGGATCGCATGTCGGGCGAGATCATATCGTAGAGCGTGGAGCGATATTCCTCGACGCCGTAGCGCACGTCGTCGTTGAGCGGCGGCTTGATGTCCGCGCGCAGCTCCATGTTCGCCGAGGAGGTGCGAAAGCGATGCACATAGGTGTGCGCGATGGCCTCCTTGGCCGTCAGCCGGGCATCCGGATCGAGCACCAGCAGCGACTTCACCAACGACATGGCATCGTCACAGCTATTGCGCAGCATCTCGTCCAGCGAATGCCGGCGATCCCGCACGATCTTCTTACTGAGCAGCACCGACCCGAAGCTCGCGCCAATCGATTCGATATCGCGCTCCGTCACGTCCGGCAGCGCATTCACTATCTTCTCGATCTGATTGATGGTGCTCGTGCCCTGGAAGAGCGGCTTCTGGCGTATCATCTCGCCCAGTATGCAGCCCAGACTCCACATGTCAATCCCCTTCGTATACCTGATGGACACAAAATAAAGAGAATAAAATTGTTGCGATTACGCCACTTGAGACTTACCTGCGACTAGCCACGAGTATTTCGGGTGCCCTATACCAACGGGTTGCCACATAGTCCGTCAGCATTGCCTCGTTTTCCATCTCATCCTTACATTCAAAGTCTGCGTTGCTGCGACGCTTCGAACACAGCGTACGCGCCAGACCGAAGTCGGCTACCTTAAGTCTATGGAGTAAGTATATATATAATGATCATGATCATGATCATGATAATGATATGATAATGATAATGATAATGATAATGATAATGATAATGATAATGATAATGATAATGATAATGATAATGATAATGATAATGATAATGATAATGATAATGATAATGATAATGATAATGATAATGATAATGATAATGATAATGATAATGATAATGATAATGATAATGATAATGATAATGATAATGATAATGATAATGATAATGATAATGATAATGATAATGATAATGATAATGATAATGATAATGATAATGATAATGATAATGATAATGATAATGATAATGATAATGATAATGATAATGATAATGATAATGATAATGATAATGATAATGATAATGATAATGATAATGATAATGATAATGATAATGATAATGATAATGATAATGATAATGATAATGATAATGATAATGATAATGATAATGATAATGATAATGATAATGATAATGATAATGATAATGATAATGATAATGATAATGATAATGATAATGATAATGATAATGATAATGATAATGATAATGATAATGATAATGATAATGATAATGATAATGATAATGATAATGATAATGATAATGATAATGATAATGATAATGATAATGATAATGATAATGATAATGATAATGATAATGATAATGATAATGATAATGATAATGATAATGATAATGATAATGATAATGATAATGATAATGATAATGATAATGATAATGATAATGATAATGATAATGATAATAACAATGATAATGCCAATGATAATGCTTATTAGTTGGCTTACCTGCATTTACTGTCAATTAGAATGTTGCTTGGCTTGAGATCCCTGTGGATCACATTGCCGGAGTGCATGTACTTGATCGCATTGATCAGCTGGTACATGACGAAGCGTTTATGTATGTCCTTGAGGACGTCCCCCTTTTTGATAACGTTGTGAAGATCACTGTCCATGAACTCGAAAACCAAATAAAAGTCCAAATTGTTTGAAGCTCTGCAAGGAAGATGCGTAAAGCTTAAGGAGCATGAGGTCAAATAATAAAAGGACTCGTTGGCCTACTTGAATATGTCCAACATGCGAATGATGTTGGGATGATGGCGAAAGGCGCGCAGAAAGACGACCTCGCGATAGGTGCGCTGTGCATCGGTTTCATCTCGGAAGGCGTCGTAGATCTTCTTGAGGGCGACGGTGTCCTTTTGCCGCTTGTCGGTGGCCTTCCAAACGATGCCGTAGGCGCCCTTGCCTAGGCGCTGCGAGCGAACAACATACATATATATCGATAGTCGATAGTCGATAACCGATAACAATGTTAGCCTACCTTGCGCACTTCAAAGTAGCGCTCCACATTCTGATCGAGCTCGTGTATGCGTTTCTCCTGGGCATTCGCTTGCCGATCGATCTGTACCCTCTCCTTGTCCTTTTCCTTATCCTTGTCCTTCTCCTTGTTCCTTTCCCTGTGCTTTTCCTTGAACATTGGACACTGCGGTGGCTCACTCTTTCGTATTCTCATATGACTAGCCTGCTGTAGCTGCGCCTTTTTCTCCTTATCCGTTAACTGAGGCTGTCCTGGCAGTGGATGTTGCTGTTGCTGTTGCTTTTGTTCCTCCTGCTTCTGATCCTGTTCTTGGAGTGGCTGCTGCGATGGCTGCTGCAGCTTACGATGCCGACGGCGGTGCTTCCTCTTCTCGACCTCCAGCTCTGGAATGACAATGATATTATCAGAGAAGCCGCCAACCTAACATCGGCTAGCTTCGTCCTGGCCGGGTGCCAGTTTGTGGCGAGCACTTCAACACCTAGCAAGTGGGTGCCGAGTGCTCGAGTGGTTGCTGTTGTTGCTGTTGTTGTCGCGTGTGACTGTCGCTGCTGATGGCTTTGTGTTCGCATTCTAAGAGTCTCTCGTCTCCTTCGAGTATGTATGTTAAAAATGCAACAGCAACAACAACAACAGCAACAACAACAACTCTGAATAATCATAAGGCAATTCCGATTGAAACTAAATTATTGTTAGATCGATCGAAAAGCGAAAGTGGGCGACAACAGCAACAACAACAACAACAACATATGGCAAACAATTTGGCCTAGCAATGCCAACAAATGGACAAATGGAACCAGGACCCTCAAGTGCCCAGGGCAACGTCATATGTTATTGTTGTTGTCGTTGTCATTGTTGTTGTTGTTGTTGTTGTTGTTGTTGTTGTTGCTGTTGCAATTTGCCAGCAATTGCCAGCCCCGCAAAAAACAATCAAACAACGCCTCAAATGCCATCGACTCGTGCATGCAATCGAATATGGAGCAAAATGAATTTGTTTAACAATAAATATATACGAGGACCTGACCACCCCAACCCAACCCAACCACCCCCCCCACTCTCGCCCCGAGCCATGTGAGATGTGTACTTCATGCATACACTGATCCAAATTAAATGGCATTAAGAGGGAGAGAGAGAGACATAATAGGCAGTATTGTCATCAATCAATGCATATTAAGCCATCAATCAGTCATAAGTAAATATATTCAATCATCAATCAATCATGTATATAATCAATCAGTATTCAACATATCAATCATAATGCCACTACTAGTCTATCTACAATTCATTTACCAGCATCAACCAATCAATCAATTATAATGTTATATATTCAAGCAATCAATCATAGTGCAATAATATGCAATCAATCAATCAGTCATAATGTACTACTTTCATTTATCAATAAAACATAATGCACTGCAGTCAATCTATCTACATTGATTTACCAATCATCAATCATTGTTCAAGCATGAACATACATATATATATATATATATATATATATATATATATATATATATATATATATAACTCTAACAATATTATATTCAATCATTCATAACTTCTTTAGATCAATCTTGAATTAGACTAGAATACAATATATTCAATCATCTATCATAGTTAAATATTTTCAATCAATCAATCATATTGCAAACTATTCACTTATCAATCAATCAATCATAATGAAATCAGCTTTGCCAAACATCATGATTTGATGTATTCAATCAGTATCAGTATGATAAATGATTGATGATGACTAATTGATGATTGAATATACTATCATAGTATGATAAATGATTGATGATGGCATATATTGCTTCAATATAGATTGATTGGATTTGATTAATTGATTGATTTATCAATTAATGCAATTGAATAGCTTTGTGAACTCAATCAATACTGAAATATGTATATATTCATACAAATCAATCAATCAATCAACTCCCATCAATCTATCTTACAGCAATTATCGTACTGTAATCATATTTTCAAGAATATTCCACGAACGAAATCTATCAAGATGATGAAATAGGAGTTTATAATAGAATGAGATAGGATTGATCTGCCTTGATATGTTTTCAAATAATGCTACTATAATTTTAGGGGTAAAACAGAAACTGAGATTCCATGCTAAGGCAACAGAATGCGAAGTGCAGTGTAAAGCTAGAGGAATAGAATTTTGCCGTTGGAGTTGGCGCCTGGCGCATGTCACTTACCTGTCGAGTGATGGGTGGCTGTGTGATTGGTTGGCTGGTTTGCAGGTTGGGTTACTGGCTGGCCTGATGGATATATGGATTGATGAAAGGATGGATGTTTGGATGATGAGACAGCTAAAAGTGGAGCTGAAGGCTCCAACGGCGCGTTCCACTGGGACTGTGGCAACCCGATGGCAATCGAACTGCGAGCGGCTGCTACAGCGCTGATAACATCAACTTAAAATTTGTACGCGATGCCCTCAAATCCCGCACGAAGGACGAAGTTAAAATTCAAAAGAAATCGGTTATAAATGAAGTTCGAGTTGTAAAACGAAATACGAATCTAAAAGAAACTGCGGAGAGTGATGGATAATTGTTGTTGAAAAGACCGTTAGATTGTTGGGAGGAGACGCACCCACCTCTATATATATATATATATATATATATATATATATATGTATATAGTCCGCGATGCTGAAAACGTAACGGCGATGGTTCAAAAATTGCAGTGGCTTATCGATAAGTGTGTATCGATAGGTCGATTGATGATTGGATAATTGCTTGAGTGATTCGAGTGCTTGGAGTGCTGCTTGATCAGTGTCCAGTTGTCCGTTAGCTAGTGTCCCGTTATGCGCTTGTGCTGGCCGCCATCAGCTCAAGCAATTGTTGCTGCGCTTCTTGAACCGAATCGAAGGTAATATGTTTTAACTGCTGCTGCTGCAGCTGATGCTGCTGCGACTGCGACTTGATAATTTGAACGTTTTCCACTTGCGGATCCGCAGAACTTATCGGAATCACGCTGTTCAATTTGAGTATTGCACTTGAGCATATATATACATATATACACATGCACACACACACATACATATGCACATATACACATACATATATATACACATATATGCATTCACAGTGCATGCAGACACACACATATATATACATATATATATAGCGCTATATATATATACATATATACATATATATATATATATACGTGGAGGATGATACCGTCTCGGATAACTCGCGTTGTGATTTTTGAAAAATAAGATCAAAAGTTTGAATACAAAATTGTGTGTTTTTTATTGTCGAGTTGTGTAGAAGGTATACAAAATATGGATGCTAAATGTCTACGACATTTCTAAAGGTCGACACGACTAACGCCCAGCCTACTAAGTTTTCACACTGTCTCCGGTTCGATTCTGTCAACGTCTACTTCGATATGCCAGCTAATATAATGTATGCAACCAAACACACACACACACATACATACATACATATGCATAGTCCTTTTCTGCACTTGTTACTGTTATCCGTTTCGTGGTTATGGTTATTGCCCAAGTACCGTTCTTCCAGCAGAAGGAATCATTCATACGCAGAGCATACACTTTTGATATACGCCTTGCTGCAGGCAAATGCAAATGATACTCAAACAAATATTATTTTTCTTTTTATATTTTATTTTTATATTTTTAAATTTTAAATATTGTCTCAGTGATATATATATTTTTTTCTAGGACACACATAAGCATTAGTAAATACAAGGACAATTACAATTACAATTATGAATGATTTGAGTCGCTTGGGCTAGCTCATAATTGATACTTGCAGACATGTTGCTATCAATAAATATTCTTTTATGTTTAGTTTTCAATAACAAACAGTAGAGGGAGGCACTTGGCAACCTCTAGCGTGTAAAGAGAGACAGTAAGAGTGGGACAGACATACATAGACAGTGAGAGCAGCCGGCGTTGATCGGGTTGCTGCTAGTAACGTTTACACACACACATTGACTTATTGTAAATACAATTACATAGACAAATACATTAATACATAAAATACATACAATACATACATTAATATTTAGCTATATTCAAAATCCATGGTGATCGAGTGCATTTATTTCACACATGTTCCACATGTTCAACTCTTTCTTAATGTTTCCAAGCGAGCAAGAGAATCGCATGCAAAGAGAGATACGTAAAAAAAATAGAATCTAAGCTTGTCCCTAAGTAAGTGTAGGTGTGTGAGTGTTATATATATACTCTATAAATATATGTATATGTGTACAATTGTGTATATTAATTATTTAATTAGTTGAGGCTTTAAGATTTTTTCTTGCTTTTGCTTTTGCTTTTACTCTTGGTTTTGGCTTTGCTTTTACTTTTGCTTTTGGTTTTGCTTTTGCTTTTACTTTTGCTTTTCTCTTTGCTTTCGCTTATGTCTTTTTGTCACTGCTGCTCCGCCTTCTCCTGGTGCAGTTGCTGCAGCTGCTGCTGCAGGAGCTGTTGCTGTTGGTGCTGCTTCTGCTGGTGGAGCTGCTGGAAGTGCTGCTGCTGCTGCTGCACCTGCTGATAGTGTACCTGACGGCGTTTCTGCTTCTCGAGCTCAGCGAAATGCTCCTGCTGCTTGCGCACCAGCTCGTCCATCACCTCGTGATTGTAGGTGGAGTGCAGCATTAGGCCTAGCAGATTGGCCCGCGAGCTGAGCTGTTGGCGCAGCAGGCGCTCCTGCTCCATCAGATCGTCCATTTTGAGCCATTGCCGCACGCGCTCCAGATCGATCTCGGCCCGGCGTATCTTCTCCCAGGCATAGTGCTTGAAGCAGTTCTTCTTGGGCGCCCGACAGAATTCCCCGGTGGGATTGAACACGTTCTTCACCAGCGGCGCACCGCACACATCCGTATCGCTTACTTTGGGATCCTTGCTGTGCTCCGGGCAGAGCACGCGCAGCCGCTTACAGTATGTCTTGCTGGCCGGATTGTAGAAGTCACAGAACATATTGTTGCCGTCCATGCGGGTCTGGAAGATGCTGCCGAAGCTGGCTTGCGATTCGTACTTGTTGAAGCACTTCTCCATGTGCTTGATGGCGGTGCGGGAGTGTATCTCGTGGCCGCACGTGATGCAGTACATACTTTGCTCATCCTCGACATCGCCATTGTCGTGCGGCCGATGGGTGTCTATGGAGCTGCGCTTGGCCCGCTCCACCACCATGTTCAGTTCCTCGGCTCGCTTCTCCAGCTCGGCGAGCGCGAAGCGCACCATCGACTGCTTTTGCCGTATCACCTCGAGTTGCTCGCGATTCTCCTCCGCGGCATGGCATGGCGTTAAGTTCCATTCCTGCAGACGTTGCGGCAGCACCTGAAATATCCGATTCGTTGCGAGATTGAAGCCACACTTGTCGCTACAGTATTTGCTTTGTGGCCGGGCCTGGCAGCGGCAGCTCGGCCCATGGCACTGCCGCACGCCCTCCAGCTCCGGATGCACAAAGATCTCCGGACTGTCAGAGCGTACAACTTTGGGTTTGGGCTGCTGCTGCTGCGCCGCATTGCTCTTCTCACGCTTGCGACCAGCTGCCGTCGTTGGTGCTGGAGCAGGTGTCGACTGGGTCACACAGTTCCGGTGAATGCAGCGCGGCTTGTGGCCAACGCGGGTGCGGCAAGCATCGCACTGGTTGCAATTGGGGCGACGGCAACCTTCGCATGTCCCGCACCTTCGAACTGCCTTGGTGTCCTTGCTTTTGCGACCTCCGCCGGAGGCAGCTGCAGCCGCACCGCTGGTGCTTGCCCCAGCAGCAGAATGGCCGGCTTGACTTGCGCCACCCTGACTGCCGGCGGATGTTGATGCAGCCGCTGTGGCCGCCGCGCGTTCGGTGGCAACCAGACGAAATATGGTTTGCAGATCCGGATTCTCTTTCTTGCAGCGACGACAGTAGTACTGCTTGATGTGCTTGGCCTCCTTCTCGGTGATGCCAATGCAGTCGCCGTGATACCACTCCTCGCAGCCATCGCAACCGCTGTAAAACGACATATGAAGTCTGACTGTCAGTTAGTAAAATGATGCCCAACTTACATCATGAATCTCGAGCAATCGGATGTGCGACAGATGCAGTAGGCCTGATCATCTTGCTTAAGAATTGTTGCTATTTTAGACTTGCGTTCGGGCAAATCGAATTCACGCGCAATTTCCTCCTTCTAAAGAATTGATGTCGGATTATAGGTATTTTATGCAATTGATGTTTAAATGTTGTTATTTACTTACCGATCTCTTGTATTTTCGCTTATCTGCCATATTTACGTCGGATACTATCAGCGCCACCACCAACAGACACAGTAAAGTGATAAAATATTTTGTTATATCGATAGTTTGCCGATGACATCTTTCATATCGTGGTCGTACGTCTTCGTTTTATGTCAAGACCATCCAATAGACAGTCTTTTATATGGCCAATGTTTTTCTTTATTTAATTTAATTATTCAATATAAACAATTTACAGATTACGATAACTTCCTCCCGGTACGATTTCATAAACAATACAAACTCGATTACACTAGAGAACAGCTGTGCTTAGATTTTAGTATTTTTAAAATACTTTACATATTAATCATTGAAATATGATGAGAATAAAGAATTAAATCTATAGAATACTAGAGTTTAAAATACGCAAAAATATTTAAAATATTTGAATATGTAAAGAATACTTGTAGAAAAGCGTGTTTTTTTTTTTTCGAATTAATTTCTTCATTCTTAAGCTAAAATTCATATTCACCAGGCTATCGAATGGCTCGTGTTCATCGATATCACTATTGATGTCACATGCAGTTTCGATAGCGATAATATTGTTAATACAAATTTGCCGGCGCGACGACATCTGAGCCGGCATTTTGGTTAATATTCCTAATTGTGCATGGAACGTTCTCAATTGTGCATATAATTCTGTGTGAAGCGTGCGACTGTCTGTCCAAGAAAGAAACCCGCAAATCTGGATGAATGCAATGAGATGATTGCCGTCGCAGAGCCGCCCCAGGAGTATGTTCCTCGCGGTCGTCAGGCGGCAGAGGATCATCCTGGGCCCACAGAGCCGCCGCTGGCCAAATATTTGCCCGCCGAGCACTTGCTATTGCAGCGCCTACAAAATGTTAACATCTCCGCCGCCACCGAGGAGCCGCAGGAATTCTGGTGCATACGCGAAATCTACGATGACTACGACGCCAGCTACGAGCGCGCCCAGCGTCGTCAGCAATTGATCGAGCAGACGAAGAAGTGCGGACCGAATGCCGCGGCTGCCACACAATTGACGTCACTGCCGAAGCATCTGCTGGAGCCCCTCAAGCACCGGCGCGAGGATCCCATGTCCGACTACATAGTGAACAACGAGGAGGAGCTGTATGTGAACAGGCATACGGTGGTCTGGACGCAAGGCCTGAACGACGACGACGATGGGGTGCAGCGCCGCATGTGCTTCACCTGCGATACCCCAGTGAAGTTTGCCTGCTTCCTGAATCGCAGCTTCGTGCGCGGTCGCCTGGCCCAGCTGCGCGCCGCCGTCCAACCGGAGGACAAGCTGACGGCCATCTGTGTGGTGGATCAGGATGCGTTGCGCGTGTACTGCGACGATGGCGATGACTTTCTGGCCAATCTCGACTTTCCCGTCTCGCATCTCTGGCAAACGGCACACGGCCTCCTGCTGGAAAAGGACTCGAGCAACGCGCTCGTCTCCAACCTCTCCATACCGATGCCACGGCTATTCTCCATGTCGCATCCGCTGCACGAGGCCTGCCCGGTGGTGCACAAGACGGCGACCAACTCCACGGGCTACATGACCGAGCCCGAGTACAGCATCGTCTTCACGGCCGAGGAGTCGGATCTGGTGCTGCTCTACGATGCGAAGTTCTTCAAGCACTTCGTCGCCCGGCTGCGCAAGGTGACCTCCGAGGAGGTCACCTACGTGAGCCAGCAGCAGCAGGAGCTGCTCAGCCAAACGCTGCAGGGCAACCGCAGCACGCCCGGCTCCAGCACCTTGCACAGCTTCAGCTCCACCAAACTGACGGGCGGTAGGTGATCCTCTCCAGCATCATTTAAATCTCTAGTTAAATTCTTTGTCTTGCAGCCACCAAGCTCAACACCACCTCGTTTCTGGGCCGCAACAATCCACCCACGTCAAATCTAAATTTCTCGAAATACGGTCTCAGCCAGTCGCAGTCGTTCAGCGGCGTCCTGGGCCAATCCAAGTGAGTAGCTGCCTCTGCCTCTTGATCGGATAGGCTAATCCAGCAAATCTTTACAGTCGCGCCTCGCTGGGTGCACCGCTCAGCCAGCTGCAGACCAGCCTGAGCCAGCAGTCGGTCTCTGTCAAGGATATGCGCAAGATCACGCACGTCAAGCCGGCCAAGCCCATTGAGCCGGAGATGTGCTTGGAGCACATCTGGACTGAGAACACATACGGCACGTAAGTCAACCAGCTCAGCCAGCTCATGCTCAGCTATCCATGCTTCTTCGCTTCCTTTCCAGACAACGTGACTTCTGCGAGATGGCCACGCGCGCCTTCATCCACACGGATCTGGTGGGTCAGACGTATCTGTGCTACCTGCTCGGGCGCAGCTGCCGCCTGCAGATGGTGCTCATCAGCGGCTACGACACCAGCGAAATACAGCTCTCCACGTTGTCAACGACGCTGCCCGCCAAGGATGCAGTGGGCCTGGAGCGCATGCACATGATCGCCGTGCTCGATCCCGGCGGGAATCTGTTGCTCTACACGGGCACCGTGCTCATCTCGAAGGTGCACATCACGCCGCAGCTGGCCACAGCACCGCAGACCCTTAACATTGCCACGCCCACGCCGGCGGGCGGTCCGCATACGCCGCTCCAGGCACCGACGGCCTCGGCCCAGCTCAAGGTGGCCAGCAGCTCGTTTGTGGAGGTCCGTCGCAGCAGCCTGCTGCCCACCAAGGCGGCCGCCGATCTGAGCGCCTTCGACGAGGAGCTGGAGCTGCACATGCTCTCGCCCATACAGCCCCAGCCCATGTCCTACACGCAGCGGCAGGCGCACAATGTCTGCAAGGGATTACGTGATCCGGCTGGGAATCGCCTGACCCTGGTCTATGCCACCGGACGGATGCTGCGCATCGCCTTGCCGCTGCTCAACGATACGCGTCTCATCACGCGCTGCGTGGCGGCGCTGCGGCAAGTGCTGAATGCGACACAGTTCCTGCACTTCATCATACGCTGGTACAGTGCACGCAATCCGCCGGGCTCGCAGGACTACAGCATCGAGCAGGAGTGGCAGCTGTTCCGCAGCACCCTGCTCGCCCTCATGGGCTGCATGGGCACGGCGACAACAATGACTCTGCCCACCACGACGACGACGGCAGCGATGTCCGCCGATGAGACACTCGATGTGGATGAGTCCTACGGCCGCTGTGCCACGCCCCCGTTGCACACATTCGGCTGCGCTGCCCAGGACGAGCCGAAGAAGCGACGCAAGTACAATGACTGCGAGTCCTACACGGATGACGATTGGGAGTTCATGCTGCTGCAGACGGCGCTCTCCGCCTGCCCCTCCGATCCGGTGCATGCATACAGCGTGGACGTGTCCGCTCCTTTATTCCGTATGCTGCCCGCCATATTCTACGGCCTGCACATGCTCTACGAGGATCTCAAGCTGGACTCGGTCTTCCAGAGTGCGCTGCTCTATCTGGCCTCGGTGAGTAGCTCTTGTAGCCCTACCTCCCTCCCTCCCTCCGTCGGATTGTGTCTAAAGATCCGGATTATTTCAGTTCCTGCACCAGCTGGCCATCGATATGCAGCTGGACAGCTATGTGATGCACTATCACCTGGACTTTCCGGAGCTGACGCACAAGACCACCAAGCTGACCATGATGAGCAGCGAGCACGGCGCCCTGATGCTCTACCAGGAGCTGCTCCGCATGCCGGCGCCCAGTGTCTATCTGCAGTTGGAGCATGTGCTGCTGAACAGGCAGGAGGTGACGCCGCTCAGCTTCCTGGAGTGCATCAACGAGCGGAGCCGGAATCTGGTGCAGCTCGTCTCCCTGGTGATGCATGGCCAGGACAAGCTCAAGCACTGGTGGCAACTGCTCGAGATCTACGGCTCGGTCCAGGCAAACTTCGGCAAGCGCGCCAAGCGCAGCATCTCGGCGGATGTGCCGCGCTGCCACCAGGTGCTGGAGCTGCTGCTCTGCATGCAGCTCACCCGGCGAGACATCGAACGTCTGCCGGCCGCCGTCCATCTGGTGATTGCCGAGGCCCTGGAGCAGGCACGTCTTACGCCGCCCATGGGCAGCAGCATGGCCACCTATGAGCTCATCCTGCGGCCCGAGCTGGCCGCCCACGCGCAGCTGCCCTTCCTCGAGACGACGCTGGGCCAGCCGCACTGTGGACGGGTCTACAAGGAGGACTCGCTGTCGCCGCGCATTGCGCCGAGCAGCGGCGAGTGGCCAATGCCGGAGCCGGAGTCCGAGCAGCTGCGGCACGACGGCATGGACAACATGGACACGAAGCTGTTGCGTCTACGCTTTCCCGACGACATGCGCGTCGAGGAGGTGCGTCGCCTGCTCAACAGCGCCGATCCCGTGGCCATCGAGGTCACCCAGTCGCCCGGCACGAGCGACCACGAGTTCATCGAGGAGCAGGAGAAACAATTGTTTGCGCTCTGCGCCCGCACCATGACCCTGCCCCTGGGCCGCGGCATGTTCACCCTGCGCACCCTCATGCCCCGCCCAAGCGACAACATGCCCATGCCGAAGCTCTGCTTGGTGGGCCGTGAGCCCGTCAAGGGCACCACCATTGAGATGCAGCAGATCGAGTTTCCGGCCAACATGCATATGTGGCCATCGTTCCACAATGGCGTCGCCACCGGGCTAAAGATCTCGCCGCAGGCCATGGATATCGACTCCACCTGGATTGTCTACAACAAGCCGAAGGCCCAGGCGAACAACGCCTTGGAGCACGCCGGATTCCTCATGGCCCTGGGTCTCAATGGCCACCTCAAGTCGCTGTCCTTCATGAGCGTCTACAAGTATTTGGTCAAGTGCGATGAGATGACCAGCGTCGGCCTGCTCCTGGGCATCTCGGCGGCGCATCGCGGCAGCATGGACACCAAGACGACCAAACTCCTAAGCGTCCATCTGGAGGCGCTGCTGCCGGCCACGGCCATGGAGCTGGACATACCCCAGAGTACCCAGGTGGCGGCACTGATGGGCATTGGACTGCTCTACCAGGGCTCGGCGAAGCGCCATATAGCCGAGGTGCTGCTCCAGGAGATTGGCCGTCCTCCGGGCCCCGAGATGGAGAACAGTGTGGAGCGGGAGTCGTATGCCATGACGGCTGGCCTGGCACTTGGGCTGGTTACACTGGGTCAGGGCGAGTCTCCGGCCGGACTGCGGGATCTGCAGCTGCCGGATACGCTGCATTACTATATGGTGGGCGGCGTAAAGCGTCCCATTGGCGGCTCCCAGAAGGAGAAGTATCGGCTCGCCTCGTTCCAGGTGCGCGAGGGCGACAGCGTCAACATCGATGTCACCGCTCCGGGCGCCACCCTGGCCCTGGGCCTGATGTTCTTCGACTCCGGCAATACGGCAATTGCCGAATGGATGCAGCCGCCAGACTCGCGCTATCTGCTCGACATGGTACGGCCGGACTTTCTGCTCTTACGCACGATTGCGCGTGGCCTGATCCTGTGGCAGCAGGTGCGGCCGGACAACGAGTGGTTCCAGGCCCAATTCCCGAAAGCCCTGCGCATGCATCTGCGTCTGCCCTCGCGCGAAGATGACCCGCCGGAGGATAGCGACGTGGACTACGAGGCCATCACGTAAGCACAGCTCAATCCTCTTCTGGTTTATATCAAGAATCTATCCGTATTCCTTGGCAGGCAAGCCTATTGCAACATCCTGGCCGGCGCCGCCTTCTGCATTGGCTTGAAGTACGCGGGCACGGAGCACCCGGTGGCCTTCACCACCTTGCGCACTGTCATCAAGGAGTTCCTCAGCTTTCCGGGCACATCGATGGGCGAGTGTGCCGGCCGCACGACCATCGAGAGCTGTCTGATGGTGCTCCTCATATCCATTTCGCTGGTCTTTGCCGGCTCCGGCAACTGTGAGATCCTGCGCATCATACGCTATTTGAGATCACGTGTCGGACCCCAATATCCGCACATCACGTACGGCTCCCACATGGCCATACACATGTCGCTGGGACTGCTGTTCCTGGGCGCCGGGCGCTTCACCATCGCCAAGACCCCGCAGTCCATAGCCTCCCTGGTCTGCGCCTTCTTCCCCAAGTTTCCCATCCACAGCAACGACAATCGGTAAATATATATCCGTAATATATATATAGATCTCTTCCAATTGTGCTGCCCCGTTCCAGCTATCATCTGCAGGCGCTGCGCCATCTCTATGTGCTGTCCGTGGAGCCGCGTCTGTTCCTGCCCCGCGACATCGACACGCATCAGCTCTGCCTGTGCAACATTTCGGTCCTGGAGGTGGGCGCCACGCAGCTGCGCCGGCTGCCCATTGCTCCGTGCATACTGCCCGAGTTGGCCACGCTGCAGCAGGTCGTCGTGGACGATGAGAACTATTGGCCCATCTGCTTCGAGCGCTCGCGCAACTGGCATCAGCTGGAGAAGGCTTTGGAGCTGAGTGCTCCCATTGATATAAAGAAGCGGACGGGACGTCTGTCGCATCTCGAGGATCCGGATCGTCTGAAGAGCATGCTGGCCCAGACCCTCACCATGGAGCAGAGCATCTGCTGGCAGGTGGACGTCAACGATCTGCAGCAATTTGCCAGCGAGCGGCTGGTGAAGCCCTTCCTCAGTCGCTTCCTGGACCCAAAGGGCACGGATCTCAGCTACGGGGAGCTGAGCAAACGACACCAACTGATGCTGCTCTTCTACAATGCCGTGGTCAAGGATCGCATGCATCTGCTGCCCGTCTACCTAACGCTCTACGACGTAAGTTTCTTGGGATTTATCTAATCTTCAGTTAATGGAAGCATTATCTTGTCACCCCACAGCACGTCACCAAGCAGATGCCCAACAACAACGACGTCTGGCAGGTGAAG
This sequence comes from Drosophila repleta, assembly GCA_018903745.1. Lineage (NCBI taxonomy): Eukaryota > Metazoa > Arthropoda > Insecta > Diptera > Drosophilidae > Drosophila > Drosophila repleta. Next base: position 77,505 of record JAEIGN010000001.1, on the reverse strand, counting down.
CTAATCGAAGCCTATCTGGGCAAGAGCCCGAAGGACGAGCATTCGCTCATCTCTGTGGAGCTCATACAGATGATGCAGGAGATCTCGAAGCAGAGCCTGGAGCAGGCGGCACGTGAGTTTTGTGTGCCATTGCGTGACTTTCTAACGCAGAAGCGGCTGGAGCCGAGCTACGTGGCCAGCATCTGTGCCCAGGATCTGCAGCGGGTCTTCTGTGTCATCAACTATTTCAATTTGATGCCGAACATGCTGAGCAGCATCGACCTGAGCTGCGGTCCGATTAACTATCTGCGCATCATGATCGAGTTTAACAAGTTGCGCCTCAGCCCGCACACGATATATGGTGTGCTTAAGATATTCCAAGCTTTGACCATCGAAAGTTCTGAGGAGGAACAGCAAGAGACGGAGGATTATTAATAACAATTCAAATTGGTGCGGATTATCGCACACAGGCTTCAACATGTTATCGAAATCATTGTCATTCTTTGCTTAAGCTTTAACTTGGAGTTGTGCTTTGCAACACTTGATATACTTAAATGCCTTTAACACTGAGATTCGCTGTTCAAATTATCATTATTAAGAAATGTAATTTATATAAAGCAACGTTGAAGTAAATAAATACAAATACATTTATAAAACTGATCTTGTTATCGATGGTGATCAAACTGATTAAACTATCGAGTACTTTGTTGTATTATGCAACACTAAAATTGAAACATTTCAAATTGTGTTCAGTAAGAAATATCATTTATCAAATATACAATACAAATCGATTTATAAAACTGATCTTGTTATCGATGTCAACTATCGCTTGCTATGCTTAAGCTGCCGATTGTTTTATGCAAACGCCTTGCAGCACTAAAATTTAAGCATTTCAAATTATGTTCAATAAGAAATATCATTTATCAAATCTATGTATATATATATAAACTACAACTATGTTGTAAACAATTGCACTTTGCAAGAGCAAAGACATGTATCTATGCTCCTATGTTCAATCAGACAATGCGCTGATGCTCGGCGGTTGTGGTTTCGCCGATCTTATGCCGCGAGAAGCGTTGATATAAATATATGCCCAGCAGTGGGAGCGGCGTCATAATGGCCACCGACACGGGCACTACTGTGGTCAGATCTGCCTGCGGCTGTTCGAGGGTGGTGCGCAAGAAGAATATCGCAATGCCCGTGTTCTGGATGCCCGTCTCAATAGCAATGGTCAATGCGTCTGCAGAACTTTGATTCAGCAGCTTGGCCGCGAGCCAGGCGACGGCATAACCAAGTCCTGGCAGAGCCAAGCCCGCCACGGCGATCTGTAAAGGATGGCAATGGCTTAGAATGCGGTTCATAGATCAATCTATGGCTCACTCACCTGCCATGAGAACAGCTGGAACAGATAGAAGTTGGTGATGATCGCAAAGATCACAATGAAAAGGATTAGGCACGCGGAGATGGGCTTCAGCAGACGCACCAGCACCTGGGTCACGCGGGGCAGCCAACGCTGAATGGCCAATCCAATGAGCAAGGGCACAATCAACGCAGCGCAGTAGCTGGCAATCTTGCCGTACGGCAGCACCATGCCCGCACGCTCGAAGATTAGCTGACCCAGCGTGAAGACCCAAAGGGGCATCGTGGCAAAGGCGGCTACATTGCTGACGGTGGTCATCAGCACGGAGAGATTGATATTTGCACTGAGCACCGCTGACCAGGTATTGGAGGCACCGCCGCTCGGCGCGATGCCCGTGAAGAACAGGCCCAGCTGCATGGCCGGTGAGTCCGGGAAGATGAAGACACCCAGAGCATAGCTCAGGAGTGGCATGCCCAGCACCTGGGTGATGAAGCCAATACAAGGCCCGACTGGACGTGTGATCAGCCCCTGCAGCACATCCATATTGAGGGCAGCACCAAAATTGATGTAGACCAGCGACATAAGCAGGATGATCGAGCCAACGAAAACGTGATCGATGACCCGCTGGGGACGCACCACCTTCACCAGCAGCGAGCTATCGTTGCTGGCGGCATTTTGTGGCGGCGAGCTGGTGTTCCTGATAGCATCATAGAGGCGCACTTGGATCTTTGCCTCACCCAGAAAGTAGGCATCGATGCGCACGCTTCCATTCCATATATTGTGCAGCACTTCCTCCATGGAGATGCTTGAGTTCTCGGCCGGCACGCTGGCTAGCAGTCCGTCCGTACTCTCCAGGCGGAAGCTGTAGCGCCCCGTCAGCAGCTGCAGATCGTCTGTTATGTCGGAGAGTATTAGCTGCACCGTCTGGCTGCGTTCCATCTCCAGCTGCAGCAGCGCAGGCTCAAAGCGCGCCAGCCAACTGGCGCTGGGCAGCACCTGTGCGCCCAGCATCAGGGCTAGCAACAGAGACAGGCAAACGTTTCTGATGCCCATCGCAATCCACTAATAATTTGCGATGCAAGCAAATCTAATTTCGTAATCACAATAAATGAAATAAGACCAAGGAGCACCTAACGTACCGTATGTGTGCGTCGCTACTGCAATGAAAGTCTGTGCAGTTATTTACAGCGACAAGCGTAAATGACACAAATAATGAGAGAGAACGAGAGAGAGGGAGGTGTGAAACAGCTCTTACTACTGGCAGTGAGAGCGTGTTAGACATACAGAATCACAACAGCAGCAGCAGCACCAGACTGTGGCATGCACGTAGGCTGCCGTTCAGCCGTTCAGCAGGGGTGAAACAGTGTTTACGATATTGACATATGCTCCACGACGGCGTTATCTACCTAAAAGACACTCTTTTGCATGACTAACAAAAACCATATCTTCAGTTGTAAACATTTTGATTACGATACAAGTCAGCCGACCCCTTCCAGCGACGCCTTTGTCGTGCGCTAAGCCAAGCGTGCATGCATAGAGAGTAATAACAGTTACATTCACACAGGTTGTCAACATGGTGCTGTGTGTGTGCGCACGCTGGCATGGAACTATGTGTGTAGCGGAGCTTGCATTCAAAACTAATAAGAGCGTATGTATGTGTGTGCAAGTGCTTCAAAGAGTGTGTAAGAGAAACAGAGAGCGAGTACATAACATCTGCCACTTTAAGTGCCGTTTTCTTTTTTCAAACTACTTTTCGAGCTTAATTAACACTGGGACGATAGATGTTTTTATGTTTGCTGGCAGTATTGTAAAGTACAAAAATTGGGGTTTCGATTTTTAAATTAAATTGAAATTAAATATTTAAAATTCGCAGAAACTAAAACTTAAGATCTGGGGAAAAAGGTATTTTATAAAATAATTTTTGATAATTACAAAATTTCAACTGATTTGAAAAATATTCGATTATTTTCGAATTTCATCCGTTATTTTTTAAATTTATGGAATTAAAAAACACGTGTGAGTTGCTTCAAGTTTTTTATTTTATGTGAGCTTAGGGTAAATGCAAAAACGCGTATAAAACATGATCGCACAGAGGCCGTTAACAAAGATGAGGAGTGTTTGGGTGTTTTAGTATCTATAGTGCTCGGGCTTGAAGGGTCCCGACTTGGGCACGCCCAGGTAGGTGGCCTGCTTGTCCGTCAGCTTGGTGAGTTTCACTCCCAGCTTGTCCAGGTGCAGGCTGGCGACCTCTTCGTCGAGGAGCTTGGGCAACACATGGACGCCGACAGCGTATTGGCTGGACTTGGTCCAGAGCTCAATCTGGGCGAGCACCTGGTTGGTGAAGGAGTTGGACATCACAAAGCTGGGATGGCCATGGGCGCAGCCCAAGTTGACCAAGCGACCCTCGGCCAACAGGATAATGTGCTTGCCATTGGCCATGGTATAGCGATCCACCTGCGGCTTAACATTCACCTTCTCCTTGGCATTCTTGTTCAGCCAATCCACATCGATCTCGCAGTCGAAGTGTCCAATGTTGCAGACAATCGAATCGTCGGGCATATTGAGCAGATGAGTCGATGTGATGATGTCGCTGCAGCCGGTGGTGGTCACATAGATGGACGCCTCCTTGCTGGCCTCCTCCATGGTGGTTACCTCGTAACCCTCCATAGCTGCCTGCAGCGCATTGATCGGATCGATTTCAGTGATGATGACGCGACCACCGAATCCCTTCAGAGCCTGGGCACAGCCCTTGCCCACATCGCCATAGCCAGCCACGCAGCAGACCTTGCCCGCAATCATGACATCCGTGGCACGCTTGATGCCATCAATTAGAGATTCACGGCAGCCATACAGATTATCAAATTTGCTCTAAATGGGAGGTAGAGAGACGGAAATTGAGTAAAGTTGCCTTGAAACCAGGCTAAGGGTGCTTGATGGTCACCTTGGTCACAGAATCGTTGACGTTAATCGCTGGCACACCAAGACGTCCATCCTTGAACATTTTGTACAGATTGTGGACTCCAGTTGTGGTCTCCTCACTCAGACCCTTGATGCCCTTGAGGTAGTCGGGGAAGCGCTCGTGCACCAGATTGGTCAGATCGCCGCCATCATCCAGAATCATGTTCAGGGGCTGGCCATCGGGAAAGACGAGCGTCTGCTCAATGCACCACATGTACTCCTCATCAGTTTCGCCCTTCCACGCATACACTGGCACGCCAGTGGCCGCAATTGCCGCTGCCGCATGATCCTGTGTGCTGAAGATGTTACAGCTCGACCATTGCACCTGGTGGAGAAGGGGAAGGATAATTCAAATATTAGTTGAGATCGTTGGGAATAGGATATATATGAAGATTGGAATGGAGTTAGATATCCCTCTTCCTACATAGGAATATAGTTTAAGGAGGCTATATAGCTTAAAGATCAGCATAGAGATCTCTCTCTCTCTCTTTCTCTCAAGATATTGTGGAGAATATTGCTTGAGGATCAGTATAGAAATATGTCTCTCTAGAGATATCGAGTAGAATATAGCCATAAGATAGAGGGAGAATAGAGCTTGAGATCTCTCCTTCTGCTCTGTTGATATAATGGAGGATATAGCCGAAGGATTAGACTCCAATCCCATCCCGAATCCATAGCCACAGATCTCTCTTCCTACGTATTTCGTGTCGAAATTGACTCAAGCAAAGAATTTGTTATTTACAAGAGGAAATGGAAGTGTTGATAAAGCAGATCTTGATTAGGACCGAAACGTGCCTTCGACAAAAGAAGCATTCGTTGACAGTTAATATATGGGGAAGTAAACAACTTAGCATATAAATGGGTTCTTGTGCTGTGACCCCGCGAATGATCCCGTTCCAGAGATTATTTGTTTTTCGTTTGTTATCAACGCGGCGCCTTGAACTCGCGCGCGACCCCCCCAAGCGTGAAAAATAGAAATTTCGGTATTGTTATTTGTTTTTGTTCGATTTGAGATAAGGTCGACACATGGTAACAGCGCTGAGCTGGCCGAGACTGCGGACTTACCTCGGCGCCCAGCTCGACCAGGGTCTCGATGAGCACGGCCGTTTGGACGGTCATGTGGAGGCAGCCGGTGATGCGAGCGCCCTTCAGGATTTTCGACGGGCCGTACTTCTTGCGGCACGCCATCAGGCCGGGCATCTCGTTCTCCGCAATGATTATCGCCTTGCGGCCCCATTCAGCGAGACTGATATCGGCTGAAAGGCAGACAGAGATTAGATACAATTTGGCACACAATATAAACAATGATTAGAGCAACGTGCTTTAACCTCTGACAACATGTGCGCATTCAGATTACACAAAAAAAAAAAGAAGAAAAAGATAGAAGAAAAAACAGTCCATGTGTGCGAGTGCCGGCATTAGGATGCGCTGATTTTTATTTATAACTCACCAACTTTGTACGCGGGCTTGGACATCTTGATAGGATTGCGAAGTACAAAATTAGGATTTGGAGACACACGACCGAACCGACGACGCGCGCAACGTTAAGTGACCAAAAGAAATATAAGTCTTAAGATCGTGGGAAGCATATTTATCGAGCTATCGATTTCAACAAATGCAACTTTGCAAGAGATTTTTGATAACTGTCGCAGCAGCTGCTGCTGCTCAAATAAAGTATCGATTACAGCATCAGTGAAATACTGTATGTCGCAAATTTGTATGCTGAACAATGTCTATCGGCGCACAAACTACAAAAACTGTTTATATAAGTCATAAAATAATTTATCAAGCATTTGGTGAGTAAAACATCAAACGTAAAGATCCTTTTTACATAAAGTAAATATATACTTTTTATGTATATGAGGGAAAGTAGTTGAACGTGCTTAATCATAAATTATAAATTGCTTAAAAACTTGCGCCGAAATTGCATTTAGTACAAAATTTCGTTACACCCGTGAGAAACGTTTAAATAATCGAAGCGCGCTTTTTGACGATAGTTGGGTGGATTTACAGCACTGCTCTTTGCGACAGCTAACGCAAATTGCCGCACGCAGAGATATCGGCGCCATTTTATTTCTCGTCACTCGTCACTCGCTCAATGATTGTCCGCTACTCGTTGCCCCTGACACACACGCGTTTTCCAAATCGTGCTTTTTTTCGCCCTCAGTTTATTTTTTAGTGTGCGAATTAAACAATTTAATTAGTTCAACATTTAATTCGCAGTATCCATGTGCTAAATACCAAGTGATAAATCAGGGAAATGCCCACGGCTTGTGCGCTCACAAATTAACTTCAGTACTTGCGTGGTGCGTTTTTTTTTTGTTGGGCCGAATGCAAAGTACGACGACGACGGCGACGCACAGTTCGACCGCAGCGCGACGTTGATGTCAGTTTGTGTGTGTGTGTGTTAGTGTGCAATAAAAAAAACTACGAATTGCGAAAGAGCAAAAAAGCAAGACACTCAAAAAAGCAAATATAAAGACAAGAAATAATTCTATGTTCAGTAATCAAAAAAGCGGTGAAGAGAGGCCAAAGACTGCGTAAAACAGACAAAAGAGGCGCGCGCGGAGCGTGAAATGCGCTAATAAAGCAATAACAGCCCATCTTTGGTCGGGGAGGGGAGGGGTAAGTGCATGTGTGCCAACGGCTGCGTGGCGCACACCATATACATAAATACTAAATATAAATATAAATAAAAAATGAATTGTCAAATTTAATTACAACAAAAAACAGAAAAAAGAATCAAAATCAGAACTCGTTATAAATAGTTCAAGCAACAAAGTGCTCGTTCGCACTTAACGCAAGGCCAACCATTTTTAGTTAGTGTTAAACAAAATTAACGAAACAAAAAAAAAAAAAAAAAAAAAAAAATTGAAAATAAAAAAAAATCTATGCGATCGTGGCGCCAAAGTGCAAACTGGTGTTGGTCCAGCAGCACAAACCGCTAAATTTCAGCTATAGGAAAGAGAGTGAGCGAGAGAGCGCCGCGTGTGTTGGAATCTCATAGTGACAGTCACACACATGCAAACAGAATTCACACGTACACAAAACTCGCATTTGACACACACTCACACACACGCACGTACATGCATGGGGAGAGACGCTCACGCGGAATTGCAACAGTGTGACCATCTTGAATTTTAATCTTATTCTTTTTTTCTTCTCTTCAGTTTGGCGTGCGATTGTATGCGTGTGTGCGTGTGTGCAGCGTTGCATTTTGTGCGTGCACGGGGGGCCGGCTAAAATCCAATGATGTCCGCATTTGAGGATGGCCAACAACCACAACAAGAGCAACATCAAGAAACACAAACTCCACTAAGACTTACTAATGAAGCCGCCAACAACAATAACAGCAGCAACAACACCAACACGAGCAGTAGCAGCAACAGCAGCAGCGTCGACGGTGGCAGCAACACCGTCAATAATAATGTGAGTACAGCTGCATCCGTTGCCTCTGCCTCTGCCTCAGCCTCAATTGTAATCTTTACTCTGTCCCTTTCAGTCCATCATGGGCAAAGTGAAATTGCGCGTATCCAGTATACTTCCGGATTCACTAAGTAAATGGTTCTCACCCAGTGCTGCTGATACACTACACAACAATGCCGAAACGGAACAAGAATCCTCACCGTCGCAGACGCAACAGTCGTCAACGGCCCAGCACAATGGGAGAACAAAAATTAAACCGAAACGCAGTCGACGTCGCATCCAATTGGAGGCCGATGATGCTGCCGATAATGCCGTCGATGATGGCACCAGTGCTCAGGATCTGAATGAAGAGGAAGTTCAGCTGGCCGATAATATAGCCGAACACGATCTGGCCGGCGAGGATGAGCAGACGCGTCGCAGCGAATACAATGTCAGCCTATTGCGTAAACGTCAATTGATTGCCAGCGAGGACGATGACGACGAGGATGATGAGGACGAAGACGGCGAGGAGGAGGAAGAGGACGAGGTCGATGAAGGTGGCGCCCCGCAAAATAACTTAAGAGTCCAGCAGACAAATCGCAGTGTTAATTATCGCAGCAGTACGGCACAGCCGCTACAAAAGCGCAAGCGTACGGAGGTAAGCCACCTTTAGCCTTATCGATAACTGTTGCATATCGATCATTAAATCGACTCTAGCTTTACTACATCTTTAACTCTCGATAACAATTAATGAATGAATGATTGTTCTTTTCGCTTACAGCTAACTGAAAGTACGTTTAGTCCTCAGTTCAGTGCACAGCAGCGTCGTCGCCCTCAGCTGCATGCCTCAACGCCCGCTACGAGCGATGCGGTGCGCAGCCACTTGCCACCGAATCGCTTCTCAACACATTTGAACCTCTACGGCAATCAGCGTCAGCGTGAGCCCGCCTACAACTTCATGTCCACCTCGACCGGTGGCAGCAGCCTCATCAATAATATCATCAGCGAAGCGGCTATTGCCACCAGCGGTGATTTGCCAATGAGGTAAGCTATCATCACAATCAAATCACAATTTTGAAGTCTCAAATGCTAATCTATATAATCAGCTCGCGACGCTCGTTGAATATTGCGCCAATGACTGAACGCCGCGAGACGGCGCTGCCCAGCTATAAGCGACAATCGCTGCTGGGTCATCGCGGGCTAGTGCCCAACTGGCGCAGCTATCAGACTATCAGCGAGGAGACAACCAACGAGGAGCAGCAGCAGCATCAGCAGGAACAGCAACAGGAGCAACAACAGGCACAGCAAGCAAACAACAACAATAATAATAATAACAATAATGACATAAAAGTGAACAAGCGCAGCACAGATTCGCAATCTGAATGCGAGAGTAATGAGAGCCAGGCAGCGGCGGCTGGACGTATGCACAACAACAACTTTAACTTCAATAGCATCGGCAACAACAATAACAACAACAACATTAGCAATAGCAACTCATTATTTTATGGTAACTTACAGAGCCGCAAATCGGTGTTCAATAGAAATTGCGTCTCATCAATGCTGCAACAACACCAACATCATCATAATTCAACATTATCGCTCAATTCACTAAATAATCGTCGCCGTTTCAATGCCTCCATATATGGGAGCACATCGGCACTGAGCGATAGCCGACTGTTAAGCACCACCAGCAGCAGCATCATATCTGGAAATTCACCATTTTATCAGGGACCCACCGCCTTTGGCGGCAGTTCGGCAAACAATCGTTGCTTTAGTCAAGGCAATTTGCCAAATATTATCAATTCGGGCGGCAGCTCGCCGGCGCCATCGAATAGCGACAGCGTTTGCAGCAACAGCAATACATTATCGTTACTGGGACGACCGCAGAATATTGGCAACAATAGCAGCTATGGCATTAAGCCCTTGGAAATGCGTCCTCGTGCCAATCTGAGCTCGATTGGCGCTGTCAACGATAGCAGCGCCGCCAATGTGCCTGGTCTATCGCTGACAGCTCAACGTATACTCAATCTACTTGAGAATCATCGAACGCCTCTAATGGATGCCAAGAAAATGGGCAGCACGTTGCGTGAGCACAAGCTGCAGCGTACCTCCAGACATTTAGCCAACAGCAACAACGGTAACAAACCCTATGCCTATCCCAGCAGCAACAACACTAGCAGCAACAACAACTCCATTGCTGATTTCGATAGCAACAGCTCCAAATTGCTGGTGCCAACCATGTTGCAATTGCTCGAACGTCGTCGCTTGACCCGCGTGACGCCCAGTACGCGTGCTCTAGTTGATGCCAAGCAGTTGGAGGAGCAACAGTTGTTACATCATCAGCAGCAGAAGCAACAACAACAACAACAGACTGCAAATTCAACACAGATCAGTTCCACCAGCAGCTCAGTGAGCTCGGGCAACCATACGAGTCATACGAATAAGATGCGTTCACGTCTCTCCCATCAATTGCGTAAGGATGCGCGCCATGCAGACGAGGAACAGTTGCCGCCGGCGCCTGTCGATTTGCCCAATATACGTTTTCCGGTGATGGCCAGCGAGCCAAAGTTCGATTTGATTATAGCGCCGCCCGGCGGACTGACACCCTCAGGCGCTCAGCAACAGAAGCTGCCCAAGCTCACCAACAACAACAACGCCAGCAACAACAATTCTCGCCGTCGCTTTCAGTTCGCAACTCCGCTGCCACTTTCAAGCGGCGATCCTACCGAGGAGTCTGGACAACTCCAAAAACGCGTCAAAAAGCAAAAGTCATTCAAGTTCTCGGCGCCACTTGAGCTGGACGGCTCGCAAAAGTCGACGGCTCAGCTCAATGGCGAAACAACCAAGAACAACAATGATTTCTCATTGGCCAAGCCATCAGCTGGCACAGCAGCAACATTCACGGCCACTCCATTCTCAGGAACTGGCTTTGGTGATCAGTTCAAGAAATCGGCCAGCGAATGGGAGTGCGATGCGTGCATGCTGCGCAACAAGCAGGACGCACAGAAGTGCGTTGCCTGTGAGACGCCCAAGCCAAAGGCTAAAGCAGCGACCGCAGCAGCAGCAACGGCGCCACCAAATGCTGGTCTTCCTGCTTTGGGCTTTGGAGGCTTCGGTGATCGCTTCAAGCAGCCGGCCAACAATTGGGAGTGCAATGCGTGCATGTTGTCGAACAAGGATGAGGCGGACAAGTGCGTGGCGTGCGAGACGCCACGTAAGACGAGCAGCAATGCTTCCACGGTCTGCATATCGAATATTGTGGGCAACAGCGTTAGCAACAGCAACTCCAGCAGCTTTGGCAGCAACAACAACAATAGCAACAGCTTCACCACCGGCTTCGGGGATGCCTTCAAGCGTCCGGCCAACATGTGGGAATGCGGCAGTTGCATGATCCTAAGTCCGGCCAACCTCGCGGAATGCCCCGCCTGCCAGACACCCAATCCGAAGAGCATCATCAGCAGCACCAGCAGCAGTAGCAACAGCAACAGCGCCAGCAACAGCTTCAAGTTTGGTTTTGCAGCTGCAGCCACAAATGTGGAACAGCCCAAACCGGATGCGGGCTTTCAGCAGCTGATTGCGGCGCAGAAGTCGAGCAGCTGGAATTGCGAGGCGTGCATGGCCCAGAACGATGTGAGCCGCAACAAATGCATTTGCTGTGAGCAACTGAAGCCCGGTGCGAGTGCTGAGGCATTAGGCACTTCTACTGTGCCCAAGTTTATGTTTGGCTTTCCAACAAAAGCAGCAGCAACAACAGCCGCAACAACAACTACTACACCAGCAACAACAACAACAACAACTGCAAGTGCTGCTCCAGCTGTCACGCAGTTCAAGTTTGGCTTTGGAACGGCAGCAACAGCAGCACCAACTGCTGCTGGCAAGGATGTGGCCGATAGCATCAAGCCACTAGCAACAACAATAACACCGGCAGCAACGGCAACACCAGCAACAACAACAACAACACCAGCAACTACAACTACAGCAACACTAACACCATTCAATGCGGTAACAACAACCAGTCTTAATGCCTTCAAATTTGGGGCTGATATAACAGCTGGCAAGGGAGCAGCTGGTTTTCAATTCGGCTCTACAGCACAGCAGCAACAGTTGCCGCTGAAGACGAGCAATGCCTCGACGACAACAACAAGCAGCGGGCTGAGCTTGTTCTCGGCAGCAGTTGCCACAACAGCCGCACCATTTGGCTTTGGCGGCAGCACCTTTGCGCCTGCATCAACAACCGGCGGAGCAGCAGCAGCAACTGTTGCTGACACCAAGCCCGTTTGCAGCAATTTGTTCAATTTGGCTGGCTTTGCTCCGCCCTCAGCTATAGTTTCGAGCAGCAGCAACATCAGCACCCTGAAGCCATCAACACCCATGTTCAGTTTCGGCAGCAACAACAGCAACAACATCGTTAGCAGCAGCAGCAGCATAATGCCGTTGCCAGCAGCACCCGCTAAAACAACAACGGTGCTCTTTGGCTCGCCGACACCACCCATATCGACAGCAGCAACAGTTGCTGCCATGACAAGCTTTGCAACACCAGCAATTGTTGCCACAACGGCCAGCTTTGGGGCAGTCTCGACCGCATCGACAGCATCAACATTTGCCTTTGGCAGCCAAGCAGCAGCGACAACAAGTGTCAGCAGCAGCGTTGCCAACAACAGCAACAACAGTTTCTTCTTTGGCGCGCCAACAACAACAGCAGCGGCGACAACACCAGCAATGCCAACAACGGCAACACTGGCAGCTGGCAGCGGCATCTTTGGGTCGATTGGCACAGTTAAGAGCAGCAGCATCAGCAGCACTTTCAGCACACCGACCAGCACCACCTCAACGCTGTTCACCTTTGGCAGCGCCAGCAACATGAACGCCAATGCCAATGCCAATGCAAACGGCGGCAGCTCCACCTTCGCCAACTCACCGACATTCAGTTTTGGTGGAGCAACAACATCGACGGCAGCAGCCGTAACAACATCGACGGCAGCAACAAGTTCGCTGAGCAGCTTTGGTTGGCCCACAGCAACAACATCGAAGGCGGCGCCAACACCATTTGCCGCCGCAACGCCATTTGCCCCAAATCCAGCCATCTTTGGCAGTGGAGCCGGCGGGAGCGGGGGCGGCAGCAGCAGCAACAATCTGTTTGGCATCAGCAGCAACACGGCAACGAAAACAACAAATTCAATGCAACCGTTTGGCATGTCAGCCACAATCGGAGCGACAACAGCAACCGGAACCGGAATCAGCTCAGGATCAGCTCAGTCGAGCAGTGGCAATGGGCCGATCTCCTCGGTCTTTGGCAGTGTGAATAGTCCGTTTGGCGCGAGTGCTGCTCCCGGCAGTGCAGGCGGAGGCAGCAGCAGCGGCACCAGTAGCAGCATTACCTCCCCGCTGACAAACATATTCAGCGCGGGCAACAAGACGGCGGCAGGAAGTGCACCCACAGGAGCACCAGCACCCAAAATGGCATTTAATTTCGCTCCAGCAAGCACAGTAAGTGATGCAAATTGAAAGTAAATCCAAACAGAAACTAATACTCTGTGTTGCCCAAAACAGCCTGCAGGTGGCGTCTTCAACTTTGGCTCGAATGCCGGCGCTGCCGCTGCGCCCGCAGCAGCTGGCGGCAGCAGTAGCAGCAGCAACGCGCTGCCCAAGCCCGCGTTCAACTTTACCGAAGTGGCGCCCCCGCAGACATCGGCATTTAATTTCTCGGCCAATTCGACGACTCCGGGCAACCGCGACGTAAGTCCATAAACCAAACAGTAGCAAACACCTTGACAAAATAAAGAACAGCGAAACACACGAACATCAGCCCAGAGCAACACGAGTAGTCGAGAAAAACACAATATATATATATGCATATACCTATACATATGTGTGTGTATATGTTTGTATATATAGTGAATATTGTTGCTGTTTTGTTAACATTTGAGATACATTTTACATTTATCGTCTACTACTATTAATGTGCATGCATTTTCGGCAGTGTTGTTAAATGTCGTTCGATTGTGCGTGTGTCTGTCTATGTTATCGATCGATATCGATATCGATAACACACGCAGTCACGCGGTAATTTTAGTCAAACACACAACAAACATAAACCAAACATAATATTTTCATTTTGTACTTATATTATTTTTCTTCTTGTCTTTATTTTTTTTTATATATATTTCTCTTTTGATTGTTGTCCGGCTCTCTCTCTATCTCTATGTACTGTTGGAAATCTACCCGCAAAAAACCAAAAAAAATGTATTCAAATTGTATTCCCCCACCCACCCAACCAACCAACAACCCGCTACAAAATTATGTTAAACTGTATTATCCATTTGGGGTGGGGGCGGCACGGGCACGGGCACGATAATTACCTACTCTTTGCTATATCATAAACAAAAAATATCTACTACTATAACTACTACCAACTGCCAACTACTACTATCAATACTACTACTACTACTACTACCACTGCGCTGTGCTGCTACTACTATTTGAAACGATTGGCCCGCTGAGAAGTCGTTCCCAAGAACGGATAGACTGTTCCAATTTGGGGCCACTGGGCCATCAGAGGATGCTGGAACATCATCATCCATGATGCCAGCAGCCGCCAGCAATCAAATTTTCAATTTTACCGCCCCAGCGCAGCAAATGCAGGTAAACTACAAAAATGCAAAAAATAAAAAGTGGACAGTAACATAATTAATATATATATATATATATATGTATATATATATATTTTCTATATATATATATATATATATATATATATATATATATATATATATATATATATATATATGTTTAGCATACTAATATCTATTGTATTATTATTATGATTATTCTTGATTATGGATTGTAGAAATATTTAGTTGAGTAATTTGTAAACTTAATTATTATTTAAATTTAATTTTGAATCGTCATTTCTCATACTCATTTCTCGCGCGCGCATGGTTTGAAATTCCTATTTGCACAGTGCTTGTCAAACTGCATACTTTGTTCACATCTGTATATAAATTCCCCGTTTGGTGTTTGTTTTCGCTCTCTCCCTCTCTCATCTCTGCATGATCATCAGGTGCCAAGTTTGACAAGCACTTAAATTAACATAGCATTTATTTACACACCATCAACCTGCCCCCTCTCACTCTCACACTCACACACAGACAAGCATATTTACAGCTTTTTCATACTTCACATATGTACATACATACATACATACATAAATACTTCCCACAAATAATGTTGAACAGCAACAAAAAAACAATCGAAATGCAAAATTCTTTTCTTTAACATTTTCATTTGCGCTCACGAAAATCCAATCAAAACAACAACAAAAAATTGTTAAATTTACAAAAACCAAAACAAAAAAAAAAAACAAACAAAGAAAACGCTTTAAAAACGAAAACCCCCCGTTCTTCCCCCTCAAATATCTTTTTGCAGTCAACGCCAAACGCCGCTCCGTTCCAATTTAATGCCGGTTCGCCCGCGCCAGCCAATATATTCGCGTAAGTAGTGTGTGACAGAGATGGCAACAGTGCAACACGGCAGCTGCACAACAGATCAGAGTGAGCAGAGAATATATGTGTGTGTTAGAACGGAAGAGAAAGAGAGTGTTTTTGTTGCAAATTTGGCCAAATGTTGAATTGAAAACACAAACACACACACACAGTGATACACATAAGTATATATACACACACAGACACACACACACACACACACTAAATAACTTACACAAACAATAACAAATGCATTATTAACCGTTACAAGTGTTTGCATTGCATACGTTTTATATATATATATATATATATATAAATGTTTATATATATAAATTTTGCACTTTTTATGTTACTCATTAACAAAAAAAAAGAGAAAAGAAAACAGAAGAAAAAAACAAAAAATGTTTTATTTTGTTATGCACAAACAAATTTGTAAATGTCTCTTTATGTATTAAACATTCCATACATTTATATATATATATATATATATATATATATATGTGTGTGTGTGTGTATGTGTGCTTAACTTATATGTGTCTTCATGTGTGCGTGTGTGTGTGTGTGTATGCAAGAGAATGCAGCAGCAGCAGCAGCAAATGAAATAAGAGCTCTCTCATTTACTCAAAATGGCTATGCTGCTATATTTGCCCTCTCTCTCTCTCTCTCTCTCTCTCTCTGTTTCTGCTCTTCCTCTCTCATTTACTGTATGCAAGCGGCGTGCGCATTGACACTTGGATTTCGTGCTCAACTAATCGCAATTCGTTTTGACAGCTTCAATCCACCCAACGCTGGCAGCCCTATGCAGAATACTCGGCGAAAGATACGCGCTCCGACGCGTCGTCTGCCGCCGCGGTAGGAATGGAAATTGTCGCTGCGGCAACAGCAGCAGCAGCGGCCGCCGACACCGACGCCAGCGATGACACAACGGGACAGCAATTGACAACAATGGGACACGGACTGGGATGTGAAACGGAATGTGGAATTGTGGTGGCGACGGAACGGCAGCAACTGGGGCACAACGACAGCTACACAACGACGACAACTTGTGACGGGGGGCAGCAGCAGCAGCAGCAGAAGGAGGAGGAGGCACACAGGACGGCGACAGGGACAACGGTGGACTGCTGCCCGCCTGGACAGCAAGCGCCAGTGGCGGAGTTACGCTTGCAGCGCTGCAGCAGCAGCAGCAGCCGGCCAAACGAGCGCCAGCAGCCATTTAGCACTGAGCTGCAACTGCAGCGACGCCGGCAGCGGCAGCTGCAGCAACAAAAACAACTAAGACTACTCAACAAATATCGTTTTGTGCGCAGCCCAGCAGCAGCAGCGACGGCAGCAGCAGAGACTGAAGCAGCGACGACGTCTGGCGTTGCCAGACAGTACAAATACAGTGCGCTAGACTACAGCAGCAGCAGCGGCAGCAGCAGCATTGTCGGCGTCTCTGCTGCTGCGCCGCACATGCGTCGCAGTCGCTACAAGCTGGTGCGCCGTCGCAGCGCTGCCGAGTGAGCGGCGAGATGAGAGACGACTTAGCAAACCGACAGACTGCAAACAGTTATACAGCACTACAACTACAACTACAACTACAGCAACAACTACAACTAAAATGAAGGAAGGAAGAGAAGCAACGGATTGACGGAAATCGAACATTTTTGGAAATCATCATTATATAATATATATACAGATATAAGTTTTTGTTTTCATATGAGCCTGCGCGCCTCTCACCACGAACAGAAACGAGTATAAGCTGATAAAAGAGGAAGAGACAGAAGAAGAAGATGCGCAAGTCTTATACAAATCTTAGTTATCTAGTTTCATTTATTTTTTTTTTTATAAATTAACTCTTAAATTAATTTTTTTGTTGATTTGTCAATTTTTAGAGTCCAAATTAAAAGATCTAAAATAATAAAACTAAACTAAAAAGAAACGAGAAAATCCAATTGGATCTAAACGAAGCACTTTACAACACTATAAACTACCGTTAATTTCCAAGCAACAACAATAGTACGAAATGGAACAGAAAGAAACAAAATGTAATTTTTCAACTTTTTTTTATTTTCTAAATATATATATACAAATATATATATATACGATGCGATGCGCTTTTATAAACATAAATAAATATTAAACATACGTATTTATATAAAAAAGAAAAAAAACAGAAAACTAAACGATAATTATGTAATAATTATGTTGTGAATTTGTGTAAAGAACATGTTAAAAGGGAGACGAAGAGAAGAACAAGGCAAGGAAATAGCGCAAAAAGAAAACTATATATATGTATATCTCTACCATAATATATATGTTAAATGGAATCATTTGTTTAGACAATTTTTTAAGTGCAAACTATATTTTGTTGGCGCTGCATAACGGTTATCTAGGCAAGAGAAAAGAAAATGAAAAATAGTTTATGTTGTTAAATCAGTTAAGATGCGATTCGTAAACTTCCGTTTCCGTCTCTGAAAATTCAGGAAACTCAAACATCAGCCCAAAAAGAAAATCAACTTACTATATATACATGTATGTATAGTTAAGCCACAACAACTACAATTATATAGAAAGAGCGTGTTTTTTACAAAAGTGACTAAAAAAAAACCACAAAAAAAACTGGAACCCGAAGTCTTAGCGTTAAGAATGAAAGAAGAGAAAATACGAAAATGGAAAACAAAACATAGGGGCAGTTGACAAATTGAAATCATAAATGTAAATAAGTAAATATGAACGGTATGATTATTAAAAACGTGACAAAAAATAAACAAAATTGAATTTCTCTTAATCAATTCAAAGAATTACGAATTCAAATTCAAATGCTGGTGAAGTGCGCGCAGTCTGTTGCTTGATTGGCAGCACTAAGTCAATGCAATAATCGATAGCTTTACATGTACAATCGATGGCTATCAAAATGTATCTTGCACCTGCTTGGCAGCACTAAGTCAATGCTGCCAAATGCCTACGCGACCAGGGCTGCACAAACAGTTTGATAGCCATCGATTGCACTTGTATCGATTATTTGCTGCCAATTTGAATATTTAATGCACAAATGCTTGAATATATTAATGTCAACTAAAAAATAAAAAGATAAGCAACTTAATTCTGAATTATATCTCTTTCTATATCTATACAATATATAGTAAATATTTAATATTTACAAGCATAACTCTAAATATTATTTATTTTCAACGGTTACTTTAGATAAATTGTTAACGTTTTATTGAAAAGCTTACGTAGTGTTTGTAAAGAATTCGACGTTTTTTTTTTTTATCGATATTCTTGGTATGCTTTGTCGTATTGGAATTGTTCAGTCTTGTTTCATGCTGTCAGCTCTTAGCTTTTCCAATTCGCAGTTTGTAGTATTTATAAACGATTATTTTTCGATATCAATTGTGATACGATATCATCGAGATAAAAAAAAACTATCACAAGTTCGTGTCTGCTGTATCGATAGATATTGCTGCGATATGAACATCCCCAGTTAACAGAAAAACGCACGACAAACATAAGTTCGTGGAAATTACGCACGGGTGTTTTTACGTAGCTCAATAGTACTATTTGTTTATTTTTTTCGGTTCTAACATAAATGATGCACACATGCATATGAAAATAGATTAAGTGTAATTTGTGTACAAATCCAAAAGCAATTCAAAATGTTAGTTTTTAAGATGGATATCAAATGCAATCAGCACAGCAGCAGCAGCCGAATCAGCGGCAATAGCAACAAACACAACATCACCATCATCAACAACAACAACAAAAAAGCTGACTGACTCTGACTACACCCAAGAAAAAATCAGCAGCAGCTCATAAAGGAAACAGTTGGAGGCGAGGAATAACAAAACGACAGGAAAAATGAAGTAAAAGCGACCAGCAGCAAACGGAACGGCACTTCAGTTGCAGTTGTAGTGGAGTACACACACAAACACACACACACACGCACATAATCACACACACACACAATACGAAAAGACATTTGCATGCATGTGTGTGGGTGTAGTAGCAGCAGCAGCAGCAGCCCAGCTCCACCGTATTAACTTCGTGCTGGTTCGGCAGTCGTCGTTCGTCGTTTGTCTTTCGTTGTTGCTCGCTCGCACGCTCGTGTTAATCGTGTTGTTGGAGTAACAGCATTCGCCTACGCAGCAGCAGCAGCAGCAGCGGCAACGACAGGCAAAGGAAGCGGTTTAAGAATGCATGGGCATGCACAAAGTACGAAGCACGAAACACGACGAGGAATACAAGAGAAATGCAAATTTAACAGAAATTGAAATAAGTGCAACGGGTTTCCTATTCCACCAATCCAATTCCACTTTGCATTGTAATTCAAACTGATCTAAAGCGGGCGAGCGCGCGTTATATACATAAATATAAAGAGAGCGAGAGAGAGAGAGAGAGAGAGAGTGTGAGACTGTGAGACTAAAAGAAGAGAGCGAGCGAGCGAAGCGCCGTTAAATCGGATCACGTCCATTTCAGCTCTCTAGCTGCAGTTCCTTTGTTATTGGATTTATTGCTACACCAATTGCTGCTGCTCCTGCCTCCTGCTTGGTCGTAATATGGATTGTGGTGCTCTTGCCGCGCAGCAGCAGCAACTGATACAACAACAACAGCTACAACACACACAACAGCAACAACATCTTCAGCAGCAGCAGCACCCACGACAACAAAGTACGCTAAATTGCCTGGAAGCAACAACAAATGTAAGTTTACACACGCACACATACATATATACATATGTATTTCTCTTTTACTTCCACTTCGCATTCGCCCCCACACACACATACAGACAGATATAACCCGTTGCGCTGCGTTTCGCTGCCTGCGTCGCAGTTGGCAGGCATCGCAGCCGTCAGCTGAGTTTGCTCTTCATGCAGTTTATTGGTTTTCTTATTAGATTTTTTTCATATGAGTAACTTTGGCAGCGGCGTTGGCGTCGCTGCTGCAGCAATTGTCTTCATAACTGCGTGTGGGCTGTCAAAGGGGGCGTGGCTGCAAGCCATGTGCATAAATAATTTAAGATTTCGATGGAAACGTGTGTGTGTAAGATTTAGAGAGAGAGAGAGAGAGTGATGGAGGGGAAGGGGCAGGGATAGGCAGGTACAAAGTGCATGCGTTCTCACTGTCTTGGCCAAAATACGCAAAAAGGAAAATATAAAAATAAAAATAAATAAAAACAGGGCAGCTAGGGAAACGAATGACTCAAAGACTATTTAACCAACTGATGATTAATCTCCGCTGTAGCTGCAGCAGCCGCAGCAGCTAAAGAAAATACCCAAACAACAAAAATACTCGAGCTCGCACAGCGGGCGGGAAGTCGACTACTGAATACCCTGCAAAATGCAAAGTTGCAATTTCGATGCTTATGACATACAATGAATGATTATTAAAATGAAAATATAACTGTATATTTGAATATAAAAAAATATATATACTAAGAAAAGTTGCTAAAAGAAAGAAAAGAAATAAAAAGAGTTTATAAATAATAAAAAATATAAAATGAAAACTGGTATATATATATACATATATATAGAAAATATATTTTATATATATAAAGAATAATTGCTTGCAAGATTTTGAAGAATTCAAAAATAATTAATATAAATATTAAATTGTAAATATAAAATATAAATTCTTTTTATGATTTATATATGTATATATAAATTTTATTACACTGTCCAAATATGCCCTTTTGGCACACATAAAAATGTTAGGGTATCTCAACAACAACTCGACAACAGCAACAACAGCAATCAGAGTCGAGAAGTACGAACGCTTTAATTGCCGATTTGTACATGGTACGAACTTTTGCCCATTACTTTCACCGTGCATGAATTCTAAAGCAACAACAACTGCAAGGAATGACAGAAGTTCAAAATGAAATTGTTTATATAAGGGCAATAATAAAAAAGCGAGTGAAAAAGAAAGAAAGAAAGAAATGAACATACAAACAAAGCCAACAGCCGTTGGCGTTGAGGTATGAGTACAACAACAGCAAGAGAAAGAGGCAGAAAAAGGAGCCGCGAACAACAACAACAACAACAACGCCGCACTCTGTTGCTTTTGCGTTCTTTGTTTTTGCCGCAGCGGTTAAATCTTTTTCTTTTGCCTTTTACCCCCCGCCCGTCGGCTTTCTGTTGCTTTTCGTGTTGAGTTTTGCTTTGCAGCGCTACGTGACTGCAATAAAATTTAACTGCAATTACGTGTCGCATGCTTTGTGTGCCGAAAATGGCCAAAATAAAAGAAGAAGACGAAGAAGAAGAGGCGAACGCGTAGCATTGAATGCCTCAAGGATACGCACAGCATGCGACAACCAATAGTGCTGACAGACAGTTACGGCTAACGGCACATTGTTGCCAAGTCCTTGTGTTTGTGTGTGAGTAATTACCAGTGCTGCCAATTGCAATGGGCAACACTTTAGCTGTTGCTAATGCACGAGAAGGTAACACAAGAGACATTTCAATTCCGTTTACCTATTTTCCATTAGAAATATATTGAAATGATTATTTCTATGAGATACGAATTAATTCTTTGCTCTTAATGCATTTTAAAATGAATTTAAATTCTTTACTGCGCCAATTTGTGTTGCACTGAGTTTAGTTCCTTGCGCGTAGTGCATGTGACGTCACACTCGTTACAGCGAATGTTGTCGTACGCTATGCGTTACCTTCGGCGCTGTCGCCATGCGTGAGAGCGAACGAGAGAGCGTGCCAGCGAACGATGTTTAAAAGTGAGTGCGTCGCCGCTGTTGCTCGCATTTATCTTTCGGCCGATGCGCGCATGGGACGGCGACAGCAGCGCAGCGGATAAAACGAAAACGGGAAAATAATAGTTGTAAATTGTAAGAAGCGCGCGCGCGGCGGCAATTAAAGGCGACAACTCAACTCAGTTCAAGTTAAAAATTTTCATACATTTTTTTTATTGCGCCTTATGCTGTGGTAATAACTACTTTATGCTGTCGTTGTGGATTCCTTTTATAAATATTTTTTTATGTGCTTGTTTATGAAGTTCCTTTAACAACAACAAATAACAAAAGCAATTAGCTCCAGCTGCTTATGTTTATACAGCGCGTGTGAAATGCGGCAAATGAAGCAATAATTAAAAGTGCCTTTTTTAATTGAAGAGCAGAGAACTCAAACAACAACAAGAATAAAAACAACAAAAGCAACAGCAGGGCTGCTGGCAATCGAAATCGAATTGACGTTAACATTGACGCGGTAAGAGCAACATTCACACATACACATAAACACACACACATACACATACACTCATTTGTTCCTGCAATACAACCCTGTTGACTTGCCTGCCAAAAGCTATAGCAGTGTGATAGAGAGCGCGCGAGAGAGCTGGTAGCGAAGTCAAAGAGAGAGCGAGCAAGGCAGAGCTAGAGAGGAGTTGTTTGTTTTTGTTTTTGGCAGTTAATGTTAATGCGTTTCGCTTTTGTCTTGTGCATGAGTGTGTGTGTGTGTGTGTGCTTGTCTGCGGGGGCGGTTGCACATCGCCGTCAGTATTTTGATGTTCCAAGTGATAGGGAGCAATAGTAGGGGGGTATTACGCCCAGCCATATGCCTTATGCTTTTATTATTGTTTACTTCGTTTCATTTTGTGCCTTATCTTCATCGGTGCGCTCTTTACTATAAACCGCAGACTCTCACACATACACATTGGCCTCTCAGTGTGCGTAGTTTCATTCAACTTTTCTGCATGCGGCAGCGAAATTCGTTCGTGCTCGGATACGGCAACGCCGCGAAGTCTAGTCGCTTGTTTTGCCGGTTCCTGTAATTCCTAATTCCTTTTATTTTTCGCCAAGTCATATGGTAACGGTATGTGCGTCATCCGCAGCGCCTGGAACGAAACGGAACGGCACCCGCATCAGACTCGCTCGCCCTTACTCCTTTTCTTTCTATCTGCCTATCAGCCTCTCCCTTTTTGTTGTTATTGGTGGTGTGGCCGTTTAATTGCTTCTGCACGTTCGTCAAATATTTGCTCAACTCTTTTTAATTACATTGCCCACTTCACATACACACACACATATGTAGCATTTACCGTTCTACCCCTTCACACGCACGCGATTTAGAAGTAAATCTTTCAAGTGTGAGTTTTGGCACACAGCGCACAGTGTGACAATTGTCATTAATTTTCAATCTAATTGTCGCTAAGAAAGCAAAAGAGATGACACATGAATAGAGATGAATAATTACATGAAAGGTAAGAGTTTTTACTCATTTAACAGTGACTATGGATAAGTTCACTCTCAAATTAATTTAAAATATATCAATTATTTGAAATGTTTACTAAGCCAAATTTTGTATGGGTCTTATGATAATATTAAACAGTACACAAGGAACACAGATCCAAACACCATTTATTTGGGGTTAGAGAAAATCAAGTACAATAAATAACAGCAATTACGTACAAACTCCACTTGAACTTTGTAATTGAATTTGTGTCTATTTTATACTCTTTCGAGTGATATTGATTGTAATGTACTTTAAGGGATTTTCCATGCCTATTTGATTGCGTACACAAGTCTCGATATGTATAAGTATATCTAATGTGTGTATATATAGCCTTGTAGTGAACTTAATTGATGCTGCTTGCCCTGAACCGAAATGAACATATATACATATGGATGTGTACATATGTGCGCTTATGTATTTTCCGATCATATTTTTAGACTTCTAATGCAAGTTCCGATTCTGTGCACAGACTTTTGTTCGATTCGCTGTGCGTTTCGATTTATAATTTGTCTCGTATTCATGTGAACTCAATTTTGACTTCCCATTTTTTAAGTAGTACATTTCATAAGCATGAAATCGCCCACACAAGGCCATGCCTTGGCCCACTGTGCGGCGGAGGTTGCCAAAGCCCAGAAGTGAATTCGCTCAGTTGAGCGCATTTTTGTTGTATTTTCGCCGGCGATACGCGCAGCAGCCGCTGTCGCAGTCAACGCAGCGCCCATATGACTTTTGCACATGGCTGCGCTGCTGCTGCGTTATGCCGTTATTCTTGTTGTTGTTGTTGGTTTCAGTGCTTTACTTTTTATGATTCTTATTACACGCTTTGCTGCTTATGGCAGGGCTTGGGCTGCCTTGCTTTACTTTGCTTTGCTGCGACAGCGACGCTGACTGCGCTAGACTTTGAAATATTTATGCGGCTACTGCGGACGCGACATCTCTGCTGCTGTTCATTTTAATTTTTGTTGCTGTTGTTGTAAATATTTTATTATCGCTTGTTTCCGTTTAGTAACCGAAATGGGGAAAAGTGTGTGCACACGCACAACCACACACACATACACATACATACTCAGTTACACACATGCATACGCATACGCGTACATATTTAAAATTCTTTTGTCGCCATATTCATTTCGAAATTATGTACTTGGCTTGTTGCTTCACACGACGCTTCGTCGCGCATCGGTCGCGGCGACTCCCCGCCAGCCTTGTCAATTTAGCTATCTATCGAGCTACATATGCTCACGCACACACACACACACACGCATGTAAATACGTACATACATTCATATGCATGTACATTCGTATATGTTCCACGCAGTGCTGCCGACTCTCAGAAATAGCTAAAGCCGCTAAAATAAAGTCATTCAATAATTCTAAATAGCTATAATTTCCGCCAGCCGCTAGATCACAATGCTTACCGCTAAATTGCCAGCGCTGTCTTCATTTCATTTCTTGCCATTCCGTTTTGAAATTTACCGCTCCTTCTTCTTCCCCACGCCATCTCTGTCACATGGCTGACCCTGTGCATTTCTTGCATTGAGAAGAAGAAGAGTAAACAACAACAAAAATAACAGCAACTAACTGACTTCTGCACGTTGTCTTCACTCTCGCTCTCACTCTCACTCACAAAATTAGCGCAATATTTGTACTATTTATTTTTAGCTGCGGGTTTTTTGTGTAAATTATATTTAAACACGATAATCTCTGCTTCTTCTTCAACTGCTGTGGCGGATCGGCTCGGATCTCTGTGTGACGCGGAATGAAACGAAACGGCTCTGTTACCAATGTGGGCGTGCAGTGACCCAATTTCTATAATAGATTGCATTTTGCTACAGCTCTCGCGCACGCACACACACACACAGAGCTCTAGCATCCACACACACACACACACACACACAGACAGCGGCTCATGCATGTTGTTGCTTTTGGGATTATTTAGCGCATTGAACTCTGCGTAGTTTTGTTTTTGTTTTTTTCTTTTTCTTTTTGCCTGGTCGCTGGCTATTTAATCTGCTGCAAACATTTTACGCTTTGGCATTTCCTGCCTGCCAAATGTTACATAAAAGACAAAATAAATAAATAAAACAGAGACAAGAAAAGAAAACGAAAGAGACACAAAAAATGGCAAAATTGTCGCGCACATATTTAATGGGCATCTCGCACGATCCGTTCCGTTCCGTTTCTTTCGCTCTATCTGTTCACATTTCATTTCGTTCCTGCGTCGCGTTCCCAGGCCGCAGTTTTTGCTAATTAAGTGCAGCACTTGACTTCGTCAAAAGCTCGCAATAAACATCAAACAAATTGAGAGCACACACACACGCACACACACAGGCATAGTATCTGCGTGTGTGCGTGTGTGTGAAGAACATGTATAATTTATATGGTCTTTTAGCACATTTGGTGTTCCGCATTCCACGCCTAATTGCTCTCCTCTGCGATTCCAAAAACTGAGCAAACTATTTTATGTGCATTTTATTTTGGAGCAGATCTAGCCGCCAGTAGCTACAGTGAGCACTCGATAAGTTGATCAATTTAAATAAAACAAGAATGGAGAACTCTAATCAAGGCTGAACCTAACCAAAATCTCTAAAAAGAATCTTAATTTCAAGTTTCTAGGTCTTATTGGGACAGATGGGCAGATGGACGGACGGACAGGCATATGTAGAGCCAGGAGACGGACAGCGCTAAATCGATTCAGCTGATCGAGATATACATATATACCTTATATATGTACATATATATTTTTTATGGTGTCTGCCACGCCTTCTGCCTGCTACATGCAGTTGCACAAAGCCATTTGCCCATTTCCCATGTGAACTGGGCATAAAAATAGAAAATATGAGTCTAGTCTAGTCTAGTCTAGTCGGGGCTATAACATTATATATGTATGTATATGTATCTGAATTCCCTAGAATTGATATTGTGGAGAATGTGCTCTCATTTGCTTATGCAATTCGAATCAATTCGTTTCGATTCGTGTTTCATTTCCACATGTTTCACATGCATTTGTTGAGTTCGGGTCGAATTGTTATGAAAATTTCATTTGGCCTGTTTTTTTTTTTGAGTTTTTATGGCTCGTAGCTAAAAATGCTGACTCAGACGACTCGTTTTGGTTGTTCTTATGTTTTCTCTTCTTCTTCTTCTTCTACTTCTACTTCTCTGTTTTGTGTGTGTAACAGAAGCAGTCTTCGCGCACCGCCCCCAAGCGAAATGCCTCCCCTGTTTCCAGCAACAACAACGAAATATGATTGAGCTGCAATAAAAATTTGTCAGTGTGGCAATAAAAGTGGACGCGGCGAGGGCATCAAGGGCAGAGGCAGGGGCGGGGCAGGCAGCACGACCGGCTTTCTACTGGAGCATATAATCATATGTTTTTATTTCATTATATATATAATTTGCTTTGATATGATTTATAACCGAAAATGGGGCTTGAAAATGTTTATAACAAATGGGCTCTCTCTCTCTCTCTCTCTCTCTCTCTCTCTCTCTCTCTGAATCAACAAGTTGATTGATGATGCGCCCAAAAATTCATTAACTTAAAATTTGAGCGCTGCACGTGTACTACATGTATTCTAGATATGTAGATATATATATATATATATATGTATATATACATACATATATATTTGTCTAAGTCGACCGACTAACCCCTAGCACGTTTTTTCTATATCAAATTTCACGTTCCGGCTGGAATCGAAGACTGGCTGGCTGGCTGGCTGCCCGACCATACACTGGCAGAAAACATGATTTCTTTGAGCAATAAAAAAAATGCTAGAAATGTGTTGCATCTAGCTATATAATAGATAAATATATGTCTGCTTTTTTATAGTTTTTTGTTTCTTGTTTCTGTGAGCTATAAAACTTGGTTTTAAATATAGTTTAATTAGTTGATGACTGAGTGGGAGTATCAGGCTGCAAGTCACAAATTAGTCAAGGTATTAGCAAGCAATTAGTAAGCAGCAGTCAATCAGTCAATCAGCTGATGAAGTTGAGCATTCTATATAGTGATTTGCTATATAATCAGTCAGCAATTAGTGATCTATAGATCAGTCAGTAATTGCAGCCTGAGAGCGCTAATGCTAGCTAGAAAACTGCTCAATCAATTGCTTCAATCAGGTATCAATCAGTTGTCAGTCAGTGCTGCAGGCTGTTATAGATGGTACAAATGTCTAGCTGCTTACTAATCAATCAATCAATCAGTTAGTCAGTCCTTCAATCAGACACTGCTTAGCTCTTCAATCAATCAATCAGGCAGTCAATCAATAGACGAACCACTCTCTATATAAGACTAAATTTCTTATAGTGTAGGCAGCGCAGAGGGCTGTACCCACACACGTCAATACACACGCACTGAGAGGGGGAGAAAGAGAGGGTGTAAGAAAGAGACAGAGAGAGGGAGAGAAAGAGAGAGAAAGAGATGTATATAATGAGACTCAAACAAAAAGAGAATTGAGAACGCATCTGCTTGGCCACTTGTGACGTTGATGACGACCAGAAGGATGACGCTTATCTTGATCTCATAATCAGCAAACGAGGGGGAGAAACAGAGAAGGAGAGAGACAAAGAGAGAGAGAGAGAGAGAGAGGGAGAGTAGAGGAAACTCGTATGTGCGTCATTTAACCATTTTTGGGTGTGCACGAGACGCCGTTTGGTTGCTGCTGCTTTGTCTGAGTCGCAAGTGGCAGGTGCAACACGCAGACACTCCTCGAGCGAGACTCCCTACTTATGCATGACATGCATTAAAAGCAACAAAAAAAGAAACCACCTTGCCCCGATTTGTTGCCTGGACACGCGTCGCTGTGCAACAGGAAGAACAAGCAGAGGAAGAGTAAAAACAGCCCCTAAAAAAGGCGAAGGCGAGGGCGAGGGCGAGGGCGAACCCGATGCCATTTGATGAAACCAAAGATTGCGCTGCAGATTTCTTTGCCAGATATATAACTATATATATCACTCTCTCTCTCTCTCTCTCTCTCTCTCTCTTTCTTTTTCTCCCTATTTAGTTGGTTCTGAAGCAGATGTTTTTTGTTTAAGGGTCGCTCGCTTGGTCGCGTGTTGCTTTTAATGCGTCTTTTCTTGTTTGCCCATTCACTCTGTGCTCGCACGCCAAGAAAACAGCTGAGTTAGGGCCAACTCTGAAAAGGTTCTTCAAGATATGATCTCTCTCTCTCTCTCTCTCTCTCTCTCTCTCTTTTA
Organism: Drosophila repleta; assembly: GCA_018903745.1. Classification (NCBI taxonomy): domain Eukaryota; kingdom Metazoa; phylum Arthropoda; class Insecta; order Diptera; family Drosophilidae; genus Drosophila; species Drosophila repleta. The sequence goes on along the minus strand of JAEIGN010000001.1, from coordinate 48,910 downwards.
GCATATAATATGATATGCTCTTTAATCGTTAAGCCCCAAATGAAATTTGATATATATTTTGTAATTTTATTTGATATTTCATCAAATCCTCAGCTGTTTTTCCACTTTGACATTGAATTCTTGTTTTATAGAAGATTAAAATTCTGTTGTTTTTATTCGATTTGTGTGTGAGTGTCTTTGTTTGTTTGGTGTTGATTAGGAAACGGCGCACTTGGCCTGTTTTACAATTAAGCTGCTTAACGAACCAGCATATATATGTATACATATATTATATATCAGCATTGAGAAGTTTGAGTTGGAAATTTGAATAGCGTCGTTTTACGAGCGACAAATTCGCAAAAGAAATAGCTTGGGATTCGCTTAATAAGGCGATGGGCGACCATCAAATACGAAACTTTATGTATTCATTTAGTATTTCGAGTTGAGTGCATAAGTATGTATATATATATATATATATGCATATACCCTAGCATTCGGGCATTGCAGTCTGGTCACGCATCGTGCGACAGCAAAGTGAATATAGAAATATATGCAAATGTTGCTTGAAGGTGCGATTGGAGTGAAGAAGCCTTGCTTTCACTATTTGATTTAGATATCATCTCTGCTCTGTATATGTATATATATATAGTAAAAGATTGGTTAAGAGTGATATATGATCCAATGAATATAATCTATGCATATATTATGTATAAGTAGTTGGGATATGTACTATGGGTTCTCTATTCTGCTTGAATGATGCATTTTTATATGATTTCCATGCGTTTCTGTCAAGGTTTATATCTAAATGATTCGCTCTAACCTTAAATTCACAAAGAACCTGCATATATAGCTGTCTCTTTCACGCACTGGTGAAGGTTTATATCTAAATGATTCACTCTAACCTTAAATTCACAAAGAACCTGCATATATAGCTGTCTCTTTCACTCCCTAGTGAAGTGTTGTCGTTCCAGTGGAATTTGACTGGATTGAGGACACGTAATATCGATATATATCGATAATATATTATATAACTGTTACACTTCCTATATAATATCATATTATTCATATTCTTATATAATATATATAATTCATATGTCAGTTAGAGTATTTCCGCTTCGTCTTTGCTCTCAAATCAGTTTCTGTCTGTTTCGCTGTTTTCCTTTTCAATTTTCTATTATTTTTGGCTTTATTATTATTATTATTATATCTATTGTTGTTGTTAGTTTTATTAATTGTCTACGGAAGTTGCTGTAAATGTGCTTGATGTATGCAGAGGAAGCGCGAGCCACTGGCCCCTGGCTGAGTCAGGTGAAACCAGGCCCTCCCTCGCCCACCCTCAATGTCGATGACGTCATTTGGCCAAACAGTTGGCGTTAATTGAAGTGTTGTTGTTGTTGCTGTGGCTCTGGCTCTAGCTGTGGCTGTGGCTTAGTTAATGACAGCATTTACTTAGTCTAGTTTTAGTGTGATTATGCCATCTAGTTTAAGTAATTACAGTTAGAATTGCAGCGAGCTTTTAGCAATTAGCTAAAAGTCAAGCACCTGCTGCCGCCGCCGCCCACTCGGAATTGGTTCAACTTCAGCGAAGGTCACGCTGACCTGACTTCATCACATGATCAGGGCACATGCCACGTGCCACACATGCAACATACAACATACAACATATGCCACAACAAAGCTCAATTATAATAGAGCATTGTGCCTATGCCTATTCCCATGCCTATTCCAGCTGCTCTAGAGACCCGCAAGAAAAGCTTAAAAAAAGGCTGTATTATTCATGCTTGATAAACATTAAGTTTTGGTTGCTTTTAGGCTCATTATGTAGCATTTGGTGGGATACCTGCTTGGCACACCTGTGTAAATGCGTTGTATGTGATGGGCGGCAGGAGGCGTGGCAGATACTACAAAGCACATCTATGAAGAGCTGATCAAGTTATGTCCAGCTATATGGGCCTTTGGCTAGGGTTAGGGTATCTGCCAGTCGGGCACACCCGCCCAAAGCACTTACTACTTATTGTTTACCTTATGGAAAGTGAACCGATTATATAGATTATAGCACTGGGTAGAGGTCTATGAGCTCTTTCCATAGCAGTGCGAGGAGTTGCCAGTTACGACTTGGCCATTAGTTTGTATATGATTGATATGCTGATAGCTAACGGTTTCCTAGAAAATTGGATATACGAAAGAGTATCGGAACAAAGGCGGATTTCAGCTGATTCCACTCAAATTTGACACTTTTAAGTCGAATCAAGTTGGGAATCGAGTAATATATAAACAGAGAAATAATATAGTTAATATCAGCTGAAGGTCACAGTTGCGGGCTGCCACTGTGAATGGGCGGAGTGCGAAGAAAAGGCAGCGGAACAACTGTTGAACAGAATCAATGACCAATCCATTATCAGCCAGCTATAATTAGAGTCTCTAACAAGGTGAGCAACTGCTGCGAAGTAGAGCTAAATTGGAGCAAGAATTCAATTCAATGATCATGATCAACAGCAACAACAACAACAACAAGCAACATTCACAATAGATCAACAAATCAAAGTTAAGATTCATTCGGAGTTCAAAGTTCTGGTGGCTTTCTCTTCTCTAACTTGGCCAAGCCAGCTCAAGTGAGCAAACTGGGCAGACATGTAAAAGTGCATTAGCATTAGCATTAGCATTAGCATTGATATTGTTGTTGTTGTTGTTGCTGATGTCGCTTGAGTACACCTGGGATCTACCTGAACAGCTAACAGGCATCATATGAACTATGCAAATAGCAGATCGTAAACTAACAACGCGAGATCACAAGTGTGACACGACTTGCGTGTGTGTGTGTGTATACCCTGTAAATGTAAGTGAAGCTGGAGGAGGGGGTGGGGGTTGGGATTGGGGTTGGCTGAGTGGTGCGGTATGCAAATGCAGCTAGTCAGCTCTCGAGTTCCACTGAACTGAGCAACTAAATGAGTTTAGTAATTGTAGTTTTTGGGTATGCTAGACTGAGGAATACCCCGTATGCAATATTATATGAAAAACGAATATATATATACCCTATATATAAGAGTATTCTATATGTACCCTATATATACCCTATAAATAACACTATCTATAGGGTATATCCCTATAGATAGCACTACTCTATATATAACCTATATGTAACACTATCATCTGCCATGCCTATTGTAGAATTTGTTATTTAAGCTCACTTTATGGCTTGTCAACTGGACTAGACCATCTGAACTCGGCTATTTTGGCAGTTAGGAGGCTATAAATGTGATATAAAGCTGCTGTTGCTCATATTTATCGAAATAAAACTCATTCCGGTTGTGGCACTACAAGATATATACATATATGTTTGTCTTAAATCTAAGACAATTAGCAGGTTTTTGTGTTTTTGGTTCTATGCAGCTGAAGCCAAATCATTTCTGGAAATTAACATCCAACTGCACGTGTAGCTATTATATAACAAAATATATATCTATCTATATAATAGTTGATTGTGCTATGTATATTCTTATTATATTATCACTGTCTGGCATCATTAGCATCTTTTCATCTTTTAGCGAGGGTAACAACAAGTCGTATACTTTTGCTAGTTGTTGTTTGTCAATGCGGCTCACTTAGAATAGCCTGCAGTTGTTGTTGTTGCAGTTGTTGTTGTTGCTATTGTTGTTGCTGTCATTGAACTTTGAACAGAGGCAGAGGCAGCAGCAGAGTCAGAGGCAGAGGCAGCGCAGGGTCGCAGCTGGAGCTGGGGTTGTGCATGCCACACAAAATTAAAGTTTTGGTAATGGCAATAGTCGAAGGCACAACACACACACACACACACACACACACGCACTCCGTCCGTTTATAGCACACTTGAACCCATAAATCAACGCAGTCGTCCAAGCAATCCATTGTGCGGCGACCTCGTGGCCCCTTTACCCTCACTTACCCACTTGTGCGTGCGCTTATCCCCCTTTATAGAGTATATATATGTACACACACATATATATATCTGTTTCTGTATACTGTACTCTTTTGGATTTTATCAGCTGTTGCGGCAGCAGCTTTAGTTGCCCACAGGAAAGAGACACAGCGAGAGAGAGAGGGGGGGAGAGAGAGACGCGGAGTCAGATAAAGATAAAGAGAGATGGTCAGCCAGTCAGTCAGTCAGTCAATCAATCAGTCAGTCAGTCAATCATGGCCTGTCAGCAAGTGCCAATTACCGCTAAGCCTTCAAATATCTTTGTGACTCACTCGAGCATTGCAAGTCGCCAGTTGAGACGCTGCCTCGCCCCCCTCTCCTCTCCTCTCCTCTTCTCCCTCTCCCTCTCTCACTCTCAGCAGTTGTCAGTTACCTGTTAACTCTAGACGTCGAGCGGTAAATCACAGCAAACCTTCGCCAGTTGCATTAGCCAGTCTCCCCCTCTCTCTCTCTCTCCCCCTCTCTCTCTCTCTCCCCCTCTCTCTCTATCTATAATTAGTTAACCAACACTGGACAAAGTTGAAGTTCAAGCAGCAACAGCAGCAACAGCAGCAGCAGCGGCTCTTGAAGCCAAAGTCTTAAGATTATTCAAAGTATTTGCTATATAATTAACTTTAACTGCAGAGCGTGACTGATAAGGCAGAACTTAAAAGCTTTATTTATGGATTGTGCATGGAATATAGACGATATATGTATGCATATATTTATATAGATATTTATATGAAATATATATGATGATAGATTTGTATATGAAGTATATGATGAATACATATATAATATATATTTATTTATAAAGTCTTATTGCTATTAAGGTATATACATTGATGATATATATGATAGATATAGATAGTGATGCTAGACAGCTGTATGATGAGTGTATATGCTAAGTATATGGGATAGATAGGATAGGATAGGCATATATGACAGATATAGATAGGATAGGGTAGGCATATATGATAGATATAGATAGGTATTTATGATAGATATATAAAGGTACAGCTATGTGATGGGTATAGATGTTAGATATATGGGATATATAGGATATAGATATATAATAGATATATATATAGGTTAGATATAGGTATATGATAGATATAGATATGGGATAGATATAGATATAGGATAGATATAGATATAGGATAGATAAAGATATAGGATAGATATAGATATAGGTTAGATATAGGTATATGATAGATATAGATATAGGATAGATATAGATATAGGATAGATACAGATATAGGGTAGATACAGATACAGTATAGATATAGATGCTAGGCAGCTATATGCGAGGTATACAGGATAGATATATAGGATAGGTATACATGATAGATATAAGTAGGTATGTCTTTATGAAAGATATATAGAATACGTATATATAGGTCTATGGAGTAGGTAAATATGATGAGTATAGATGTCTATATATAATAGATATAGATATTATAGACATATAAGATAGGTAAATATGACAGATATATATGTAAAATAGGTAGTATCTATATATATGATGAGTATGCATGGATATATATGATATATATACATATTATAGACTAATAAGATAGATGAATATGACAGATATATGTGTTAGACAGCTACAATAGCCATATGCTCCAGCTTTAGTTGAAGATACTTTTTCCATAGTTGTTTCAACTGCACTTTGAACGTGCATTTATATATAATATATATATATACTATATATATATATATATATTTATATAAATCTATTGCATAATGCGTAACATAATGTTAACTAGTTCATTTGACTAAGCGACAGCAACTGAAGTATTTTATGGTTCTATTAGTTATTCCGAGAGATATATGTATATATATACATTATGTGATTCCACAGAAAAAGTTGCAGCTGTATAAATAGTTATTATAATTGTTATTGTTGTTGCTGCTGTTGTTGTTGTTGTTGTTGTACTGTGACGTGACATAAATGAAGTCAGTTTTTAGCTCCTTTTCGCCTGCCAGACGCCGACTTCCTCTCAGTCTCTCTCCCACTCTCTCTCTCTCTCTCTCTCTCTCTCTCTCTCTCTTCCTCTCTCGCTCTGGCTAGCTGCCAGTCGCAGTCGTTAGTACGTGACTTATGTCTTGGAGAATTACTTAACACTTGCCAACTCTGACAGTGACAACAACAACAACAACAACAAATGCTAAGCGACAACTTTAGGCGATAAAAAGCGCTCAACTATCAGCGACGTCGACTGCGACGCCGACAGCGACAGCGACAGCGACTATAGCTGGAATAATGCCAATCAGCAGAGTTGGGCCTAAGGGGCAGGGCTGGCGGCTAGAGGAGAGCTCGCACTAAGGGGTGCAGCGGCTTAGCTTTGATTAAGATTGTTGTTGTTGTTGTTGTTGTTGTTGTTGTTGTTGCTGTTGCTGTTGCTGTTGCTGCTGCTGCAACGGAAATGTGTAACGTGTTTGACTGCCAAAGCAAAAACGTCGATGCGATTCGATTGGAAGCCGCAGCTGCGATTGAGCTGCGATCGACAGTGGGGCACGTACCAACTGAGCGAACGCTGATTATGGCCAACAGCTGTTGCTCAACGACTGTGGGGGCAAAGTATGTTCGTTCGGGGGGCGTGGCACATTGTAGGCAGCCGCATTAAGCACATGCGCCAACTGTCTCTCTCTCTCTCTCTCTCTCTCTCTTTTACTATATAAAGATTTACTTATCTTTTCTTTTCCTTTCTTTTGCAGATTATTCAGCTAACTAGCCAGGGGATCATCGTTGGCGGCATTGCCAGCGACGGATCGGAGTCAATTGGTGGAGGAGGAGGGGGAGGAGGAGTAGGAGTAGGAGTAGGAGTAGGAGTAGGAGGAGGAGTAGGAGTAGGAGTAGGAGTAGGAGCAGTAGTAACTGGCAGTGGGAGTCCACAGCACAAGTTGCTGGGCATTGGGGATAGCACGAGCGGCGCTGGCGCCGTCAAACTGCGCAAGCACAGCGAACGATCGACGCCGGACGCCAAGACGCACGCCTCCTACCGCATCTCCATGGCCAATCTGGAGGATACACAAGAGTCCGAACTGGATCTGATACTCGGCGAGCTGAGCTTGCTCGAGGCGCAGATTAGCTACGGCGAGGCGAGCTTTCTGCCCGGCGTGGCCGCTGGCCAACTGCCGGCGGGCGCTGCTGCTGGTGGTGCAGGCGGCTTAGCTGGTGGTCCTGGTGTTAACTCACCGCCGCCACCGCCGCCGCCTGCTCTGGCCTCCGTTTCGGCGGCCTCGTCGCGCACACACTCACGCACAAACAGCAGCATATCTGGGGATGTGAGCAGCATGTCGTCCTCCTCGGGCATCTCGGAGAACGGCAACGGGCTGAGCAGCATCGGCGCTGGTGGCATGGCTGGTGGTGCTGGTGGCGTTGTCATTGGCGGCCTGCCTGCCTCCCACATGACCATGGGCATTACGCTGGGCGTGGTCACGCCCCGTGAGCCACGCACCGAATCGCCCGACAACGATTCGGCCTTCAGTGACACCGTATCGCTGCTCTCCAGCGAGTCGTCCGCCTCGTCCAACACCTCGATGCAGCAGCAGCAACAACAGCAGCAGCAGCAGCAACAGTTGCTGATGCAACAGCAGAAGCTGCACCTGCAGCAGCAGCAGCAGCAGCAATCCTCGACGAAGGCGGCCAAGATTCAGCTGGCCCTGCACAAGCTCGAGAATGCGCCCATCCGGCGGCTCTTCGTGAAGGCCTTCACGGCGGATGGGGCATCGAAGTCGCTGCTGGTGGATGAGCGCATGGGCTGTGGCCTGGTGACGCGCCTGCTCGCCGACAAGAATCATGTCCAGATGCAGCCCACGTGGGCGCTAATCGAGCACTTGGCCGATCTGCAAATGGGTATGCTATAAGACAACATACATATATATATATCGAAGCTATAGCCCAGATATCTAGATTACTAACAACCTTTGTATTTCCTCTGACAGAGCGCCTGTTCGAGGATCATGAGCAGCTGGTGGATAACCTGATGACCTGGAACTCGGATGCGGGCAATCGCGTGCTCTTCCAGCAGCGGCCGGACAAGGTGGCGCTCTTTCTCAGGCCGGAGCTGTATTTGCCGGGGCCACAGATGGCGCCGGGCTGCCAGCACGACGAGCAGACGCGCCACATGCTCTTGGAGGAGTTCTTCGAGACGCACGCCCAGCTGCAGCTGGACGGGCCGCTCTACATGAAGGCCGATCCGAAGAAGGCCTGGAAACGTCATCATTTCGTCCTGCGCTCCTCCGGCCTCTACTACTTCCCCAAGGAGAAGACGAAGAACACACGCGATCTCGCCTGCCTCACGGTCTTCAGCGGCCACAACATCTACACGGGCATCAACTGGCGCAAGAAGTACAAGTCCCCGACGGATTTCACCTTTGGCTTCAAGGCCGCCACGGACTCGTCCCTGGGCAAGTCGTGTCGTTCGCTCAAAATGTTGTGTGCCGAGGATGGGGCGACACTCGATCGCTGGCTGACCGCCATTCGGATTTGTAAATACGGCAAGCAGCTGTGGCACAGCCACAAGCTGCTCATGGAGGAGCTGTGCTCGGGCGGAGGGACCGCCGCTGGCGGCAGCTTTGCGGCCTCGATGCGCAGCGAGTCGATCAGTAGCATCTCGTCGGCGGTGCCGTCGCAGTGCGGCAGCGTCTCGTCGGCCATTAGCAGCATGTCCAACTCGAGCAGTGGACGCATCTCGCGCGCCTCTAGCTCCAGCTCCAGCGGCTGTCTGTCGGACGAGAACAATGCCTTCGACTCGGAGTTCACGACTGGGACGATCAAGCGTAAGCCCTCCATGAAGCCCAATCTTCCGCTGACCACAATGACGCGTCAGCTGAAGGAGGTGGGCGAAACGACGACCGGACCCGTGGCCGTGGCCACAGCCGCCGCCGGAGGCGGAAGCGGAGGGGCTGGCGATTCGGCTGCCTCGCCTGAACGCAGCGGCACGCTCACACGCCGGCACAGCCGCCGCAAATCCCAGGAGAGCAATGGC
>JAEIGN010000001.1:0-35000 GCA_018903745.1 Drosophila repleta | reverse complement strand
TTGCAGGTCTATTATATAGTGAAAGAATGTTGCCATTTGATACGATTTTTTTCCAACATGACACTTAATATATATACATACATATATACCTTATATTCCGATTCAAATGGAATTTTTGTAATTTTGATAAAAACATTAAAAAAAATAACTTAAAAAAAATCGACAGCCGAAAACTGCGAGAGAAAGATGTGTTGCAACAGTGGAAAATAAATGCAAAAAATGCCTAAAAATTAAAAAAAAAAGGAAATATATATATAAACAATTGAGTTTTCTTTGCTGGGTAAGGCGAAAGTTTAGAGTCTGATACAATTCAGTGGGAAAGTCTTTATTACTGATGTACCCGCTGTGTATATTAAAATATTACGCTTCTATGCGATTCTCATGCTTGTCTTAAGGCAATTGTATCCTTAGAGTATATATACGCTGTAGAATATATTCATTCTTGTTCAAATTATGACCTTTCTATGCAATTCTCCTACAACTAGTCTCCATATAGCCTAGCTCTATATATATCAGTATATATATATATATATATATATATATATATATATATATATATATATATATGAAAATCAGTATCTATATCTATCGCATAAGAGCTATGCTAAAGGCCTGCACAAATTACGCAACTGCTTTAAGTCTGTCAGAATCAAAGCCCCAAACCAGCAATCAGCTAACAGCCCCTCAGCTAACAGCCCAGACAGGCAGATCAGTAAATCATATTACAGCTTGACTGGGAAATTTGTGTGTGTGTGGCTACAAAAGGGGGCAAAGGCTCGCATAAAAAGGTCAATTGATTGGGTGTGGTGGGGCGTGTGGGCAGCATATGCAACATTCGAGCTCGAATGCGACGATTGAATTGCTTCATGCAACGCACGCAGTGGCGGGCAATCACTTGCCCGGCTGGCCAGGATACGCCAGAATGTGGCCAGGATATGGCCCGACGGCGCTTTGGCTCGTTTTCACTCTCACTTGTCACGGCCATGGCACAAATTTGGTCATTTGTGCATAAAAATGAAGCTGTGAGGCAAGTTAACAGCAGCTTAACAGCTGTTTAACAGCGTATATACATAATAATAAGTGAGACTGTAAGTGAGATATATAAGTGAGACTGTAAGTGAGATATAGTAGTCAGAGCTTAGATATTTGACTAGTCTGTACAACTTTGACTTTAACAGAGGGATAACATACAATGAAATGTTAAGTTTGTTATGTAAGAGAAGAAGGAATATGAAATTAGAAGTCTAGTAAAATATGCTAGCAGCAGCAATTAACTTAACAGAGCGGCTGAATGTTAACGTTAAGAAGCATCAAATGCGAAAATAGCTTAAAATTTGCTTTGCAATTCAAGTGTTGTGTCCACTGTGCCATGTGAGGCAGCTGACGCTGCTGCAGAGGTAGATAGCAGCACAAGCAGCACACACAGGGACACACACTCACTCACACTCTCTCTCACACACACACACACACACACATACGTATAGCTTTTGCAAATTTACGCATTTTAATGTCCACGCACTGACCAGCCGAGCTGCTGGCAGCGCAGCAGCAGAAGCAGCAGCAAGAAGAAAGAGAGCCTGTCCACGCACGACAAGGATAACAGGCGAGCGCGAACGCGGCGCAGAGCAGCCCAACAACAGCAAGGACAAAGGCGACTCCATAATTTTGAATTTCTTTCTCGAGGTGGACACCAGCGACAAGGATGCGCAGCCCATAAAAGGGAAGATGGTGGCTGGTCAAAGGGTCGAGGGGGCGGGGGTGGGTAGGGTTGGGGGCTGGCCAAAAGAAAAAAGGGTTGGCCACGTTGCGTACTGTTTGCTTTTTATTTAGCCTGGCATTTTATTTATGCTGCGTGGCCGTTTCGTTGCCGTTTGATGCCCTTATCGGTATGGGGTATATCAGCTCCCAGGCTAAGCTAGGAAGGGATGACCATATGATGTAATAAATCTGAATATATATATTTCGAATTGCATAGATTTTCATATGATTTGATCTAGTTTGGGTCACTTCTGTAATTTCATTTTGTAAGAAGGGCATATCAGCTTCGGCGTGTGATCAAGCGTTCGCTGCTGCTGCTTCTCGCTTTTTGTGCCTTCGCTTCGTTTTTTTTGGGTTTTGTTGTGCTTTTTAAATTGGCAAGCGCCAGCGGGCAGCTCAGCAGCCATCAAAACGCAACGCAGCACACCACCCAACCACCCACCCACCCAACCAAGCTCGGCCATTAGCTTGGCAAGCCACCACCGGACGCTGCTGCTGCTGCTCATCAGGCAGGCAGGCAGGCAGGCAGGCGGCGGTGGTTGGGTGGGCGTGGAGGCTGTGACGATTCTGGACCTTAACCCGTTCGTGCGTTGCGTTCGCTGCTTCGTGCGTGCGTTGTCCAGTGGTTGGTGGATAGCTGGCTGCCTGCCTGGCTGGGTGGTTGGGGTGGTTGCTGCTGGCCAGCTGGTGGGCTTAATTTAAGCGGGTTTTATTTTTTCTCAATTTTTGTTGTTGCTTCTCTCTTTTTTTTCTCCACGTTTTTACATGCTTTTCGTTGCGTGTTTTTTATTTGATTTTGCTTGGAATATATATATATATATATATATTTAAAAGGGATGCTTTTCTGTACTGGACTGTGCGTGAGTGTGTGTGTCTGTGTGTGTGTGAATCTCGTTATGCTGTCTGTTGTTTGAAATGACCGCTGCTGCTGCGACGCCGCGTGGCAGTCGACGCTCAATTTGCTGTAACTCTTTTTTTTCTCCTTTTTTTTTGGGTATTTTCCTCTGCTTTTTTTTTATACATTTTGATATATAATGTATTTGATGTGTTTTTTTGTGCTTCTTCTTCTTCTTTCTTTTTGTTCCTTTTTTAATGTATATATATGTTGTAGTCTTTGCCTAAGCAAAACAATTTTAATTGAATTTTTAACAACAAAAGCAATTTATTTATTTAGTTCACAATTGTTTGAGGGAGACTTGTGAATGACAGCAAATGTCGCATGTCTCCAGGGTGTGTGATGGAAATTTGATCTGAAATGTATCTCAAATGGATGTTGGCTATAAGTCGTCAAGTCAATGCGTGGCTCGGAGTAGTTGAAATCGAAGCAATCCGCTGAGGCAGGTTGCAGGCCCGCTGCAGTCGGGTCTGTGGCAGAGAGAAAGCTGTAAATGCATTTCATTTATTTTTGCTGTTTTGTATTTATTATTTAAATTATATTGTTTTTTAAATTTTCTTACTTTTTTATGAGTTTTATTTGATATATTAATTGAAATAAACCTTTAAATGGCAACAAATTAATAAGGAAAAAAGTTTTACAAAAAGTGTTGCCTACTTTTAAGCGCAGCAGAAAATTCAGCTGAAATGTGGGAATGCACGGGAAAGTATAAGAAATCTGCTTGCATGTATTAATAATTATGTCTAATAACAATATAACATAACGTATAAGTTTATAGAATATGTAAAAAATAATAATATATTAAAATATAGTATAATTAGCCGATAATTAATATGAAAATTGGCCAAACCTCTGGGCATAAGTAAGGGACCAGCATAAGGGCATATAGCAATGTTAGAATTAGCATATATATTAACTAGTTTAGTTAATTAGTTGTTATTTTGAGTGATGTGCAACTTTTTGGCTGAAAAACTTGCTATTTTAATATAGATTCACATGATAAAGTTCAGCTTTTGGCTGAGTTAAGAAATCCGAATGCAAATTAGGGATATAAGTTACAATATAATCATATAAATGCAAGTTAAGCTGAGTAAAATCTAGAAATATTAATAAAAATTTTGGAATATATGTAAGAGGCATAAACTTAAAGCGGAACGAAATGGTAATGAGTGGAACACAATTGAAATAGAGTCGAAGAGCAGAACGAGTGCGCCCAAAGACAGACAACTGATAACTTATGTAGCGAAAAGATGCAAAGAATAAGATCCTCCTCTAAAATAAAGGACCAAAGAGCACTCGGGTCAGGGCAGAGGCTGGACATTGTCATGGCAAATGATGCAAATTTAATTGTCAGCAACGAGGGGGCGGGTGCGGGGGGTGGTCAGCGGAAGTTGGGCCACTTTGATCAAAGAGGAAAATGATGTCAACGATGTGTATAGAGTCGAGAATCAAATTGAAAATGCGAAGTGGACGAAGGGCAAATAGGAAACGAAATGTCTTTGATATTTAATATGTTTAAATATGCGAATCCTTTGAAGCGAGCCGGGCCACGTTTAGTGCAGCCAAAAAGCAACCAAAAACAAAATCAAACATTCGCAAATAAAAAACGAAACAAAACACACACACACACACACACACAGCGGGCAACGCATGTGTGAGTGTAGTAGTGGTAGTCCAGCAGGGAGAGAGAGAGAGAGTGGTGGGGGGGAGAGTGGGGGTGGTCAGGGGTTGGGGCTTTTCTTGCAAGTGAAATTCATTCAAACGAAACGAAATGAAACGAATTCAATTGAGATGACGACGAGGACAAAGCTGGCAACGAAGACGCAAACGAAGCCAGAATAATGCCAATGAAGAGTAAAAAGTAGATCGATAGATAGCAGCCACTACACACACCCACACCCACACACATGTGTGTGGCCAGCATGTGTGACCAGTGACGAGAGAGAGAGAGAGAGAGAGAGAGAGAGTGAGATCGTAATGCAAACTGTCAGAATGCGTAACTCAATTTACAATTTTGCTTTTACTTTTCTGCTTCCACTTTCCTTTCCTTCTCTTCCTTTTCCTTTTTTTTTTGCACAAAAGAAAGTGAGTGTGCGTGTGTGTGCGTGTGTGTGTGTGCGTGTGAGGGTGTGTGTGAGGGTGTATGCTGAATTAAAAGAAAATGGAAAATGCTAAAAAACGAACGGCTGCTGGACACGAGCCACGGCCAGAGCCAGAGCCAGAGTCAGAGCCAGAGGGTTGGGCCTGGTCGAAGGCAGTTTTGGCCATGATAAAGTCAGCCAAAATGTGCGTGGCGTGTGCCACGGAGCGTGCGGGGCTGCACTGGAAGGGGTGTGTGAGATTGGGCCGGGTGGGAGCGAGGGCGAGGCTGCGACAGCGTAGGCTGGTCAACTGGGCAGGCATTTCTTTTGTTGTTGTTGTTGTTGTTGTTGCTGCTGCTGCTGCTGTTTCGCACGAATCCTTTCGCCCCAACCACCTGAAGCCAGCGCTAAAAAAAAAGAGTAGCAGAGCGAAGCGTTGGTGCTGCATGGCTAGATGATAGCCTGTAAGTGGCTGAGCTAAAAACGTTCCCCAGGAAGCCAAGATATCCTATATCCTGATTATAATATCCAGGATATCGTATGGTAGATCATTACTTTACATGCACAGATCTTACTGTATCATCTTGGGTTGTTATATCAGGCTGTTCCACATCAGATCATACCCACTACTCCTCTCTCACCATTCCATTCCATGCTGTTCCATATCATATTCTCTCGGATATCACATACCACAGGCAGCCATTTCTAGTTTACAATTCCATTCCATTGCGTTCCACTGCACATTATTTCACATATCGACAGTTTACAGTTTACAGTTGCATTCCATGCCGTTCCATACCATATTTGATCACAAATCATTTGGTTTACCATACCAACTATTCCACGCAAAGAGTTCCATTTCATGTTCCAAGCATTCACAGCTATTTCTTTTCATTTTGTCTCATTTTATAATAAGGAAAGCGAATATATTGGAATGGAACACAGAAACTATCAAAATACAAATGATTTACATACTTTTTCTGTTCCATTCCACTCTATTCCAAGCTCATTGACCAAAACCAATCTTAGGTGTATAAATTGATCATCTGTTGGAGTGGAATGGATCGGCTAATAGCTAAGCTTAGCCTCTCTCTCTTCTATATATACATATATACATAGATGATATGTGATCCACATTCAAGCACACCCTACTCAAATGCCTTCTTCTTTACAGGGTATAACAAATTGTAACAAAAGCTGATGCTGCGTGGGCGCTAGAAGGGGTGCAGGGCGAGGCTGAGGGGGGGGGGGGCTGTTGTTAGGTAAGCAACAGAATGGGTTGCCAAAAAAACAAGAAATCCAAATGGAAAATGCTCCACACACACACACCCACACACACACACACACACACATACACACGAATGCACGCTCGTTTGGACAATTGGCCATGGCATCCACTCTCTCTCTCTCTCTCTCTATCTCTCTCTCTCTCTCTCTCTCTCTTGCTGCTTCTGCTGCTTCTTCTTCTTCTGTTTTTTGCGCCCAGCTTTCACTTTCCTCATTTTCGTTCGCTGTTTGCGAAGCGTGCAGAAAAGCTGACCAGCACAAAAAAAAAAGAAGAAGAGAAGCAGAAGAAGGCGAAGGGCAAGGAGCAGGAGCAGGAGCAGGAGAAGCAGCAGCACGAAATTACATAGAAAAATCTTCGGCACATAAAAAAGCGAAATAAAAAATAAAAAAAAAAAAACAAAACAAAACAAAACACAAAAAAATCTTTGAGCAGAAGAAAACAACAAAAAAAAGGGTTACGAAATTACGTCGACAGCGATGCTAACGCCGACGACGACGACGACGTCCACGTCAACGTCAGCAGCAGCAGCAGCGACGTCGACGTTTAAGTAAAGAAATGTAAAGAAAATTACAAAATCACCCCCTTTGGCCAGGCTTACATGCTTACAGTTATTACCGCGATAAGGTGAGGGTGTCCATATAGGCCAGACCTAGAGAAGGAGCAGCAGCAGGGGAGGGCGCTGGGCGACAGTTACTTTAGCCAATAGCCTCTGGTCGTGGGGCTTATCTGAGTTCCGGAAATGAGTTGTGTAAGTTGCAAGTTTATGTTGCTGCAGATTGATAGTGTTGCTCTTGTTGTTGTCTTTATGGAAACTATTCAGACAATTCGATTAAAGTTTAGGCAGAGACTGACCAGAGCAGTGTGGCTAAGGGAATTGCATTTGATATGTTTTCGACAATAATTATCGATAAATATCGATACCTACTAATAGTTAGCCATTATGAGTTCTACTTAAGCTCAAAACTGGCAAGTCCTGTGAAAGGATGAGGCAATGCTAGGCTAGAGCAGAGCTGATATATGGCATAGAACCAGAAGCTAAGCAAGATCACAAAAAGTAGCTCGAGAGTGGAAGAAAGCCTTGCTAGGCATCCCAGGACATCCAATAGCTGTTAATGAATATACAAAATTAATTTTGAATAAAGAACAGCGCTAAATTCATGATATCTTACGCATAGAACTATATACAGAATATATATTTATCTCTTGTAAAAAAAAGATATCCAGCATACAAACAGACTTGCTTCCGTCTAAGTCATGAAGGCAAAATGCAAAGAACTATAATAATTTTTAAAAAATATTGAAAAAAGGAATGTGCTCAAAACTTGATTTGAAATGAAGTTTCAAGATTCTAAATTCTAAAAAAAAAAATAAATATATTATTATTATTATATGTAGAATGTGATATAGATATAGCAAAGCAATATGATTAGGGTTCTGATGAGGAGCTGTATAAAGCCATATTGAAATTGGTCAAATATATTTCTTTGTGATTTCTTTCATAATGGTAATTGAGGTGTCTTATAGAGTTCTTATAGAGGAGCTCGAAGATCCAGTTGACAGCTCGCCACATATTAAATACTATGCGAAAGGAAAGCAAGTTTCGGTGCTGCCAAAATATGTTACAGCCCAGCGCAGCTGTCGCAGCAGTAGCAGCAGCAGCGGAGCAGGAGCAGAAGAAGAAGATGAAGACGAAGATTTTGCTGTTTGGGCACATTAATAAACAGCTAGCAAAAGTGCTGCCCAGGCCCAAACCGAGGGAGAGTGAGAGAGAGAGAGAGAGTGAGAGCTGGGACATGTTCATGCATATGCATGCATACATTATAAATAAAATGTGCTACAACACACACAGAGAAAGAGGAAGGGAGGGGGAGAGAAAGTGAGAGAGAGAGAGAGAGAGAGAGAGACTGGCTTCGGCTGGTCAAGCAAATACAGCAAATCAAAGGCAAACCTTTCGCTTGCTTTGCCTTTTACTTTTGCGCGCAAAAGTATGCTACAAAAAATTAAAAGCTGACCAAAACGACGCGCTGCGCTGCCGGCGTCAGCAGCGCCGCACGCGTCGGCAGCCGAATGAAAAATTACATAAAAACCAAATTTATATACGCACACACACACATGCATGTGCATACGCCGAAAAAAGGAAGAATTTTGTATAAAAAAAAAAAGTCGAGAGAAAAATCTTCCCTTAACTTTTCATTTCGAATGTTATGTAGTTGACAGTGAGACGCACTGTCCACAGCCAGCCGCCCACCTTCCATCTTCCACCTTCCACCCGCTGCTGTCAGTTGTTGTTGCTGTTGCTGTTTTAAGTAGGAAATTGTGTCCGAGAGCTGCTCGCTCGCACTCGCTTATCAAATGAATTTCTTTTGTAACTTTCGCTGCCCGTCAAGGCGCAAAGCAGAAGGACACGACACGACACGACACGACAGACAGACAGACAGACAGACAGACAGGAGAGTAACAGACAACCCTTTTAGCTATGC
Organism: Drosophila repleta; assembly: GCA_018903745.1. NCBI lineage: Eukaryota > Metazoa > Arthropoda > Insecta > Diptera > Drosophilidae > Drosophila > Drosophila repleta. The sequence goes on along the minus strand of JAEIGN010000001.1, from coordinate 26,498 downwards.
CAGATATCCAGGTGGAACTTTTGTATTGGACTAATGCTAATGTCACATATACGCTTGTCACTCGTATTGCTATTGCTATCGCTATTGTTGTTGTTGTTGTTGTTTTGCGTGATTTTGCATGAGCTTGCTTTGCGAGCTATATTTATTCGTTGCTGCGTACCTTTTATCCGATTTAAAAGGCATCGCTTCGGTCTAACCCAAATGTTTTTTGGCCAGCCACTGTGGGAACTAAGTCAGTGTGTCTGCCAGTCAGCCCAGAACAAAAACTATAAGCACACACACACAGAGAGACACATATACACACACATATATATATGTATGAATTTGACATGCAGCTTTGGGCGCTCAGCGTTGGCAGTTTTTAGTTTTTAGCTGAGCGATTTTTGCTGTGCGCTCGAAAGTATGCTACGCCAAATGCGACGAGCCGTGCAAATGCCACGCAATCAAAAACTTTCGCTCTCCCACTCACACACACGCACACACACACACAGCTGCTGTCCATTGCCCAGCTGTGTGTGTGTGTGTAAACAGGAATGTTGCTTGTGTGGTCGCAGAACTTGAAAACTAGTTTGCATAAGACAACAACATGCGTATGTCTGTGTGCGTGCGTGCGTGCGTGTGAGGGTTAGTTGTCGGCCAGGCTTATGTACATGCCACTAGCTGATAGCCCCAAACATTGCCTTGATTATAAATTTCAACTTAATTACATAAACAGAATTTAATCCTTTCTAACTGTGTCGCATTTTATACATGGCAATATACATATGTATATACATACATATAAAGTGTATATATAATGTGTAGGTGTATGTGTGTGTGTGTGTGTGTTAGCTCGCATTTCGTATCAGTATCAGTGTGCGTGCGTTAATTTATGGGCAGCATAACTATCACAGCGCAAGCGGCACAGTGGGTCGAGAGCGGCGGGAAAATGGCCAAAATGATAGAAGTGAAGCGGAATTAAGCAGCTAAAAAAACTATTTTAAATTATTATTCATTATGATGGAAGAGGCTAGAGACAAAAATATTCAAGTTTAAAAAGAGTTAAGTAAAATAATAAAATTATAAAAAAATAAAATAAAAAATAATTAATATTCAAATTAATAAAATGAAAAGAAAAAATTAAATAAAAACTAATATAAAAATATAAAAAAAAGAAAAATAAATAATATTCAAATTAATGAAATTAAAAAAATATATATATAAAAATAATATAAAAAATATTAAAAAAAAATAAAATAAATAATATTAAAATTAATAAAATTAAAAAAAAATTATATAAAAATAATATAGAAAATATAAAAAAAATAAAAATAAATAATATTAAAATTAATAAAATTAAAAAAAAAATAAAATTAAAAAAATATAAAAAAATAAATAATATTAAAATTAATAAAATTAAAAAATAAATAAATAAAATTTAAAAAAATATAAAAAAATATAAAAAATAAAATAACAAATAAATAATATTCAAATTATTAAAAAATAAATAAAGAAATAAAACAAAAAGAAAGTTTTATATGCATATACAGTGGTGCTCATAGACTTAAGCCACAAGACTTTATGGTAGTGACAGTGGCTTAAGCCTATGAGCACCACTGAACATACATACATATGTAAGTTAACTCAACTGACCATCAGAAGCTGATCACTATTCCATTCCAAGCGGATATTAAGCGGATAATATTCCTCGCATAATATGCAATGGCAGCGCCTTCAGGGCTTAGGGCTAGCTTCGATTATAAGAATTTATGTCACTTAGAGTTAGTTGAGTTTTGGAAATAAAGAACCTCGGTCGTCATTATTCAAGTCTTCTCATTACGCGCAGCACCGCGTGTCAGCCCTCAACAGATACCAAGGGATAACATCGTTACTTAAGTATTTAACAGTGAAACTAAATAGCTAGTAATAACAATATAATAGGGGAGTTTCTGAAGCTATCCATATACTTATCTGGATAGCTTCAAAAACTGCCCTCGCTTATTATGTTATTATTTTCAGTCTTGAAGCAATCAATTTTCGCATCATTTTTAGAAAAAGGTTTGTAAATATACATCAAATATGTGTAACTTTGAAGCCAACCCTCGTTTGTTTAATTATTATTTTGTGGTCTTTCTGAAAGCCTTTCTCAAAACTTCTTTTACTGCACAGGTATACATATGCATATATATATACATATATATGCATATGTATATAGAAATATAATATATAACACTGAAAGCAACCCTCGTTTACTATATTAATCATTTCATTTATTTTTAGTATGATAAGAGACCCATTGCTAAAACTTCTTTCCTTCTTCACTCCACAATTTGACTTCAAAATTGCCGCGTTTTCCGCATGCCGCGGCCCACGGTGCAGCGGGACAAACGAAGGACAACGACTGAGGACAAAACTTGCCCATGATGAATATTCTAAAGTTTTGCATTAGTTTTTGAGCTAACCACCCCGCCCCCAGCTAACAGCCTTCGAGGCTGTGTGAAGTGTAGCATAGAAATAGGCGTCGGGTCGGCTGCGGCCCCTGCCTTGGCGCCCGCCCTAGGCTCAATGCTATATATTACTCTGACTGCCCAGGCTGATCAGCGCAGAGCACACACCTGACACACGCACGCACACACAGAGCGAGAGAGAGAGAGAGCGAGAGAGAGCGAGAGAGAGAGAGAGAGAGAGAGAGAGGGGGAGTGTGAGTGCAAATGAGCGAGAGCGAGGCAAATGTTAAACCAATTTCCACACAACAATTTTAAATTTCCGTCTTGGTCCGATACACACATACACACACACACACACAGGCAGAGGAACTTAGATTTGCGAATGCCAATTTGAGCAGCAGCAGCCTGAGGCAAGTTACACACACACACACACACACACACACCTAGCGTTAACTTACAATGAAAAGCATTCGCATTCGCATTCGCATTGCCCGAAAAACCCACCCAACCCCTAGTCAAGTGCGTAAGGGTGTGCGTGTGCGTGCGTGTGTGTGTGTGTGTGTGTGTGTGCGGCACTATTTTACATACGTAATGCCAACTTCATGGGGCTTTTGGTAAAGCTCATAAGAGCCGCCGGCTACAGCATCGAAATTAGCGTTTGGACCTTAGACCTGGCCATTGGGGAGTTGGCCCAAGTCAAATGTGGGCGTGGCTGGGTGGTGAGCCACCAGGCTACACTATGTACGTGTGTGTGTGTGTGTGTGTGTGACATATGTACTTAAACACTTGTATGTGGCGCTACTTAGCCTCGACAAACTCATAAAACGCGCCGTGCACTTGGCTCAGCAAAGGGTTTAAGCCTTGAAGCTCCCTGCCAGAGCTACACTGAGCTCTAAAAGTTAGCAGCAGCATGAATGAATAGGCCAGCTGCACTAACGGCATTGTCAATGGCTTAAGAAATAGAAACAGGAGCAATAGCTCAAAGAGCCGATTCAGGTATTTTATTTGATAGCAGATAGGTTTGCTGGAGAATTGGGAATAGTTAAAAAGTTTTTTAGGTTTGTTATGTTTATGAGATATTTTCTTATAGTAGGAAGACTACGTATAGATTTTAACAACCACTTTCACTAATATTCCCCAACTAACAGCTGAATTTTTATTAAAATGTGTATACTTTTTCACGAAGTGAAAGGAGTATATTGGTTTTGTGCAATGTCCATCATGCTGTACGTCCATCCGTTTCTCTCTATGAATGCAAACCCTTTCCACGCTATGGAAGCTAGAGACTGGAAATTTGGTATATATATAGGGGCGTGGCAGATCGGAAAATGCAGTTTCCTGTATCTCAGAAGGGCTAGAGAGTTGAGATTTGGCTGGACGAGCCTGGTCAGAGCTCGCTGAATGAGAGCTTGCTTTGGCTATTGATGATTTCCTTGACTGCTCAAGACAGAGTCAGATAGGTGTAAGAACTCCAATTAAGTTCAGCAATACTAGAAAGCAAGCAGTAAACTCCACTTCCTGCTGCAGTCAGTCAGCTTGGCTTAGGGCCCAGCTCAAGCCGACTTTAACTGAATTTCGATTAGCTGCCAAAACTCAACTTGAGTCAAGTCGAAACTAAGTTTTCTACTTCTGCTTCTGCTTCGGCTTCTTTTTTTTGGTATTTTATGGGCTCGCAGCCGATTGTAATTCAATTCTTGAAGCATAATCGCATTCAATGGGAGTTTAAACTTTTGGGCGCTGTGGAAATCAGTTTGACTCGAGTTTGGCTCTTGCCACAGTCGGAGGCAGCCATTGCCAGCAGCTGTCCAGGCATAACATACGCACGCACACACGTGACTTATGGAGGCAGCTGAGATGCCAAGCCAAGTATGGCTGCCTCTGCCACTGTCTGTGGCAATGCGTGCGTTCGGCCATGCGGCGTTGCGTCAGGACACACAAAGACGCATGAATTTTTTACAGCCAGCATCAGCTTCCTGTTCTCGAATTGGTTTTTCAGCCAATATACCCTGTAGGCAAATAGCATGGGGTATGATGATGCCCTTAAGTAAAGCTCTCAGCTGCTTCAGCTGAGACTTGCTCAGGCTAGAGTTCATTGCATGTTAGAGCAGCTCATAAAAGAAACTTTGGTAGATCACAGGCTGTTTCTATCAGTTAAAGATCCTTTTCGTCCTTAAAGGCTCTTTGACTGATAGAAACTGCCTATGACAACCCACAGTTTCTATGGAATAACTCTTAGTCTGCTCTTAGACTCCACATAACACTTTCTATATGCTCGAGGCTCGAGGCTTTTACAGGATAACTCTTAGTCCATCATTTTATTCACTTTCACCTTTTTCTACATATATTTTTTTTGCATTTTTTACTGGACGCCACGACTTACGTGCGATTACTTTAGATAGCGCGTGTGCGTGTGCGTGTGTGTGTGTGTGTGCGTGTGTGTGTGTGTGTGTGTAGCTGCTACCCCTATTTGGCCTTCACATGCGTCTGGACGTGGGCACCAGCAGCGCCCCCTACCCCATGGAGCCGCTGGCCAAAAGCTAAAAGCCCAATGCGTTTCTCTGTCTGTCTATTTGTTTATTTGACAACATTTTAGAGCCACATGTGTGTGTGTGTTGGTGTGTGTTGGTGTGTGTGTGTGTGTGTATGTGTTATTTATGCCCGCTCGGATCTGTGGGGGGCTGTGCCAATTTTTCATTCAGTTCCATTTGCTATAATTGCGGCGCAATTGAAATTAGGCTTAAGTTGCCGGCCAACAGATGGCGCTTTCGCAGCAATTAAGATGACGCGCTCGGAGTGCTTTTGTTGCCAACTGTACATTGGCCAAATGACATTGAAATATTACCAAAAATTTAAAAACCATTATAAACAGACAACGCAGCCAGTGCCCCGCCCACAATTTACACCCTTTACACACGCACACACACACACACACATATATATATATATATATATTATACATAAATATCTTATGTAGAGCGTCTACCTATGGCACGGGGGCAGCTCGAAAAATTCCCAACACCGAAAATTGCGCGCGAATAAAATACAAAAAAAATATAAGAAAAAAAAAGAGGAAATTTCTTTATATTATATATATATATATATACATATATATATATATAAATATATATAGAGGAAAATCAACAGCAGCCAAGAAACAACAACAACAACAACAACAGAGAAATCATCCACTTTTGGCCCGTTTTTTTGTTGTTGTTGTTTTGTCCTTGTCGTGTCGTAGTCGTAGTCCTTGTCGACTGGACCGCAGTGGGCGGCCAGCATGAGGGGACGGGGATTGAGCTGCGCTGCGCTGCGTACTACCAATTTGCTAGTGACCATAATCAACCCCTTTTCTTGCGTTCATTCTTTCTTGATTTTTTCTTCTTTTTTTTTATTTTTTATTTTTGTTGTTGGTATGCAAAAAAGTGCGTAAGGCGCTGACTTGGGGGCGTGGCTGGGGGTAACGAGTGCGAAGTACAGCTGTACAAATCAAACAAGCAGAGGCGTCGCACCAAAAAGCCCTTGTGGAGGGGGGGGGGGAGATGGGGTAGATAAACATCTAAATGTTGCCACAGGGAAAGCCAAGCCGGGAAAACTCTAACAGATTTTCACTTTAGCCATCGATGAGCCCTGAATGGGCTTATATAGTCCCAGCGAATTATAGAATTCTATTATAGTTCGATACTTGATAAATCAGTTGGGCTTGAAATGGTTCAAATACGAAATATATGCTTAGTTTATAAGATTCGAAGTTCCTCTGACTAGACTCCATCAGCTTGACCTACTGAAAGTATTCCTTATTCCTCCTAATGTGATTCAATGGAGCAGCCTTTTACAGCGGCTGGAAATAGTTTTCGCATCCGTTTAGTCCAAAAGGTGTGGAGCAAGCTATAGGAGAGGTTCTATCGGAGAACCAAGAGGAAGGTCTAGAGGAAGGTCTGGAAGTAGATGTGGAAGAAGACCTAGAGGAAGGCCTAGAGGAAGGCCTAGAGGAAGGCCCAGAGGAAGGTCTAGAGGAAGGTCTAGAAGAAGATGTGGAAGAAGATGTAGAGGAAGGTCTAGAAGAAGAAGATGTGGAAGGCTAGAGAAGGAAAGATGTAGAGGAGAAGGTCTAGAAGAAGATGTAGAGGAAGGGGTCTAGAGGAAGGTCTAGAGACAGTCCTACAGGCAGGTCTAGACGCAGGTCTAGAGAAAGAGGAAGATCTAGAAGAAAAACTAGACGAAGCTCTTTATTAAGCTCTAGTGGAAGGTCTACAGGAAGGTCTAGAGCAGATTCTAGAAGAAGGTCTAAAAGAAGGCGTAAAAGAAGATCTAGGGGAAGGTATAGAATAAGCTCAAAGGGACAGGGTCAAGTTATAGAGGAATGCCTATGGGAAAGCTTAGAAGAAGCTCAAGGGAAAGCTATGGAGAAAGGCCTAGAGAAAGGTCTGGAATGAGGTCTATCTAAAAAATCCTACAGAAATGTCTATAGAAAGGACTGGAGCGAGGTATGAGGTATGACCATCAAAAGGCTGGTCAACAGGAAGTTTAAGCTTCTCTAATTCCAAGATTCATAAAGCTGGCCTGGCTCAGCTATTGGCTCAGTGCGAGTGCCCCTTGATTTACTCAGAGTAAACATAGCTCGAAAGGATCTAGGTGATGGGCGTAAGTAGCTCATGTGTCTAGGAATCATTGCATATTATATTTAACCCTTTGTGAGGCTTTTCGACAACCCCTCGGCAGTGGTCAGTGGCTACGCACGTGGCATGCATCAAATGTCTCGCAACTACGTTCCATGCATATTCAAATTTGTTGGCAAGGAATCACAGCGACGCAAATCAAGCTCACGCACTTAAAAGCCTGGCCGGCAGAAGACGACGACGACGACGACGACGACGACGAAGTAGAAGCAGAAGAAGGCGCAGAAAGAAAGAAAGAAGGAAAAAAAACGGGAACGCCCCAATCAGAGCACTTGTGGCCCCCGCCCTTCTGGCAACTGGCAACTGCCCAACCCCATCTGCCCACTTTTCGAACCTTTTCCAGGCCATAAAATGCGACAGCGAAAAAGAAAAGCAAAGAAAAGCGAGAAAAAAAACGACACTGAAAAGAGAAGAAAAATTAAAATACGCACAAAGTTTTGACAGCTGAATTGGCATAATGATGGGGTTAGTAACGCCAATGGGCCGGGGGTTGGGCCGGGGGTTGGGGTGAGGCTTGGCCATTTGCCATTGTCACTGCTCCGCGTGCGACCAACCCCAACCCCAACCCCAACCCGAACCCTCTCCCCACCCCCCACGAAAACTTGCTTTCAATTTTTTTTCACTGCTTTTTTTGTCGTTGTACTTTTTAGTCCCTTCGCTTTGGTCGCCATCATCGTTAATTTTATCTACGCAAATGCAAAATAATTACTTTACTTTTTCTTTGGTTTTGCCGTTTACCACACCCCCAAACCTCCAAGCCCCCAGCCCCTTGCCGAAACCCTTTCGGCGCAACGGCTGTCGAAATTTATGTACTTTGTCCGCGTCTTGCTATTTCTTTCTTTTTTATACGCGCTCACCAAGTGAGAGGAGTATATTGGTCTTGTGCTTGGCTCGACTCTCCGTCTGTCCGTGTGTTCATCCGTCCGCTCGTTCGTTTGCTCTGCGTCCGTCTGAGTTATCGTTCGTCCGTCAAATTATCTGTCCTACAGTCTGTATGTCCTTCCGTCCGTTCGTGTGTTTGTTTCTCCATCCTTCTGTCCGTTCGTCTCTATCCGTATCTATCCGTTTGTCCGTTCGTCCATCTGTGCGATAGTCTATATATCCGTCCGTCCGTGTGTTTGTTTGTCCATTCATTCATTCATTTATCCATCTATCCGTTTGTCCGTTCGCCCAACTGTCGAACTGTTCGTCCGTCCGTCTATCTATCCGTATGGCTGTCCGTGCGTTTCTCTGTCCGTTCGCATGCTCTACTCAGGTACCCCTGTCTTATCAACTGCTCAGATACTTCCGATATCTCTCGCACCGTGAATGAGTATTGTGCAGTCGTTCATGCCCGACTGCAGCAATCTTAGTTGGTTTTTTTTTGTTGGTATTGAAAAGCATTTTAAAATTCAGCGCCAGCTGTCCTGCTCCATGCTATCTATATACTATATATATATATATGGCTAGATATATGTATATATATTTATATATATATATATATTTTGCATTTTCTTTTTTAATTAAAGAAAAGGGTTAAAAAGTTTGGCAGCTCGGCAGCGTTTCGCCTTGTGAAAAACGGGGTTAAAATCAAAATTTTGTGCGCCGCGTTTTTTTTTTCTTTTTCATTTTCATTTTCTGTTTTCTGTTTTCTGTTTTTTTTTTTTTGTTGTTTTTGTTCTTTCAGAGCTCTTGGTTTCTATTTAGTTTTCATTTATTTTTTAAATGGAAATTTTTAATAACAAAAGCGAAAAGATAGGGTTGCACTCGGCCTCATTACCTCGCCGGGCGTCTTCGAGGAGGGGGGGTTGGCCGGAAGACAGCAAACAGAAAGCGGACGGAGGAGAGAAAATAAAAGAAATTCACATTAATGTAATTTTGCTCCCAACTGTCCGCCCGCTCTCTCCCTCTCTCTCTCTCCCTCTCTCTCTCTCTCCCTCTCTCTCTCTCTCTAGATTGTTATCTCTTTGTTTCAGCGATTCTAAAGAACTTTGACTCGAGTAAGAGCTGATATATGCTAAAAAGTCATCAGATACACCATATATTGTTCTATATATAATCCACTCTAGTTCGAGCTAGGGCATCTGCAAGTCTATCACACTCTTCGTCCTTTTTTTGATCTAGCCCTCAGCTGGGCATGTGTTTATCTTCGCGTCTCAGTTGGCCCATTCGCTTTGACTTTGCCAAATGGCCACGGAAATGGGAAATTGGAGCGGGCCAGGCAAATGGAAATTCTATAAATCTTTCATCACTTTCATTTCACTTTGAAGCAAATAGTTGCGATTGAAAACTGAGCATTGCTCAGCATTCCTCCCCTCTCCCTCTCGCTCTCTCTGCTCTCAATTTCACATCGTTCACTTTGCCAGCGCGATATTATCTCCTTAAGTAATTACAACTTATTCAACTGGTAATTTCCCAGCCCCAAATTTCCACTCAACTGTAAAAATCGCTGGGAAAAGGGTCGCTGCAGCCTATGCAAATGCTGAATGATTGCTAGAGAAGATCGAGTAAGCACTGCTCTTCGCTTATATCTCTTCTTCTTTTCTTCAGGAACTCTTTTAGTTCACACTTGAGACATTCCTGTTAATAGATTTATATTCCTTTCATTTCATTTCATTTCCTATTTATCCTTCTCTAAATCAACTATAATTCTAACTCCTTCATATATCCTTTCCATGGTCAGTTTGCCAACTTCTCTATACCTATTCATGCGCGAGTGAAATGGGCATATTGGTTTCGTGTTCCACTAACTTTGCTGCTCCTGTTTAAGCTGATCTGCGTTCAATTAGGCGTTTGCTCAGCCCCGCCCACTTTTCATGTGGCCTGGCGCTGGCACGCCCCCCCCCCTCCCCCAGGCAGTTGCTCGCACAATTTCTGCTCTATATATGCAATCGCATTTATTTCTATTCAATTGGATAATAACCCATGTGTGCGTGCGGCTCTCGCAGGACCTTGAGCGCTCCTGGCGGAGTTGGGCCACGTTTAGAGCAGCTGCTGCCGCTGGGCGGCCGCAGTGGAGCATTTAGAGTGGACGCCGCAATGTATCAACTCTGGCTCAGGCAGCCGCCCAGCCCACCACACACCAGCCCGTCCTGCCGCCGCTCCTCTGATGTCTTCTTCTGCCATTTCACTTTCACTTTCGCTTTTACTTTCACTCTCACTTTGCTGGCCCCTGCCCCCATCCCATTCGCCCATTTTCGAGCAAAAGTGAAACTCATTTTCCCCTTTTTTTTGCGCCCAGCATTTTTTCCACTTCTTTTTAGTCCGAGCCCAAGGAAGAAGCAGCGCAAAAAAATACCCCCTTGAGTTTATAACTTAAAAATTCAAAGCACGAACAAAGTTCTAATTTAAACACCGAGCAAAGGAAGAGAAGAAAGCGAGTTGGGCAGTAGAGGAAGAGGAAAAGGAAGAGAGAGAGGGAAAAGCACACGGCGCTTGTCGGAAGAAAAAAATTGGACATAAAGTGCACGGCGGCAGTCGAGGCGAGTAAATAAAACTAAAAAAAAAAAAAGTGAGGAGGAAAAACATAAGAGAAAATGTACGGCAAAAGAAAGCCCCAAGCTCCGAGAGCCTAGGCCCGGACCAAGCCCAAGAGTCTCGCCCATCCCGTGTCCCGTGTCCTGTGCCTCCTGCCTCCTGCGTCCTGCGGACAGCGGTCCACACAAATCAAGTAAAGGGGTGGCAATCGCAAGTTCCTTGCGAATAAAAAAAAACACCAGAAAACTACGTAAAAGACTTCAAGTAGCAAAAAAAAAAGAAAGAAAGAAACAAAGAAAGTTGAGATAAAAAACAACCAAAGGAGAGAAACTCGTTTCGAAGTGCCGAAGATCGAATACCCTTGCCGAGTTATGAGAGGTGTATGAGAGAGAGAGAGAGAGTTAGGTAACCAAAATAGAGAGAGGGTGAGGTGGACAGAGAGTGGAGATGGCGAAGAGAGAGAGTAGAGAGAGAGTAGAGAGAGAGGAGGGAGAGTAGAGAGAAAGAGAGTAGAGAGAGAGTAGAGAGAGAGTAGAGAGAGTAGAGAGAGTAGAGAGAGAGAGAGTAGAGAGAGAGTTGAGAGAGAGAGAGAGAGAGAGAGAGAGAGAGAGAGAGAGAGAGAGAGAGAGTAGAGAGAGAGTATAGAGAGAGAGAGAGAGTAGAGAGAGAGAAAATAGAGATAGAGAGAGAGAGTGGGAAGATGAGAAAAATAGAGAAAAAAGAGACAGATAGAGAAGAGAGAAAATGAAAGATAGGGAGAGATAGACAGAGAAAGATTGAGAGAGAGTAGAGAGAGATGAGAAAGAAAGAGGACTATCTCTAAGAGAAATGGTGAGTGAGAAAGACTAAAAGCGACTGATAGAAGGGATGAGAAACAGAGAATGCGAATTATTGAGAGAGAGAGAGAGAAAGAGAAAAAAGAATGAGTTTCTGAAAGAGTGAGAGAGACAGAGATAGAGACAGAAAAAGAGAAAGTCCAGAGAGAATTAGCGCTCGAGACTTAGAAACTGTGAGTAAAGTTAGGATAGAAATAGATCCTAGAGAAGATCCGCTCAGAGAACATAGCTCCAGTTTCCCGTTTTTCAGCTGAACTCTCTAGACTTTCTCACTTTCTCTTTCTGTCTGCCTCTCGTCCATGGATCAGAGTCTTTGGGACATTTGATATATTGCAATTATCATTAATAATTAAGAATAAGAGAAAAGGATAAGCCGCAGGCTGGTGCCAATGGGCCAATGGGCGCAGTCCTACGTCTTATGCTAATTAATATACTTAGCGCTATATGTATTCAAGTTTATGAGCATGTCTTGGCGCGGTGGGCACGGGGCGAGGTCAAGGGTTCAGTTGGATTCTTAAGTTATTTACACAGCATTATAATGCTCACTTGCTACTGCCGCATATACCCTGTAGGCGGGGTCAGTTTGAAACAGGGCATGCCTGTGGAGCTGACATATCTGACAGGAAATTGGGAAATATAGGAAATTGGTAATGATCTTCCTGAGAAAGAGCTTAATGTGGCATCTTTTTCCTAATGGTAATCAATATATTCGGCAATAGAAATAGACTTTCGGAGTATCTAGTTACAGGGTGCTGGGGCGTTGCATCCATTCGGTTTCTTCTGACGTCTTATTTTGAATGTACATATATAAATGTCGATTTTCATTTACCTCGTGTCCAACCCTTGCTGATGTGGATGCGGGCCAAGGGTCCCAGCTCATTATGTCCATCGCCGGAGCTCACTTATTTACTGGCCATCGGCTGCTCCAGGGCCAGGCGGCGCTGGCATCAGTGCCCTTTTGATACCCAGTCATCACATGGGTCAACGGGGTCGTCGTAATGTCTATGGATGACTTTTATTCCGTTTTTTTCGGTATAGAAATCAATTCCGAAATAAAGCAGGAGCCACTCCGAAAATCAACAACTTTAGAAATAACTTTTAATAAACATAGAAATAATTAGTAGTTAACTCCGAAATACTCCGAACGACTCCGAAAGTATTCCGAAACAACTCCGAAAATTGTGAAATTGTTTATCATATGATTTACCAAGTCTTAAGCTTTTCACAGTTAGCTTTACATAACTATATATGTATATCACCACAATTCGGAGTTAATAATTCGGAAAACTTGTGTAAGGAGCATCGTTGAGTCGCGCAATTAGTCTAAAATTAATTTAATTTTTCTCTCCTCTTTTGTTGTTGGTTTTTTGTTTTTGGCTTCTTTTGGAAAAGTTTTGCGCAGCTTCTTTTTTCGCAGTCGCTTGCCAAGTGGGTGGGGCCTCGAAAAGGGGGGCGGCCACGCAATTATGTTTAATTGGACCTGGCGGACCTTCGCCTTTGTTTTTTCTCCTTTTTTTTTGCTGCTCCCGCCCTATCCAAACTTAAGAGCTCTGCGCTGTGGAATTATGTAGAGTGCTCGGAGTGCTTAGGCAGGACTTCGACTGCTGGCTGGGGCGTGGCAGGGGGGCAAGTGTGGGCGTGAACCCATCGCTTAATGATTCTCTAATCCCTGGTCATTGCGCTGTAAATATTCTAATTGCGAAAATTATAAGCCATTCATAATGCGACAGTTAGTTTGATTAAGTTCCTTTAGAGAGAGAGGGAGAGAGAGAGAGAGGGAGAGGGAGAAAGAGAAAGAGAGAGGGAGAGAGAGAGTGGGGGAGAGAGAGGGAGAGGGAGAGAGAGAGTGGGAGAGAGAGAGAGATATGTAATTAATATGTATGGTATATATAGTATCTATAGTATAGGCAATAGACTGATATATGATATGGTCAGCTCAGCTACACTCAGAGAAAACACCAAGCACATCACTGGAACTAGAGCTAGAGCTAGAGCTAGAGCTAGTTAGAGGTTATATGAAAGGAATATATGTAGTTCGACAACTTTATAAACAAATTATTATAGTTATGTTATTATTATACTATAAGGATCATTGCTCTCAGTGTATACATCAATTTGGGCTTTGCCTATTGCTGCTAACTGCGGCTGGAACAGGAATTTAACATGAAAATAAAAGCAAAAATAACATTCAACTCTTTTCGCTCAGTGTATATACACTGCATATACCTCTTTGGCAACTAATGAATACAGATTTTCCGATTAAGCTCGGTGCTCTCAAAACTTGTCTGCAAAAATGCAGCTGAAGAGCAAAAATCTCTGGCCGGGCGAAGGCATTCAAATGGGAGGCGAAGCTATGGCAATCAAAGTGCAAAAATGTTGATGGCTCGAGAAGAGGAAGTGGAAGTGGAAGAGGAAGAAAAAGAAGAACAACAGCAGCAGCAGCAGCAGCAGCAACAATGAGAACAGCAACAGCAATGAGCAACTAGCAACAACTCTGGCTAACTGCCACATTTGCGTCACTTAAGCTCCACGTTTAGCGACAGCTTATACACACACAAGCGCACACACACACACACACACACACACATGGAGCGCAGTACAAACGAACCTGTACGCGGCCCGCGTAATGCATCCAGGGCCAATAGCATTTCACGATGGCAGAGAAAATGGGACACCTCGACGAAAGGACGATGGACGCACTCGCTCATACCGCAGCTTGAACCATGGGTCAATCGTAAGCATGGAGAGATTAATTTCTATCTTTCACAGATTCTCTCTGGACACGGATGCTTCCGCAGCTATTTGAAGCGGTTTAGCCACGACGACTCAGATGAGTGTAACTGGTGTGGACAAGGAGTAGTGGAAGACGCTAACCACGCAATCTTCGAGTGTGGACGCTTCGACGAGGAGAGGAGTGCCCTCGAGGCATCAGCGGGCCGCTCTATCAGACGGGACAACGTGGTCGCGTTCATGCTGGAGTCTGAGGCAGCTTGGAACCAAATCAGTTCCTTCGCTGCTCTAATAATGGTGGAGCTTCGCAGAGTTGAGCGAAGCCGACAACTAGCAACTAACTAATGTTTAAAATAGCGCAAAATGCTTGCGAAGCAATGCTTTACGGCAGTCCCGCAAACATCGAGCGTTATTTTATACACAATTTTTTGATGTATTTATTTTTAAGAGCAATAAAATGAATATAAAAAAAAAAAAAAAAAAAAAAACACACACACTGTAGTTATGTCCTGCACACACCCACACAACAACAACAACAGCAACATAAATTAAGTTATTTTGATAATCAAAACTGAAAAGCGAATGTTGTCGTTGCAAGAGACAAGAGCTGGGCGGGGCTCGAGCTGGGCTAGATGAAACACAAAACATGGGCATTCATTTGTAGTTTATAGTTGTAGTTATAGTTGCCAGCGTGCTTGGGTATATTGCTATGTTATTTGGACGGGGGGCGTGGGCGGGGACGGGGCGGGGGCAGGTGTGAGGCGGGCGAAGCTGTTGCCTGCTGTCGGCCGGTTGTTGTCGCAAGGGTTGCTGCCATGTCCATTGTTGTCGACGCTTAGCATTTTACAATAGCAAATACGCACACACACAGCCATACGGGCATACAGAGCCGCCCCTGGCCAGTGTTATCTGTGATGGAGCTGGGGGGCAGGCGGCAACATAGTTAGCACAATTGTGTTGCATACTTATTTGGGCATGCGTCAAAACGAGATGCCAAGTGCGTGCGTGTGCCCAACACCATGTGTGTGAGTGTGTCGTGTGTGTGTGTGTGTGTGTGTGTGTGTCCAACAACTGCCCAAGCTGGCCAACCCACTGCCTACACACACACACACGCGCGCGCGCTTAAACTTACAATTTTAAAGGCTGAAAAGTGCGCACCACCTTCGCACACACTCAGCTAACCACCCAACCACACACCCACACACACATACGCACACACAGCTAGAAGCAAACTAATTTACCTACGCCAGCAGTTTTTGGCACACACACGCACACACACACTCACACACACGCGCTGGCCTAGCACACATATGCAAATTTTGCAATGCTTTATTTTTGGGGTTGGCCGCGTGCGTGTGTGTGTGTGTGTGTGAGGAGTGGGGTTGACTGCCAAAGCTGCGCCGTCATTGTGCTCTTGCCAATCTCTGCCCCTGCCCCACCCCTTTTGACCAGCTTCTGCAAAGTCGTTCGGCTGCCTTTTGGCCATTGTTTGGACTTATGTTTCCCTTTCACTTTGCCAGCCATCGAGCTGCTCCCCCCTCCCCCTTCGCCCACTGCCGCTGGGCCATGTCCATTAAAAAAAAAAGAAGAAGAGAAATAGGAGAAGAAGAAGAAGCGCCAGTCGCTTGCTGCATACATTTTAATCTTTAATTTATGGCTTATTCAAAACTAATGACACTGAAAAAGTGTCCACAATGCCCGCCTGCTGGCAACTTGGTTTTTTTTTTTTGATATTGTTCTCGACTCTGGACTTGGGGGCGTGGCAACGAGCAGTCAAAGGATTTTGGCAGCCACATGAAAGGCTTGCACAATGGACCGATTTTGGCCGGTCGCCAAGGACATCGCAGCTACCAAAAAAAAAAAGGAGACACAGAGAGGGAAGCAAAACAAATGAAGCAGTTGAACAAGAAACGAACATGATCCACACAGAAATTTGTTGATATATATCTATATATATAGATAAGATATAGATATAGCCAAGTGAGCCTGAAGGCATTGGTCAAGCACTAAAGGAATCCAACTGTTTGCCTATGGGACTCCTTCAGTTCACTCCTTAAGCTTCAGCTCTCAGGTAAGTATCTCAGGCAGATAGCTTAGATAGATAAACCACATCGCATACCTAACAGATATCGACTTAAGACTTAGATAGTGCTAGTCATATTGCATAAAGCAAGTAGTCCAAGTGTTCAGGCTTGAAGTTCCTTTAACTAACAACAACAATCCTTCGAGGACTTCCTCTCTGCGTCTCTTCAGCATTCTCCTAAGGTTTTCCTGTGATACTATTTAATGATATTATCATTACCCGCCTAAGATTCTCTAGCGATCTTCTCCTTATATCCCTACTATCCTCAAGCTTACTATATACGATCGTCGTACAATCCATTTACATTCCTGCCAACACGATCTTCCATCTTTAACTCAAAGTTCCTCTAATGGCCTCCCTCCTTTCTTCTTTGATTCCTCAACATTGCTTCAACAATTCCTTCTATATTCTGTCTTCTATCTTCTATCTTCTAGATTGTATTCTCTATCTTCTATCTATCTATCTATCTCTCTATCTATCTATCTATCTATCTATCTATCTATCTATCTATCTATCTATCTATCTCTCTATCTATCTATCTATCTATCTATCTATCTATCTATCTATCTATCTATCTATCTATCTCTCTATCTATCTATCTATCTATCTATCTATCTATCTATCTATCTATCCATATCTATCTATCTATCTATCTATCTATCTATCTATCTATCTATCTATCTATCTATCTATCTATCTATCCATATCTATCTATCTATCTATCTATCTATCTATCTATCTATCTATCTATCTATCTATCTATCTATCTATCTATCTATCTATCTATCTATCTATCTATCTATCTATCTATCTATCTATCTATCTATCTATCCATATCTATCTATCTATCTATCTATCTATCTATCTATCCATATCCATCTATCTATCTCACTATATTTACATCTCTATCCATATCTCTATCTTCAACTACTCCTGTGCAGGAAGCAGGAAGCTCTTCAAGTTGCCTTCCAGCTTGATATTGGATACGAGTAGTTGGCTGTCATTAGACATGCCTGGCAACCCTTAAAGCGCACACAACACACACACACCTATACCTATGCATGTGTGTGTGTGTCTCAGTCTCAAATTGTTTGCCATTTGTAAGCGTTGTATGTTTTAGGCCTTTGCTCGTTTGCTGTTGTTTTAAAATTAAAATGAATGCCCGCAAGCAATAACTACGACAAGCCGCCCAAGCCCAAGCCAACCGCCTGTCCGCCCGGCTGTCCAAGACAAGCCAACATCATTATGCGTAGCTGTGTGTCCATGTGTGTGTGTGTGTGTGTGTGTGCGAAATAATCTCGTAAATTACGCAAAAAAGGAAACAAGGAAGACGCCGCCTGCGCCTGCCGCCTGCTGCCTGCTGCCCAGCAAGGACGAGCCACGAGCCGAAGTCCAACTCGAGGTGGTTGGCTGCTTGTTGCCAGACAACGCACCACATGGACCACCACACACACATCTAACCCACCCACTCACACACTCACACGCACACTTGCCAGCAACCACTTTGCAGTCGCTGGTGCTGCTCGAATCGCTTCGAAAGATCTACGAAAATAGTTTTAAAGCTACAAAATAATAACAATAATAAAACTAAATATAGTTCTATATAGTTTGATAACATTTCTCGTCTTCTCTTTTCTCAACTTCTCAAAACTTCTCAAACTTCCTTCTTTCCACAACATTTAAAGTTTGTTTTGAATCCTTAACATTTTGCTGTTAACTTAACAGTGCGAAGTTTAGTCTAATTTTAACATTTTGATAACATTTATGGCTTCTCTTAACATTGAAGCTGCTGTTAAGAAGAAAGCCAGCCTCCAGTCGCTGTTAAGGCGACAGACAGCATCTAAGAATTCCTAACATAGCACAAGTGCATGGTATATGTTGCCATTAACATATAAGTGTATGTTAATTGTTTAACATAGCTAATGTTAAGATAATGTAAATGCTTAACATATGCTTTACTTAAGCTGAAACTCATTTTATGGACTTAACTTGAAAATTTTCAACCTTGCCTACTTTAATGTATGTTAACTTTAACATATGTTAAGTTACTGTTAATTGCTTAACAGAAAAGGCAATGTTATTAATGTTCTCGCTGCTGTAAAAGTTGAACAGCTAAAACTGATGTTAATTGGAAAATGTTAACTTAACATTTTTCATACTGTTGCTTAACAGCTGCTAAAAATGATTTTTAATTAGCCAAACAAATTTCATATTCAACTTGTGTTGTCGGGCAGCCCTCGCACGCACACACACATGCGCTATATATATTATATATGTATATGTATATATGTATATATATAATATATGTATATACATATGCAGCAGATTGTAAAATCCGTTCCGTTAAGAGCTTGCCCCGTGGCCCCCCTCCAGCCGCAGCAGACAGCGCCCAGCCTTGTGTGTCCATTCACAACACTTGCGACGGCCCATGCCTCTGCTTACCTCTCTCTCTCTCTCTCTCTCTCTCTCTCTCTCTCTCGCCACACGCACACACACGATGCCAATGACGACGTCTGCGTTAGTCCACGCACACACACAGGCAGAGGCAGAGGAAGAGGCAGAGGCAGAGGCAGAGGCACTCTGGTCCACTTATGATGAGTTTACATTTTCGAAAGCGAGACATGAAAATGAAAATTGGGCAAGGAAACTTGCCAAAGCCAGCAGCAACAACAAAGAAAGTACGCCCTCTGTGTGGGCGTGGCTGCAGAGGCGGCTGTCACACATTCAAAACAGCTCAACGTATGCGTGTGTGTGCGTGTGTGTGCGTGCGTGTGTGTGTGTGGGGACAAACAGGAAGCCAAATGTGGCCCAGCTTCGTCTGTCGTCCAAAAAAGCAGCCCCCACCCCCCACACGCACTGACAGCCAAGCTGGCCGTTACGTATGCATATTTCGTAAAGGGGCTAAGAGGGTGGCACCGAGGGCGCGGCAAGGGCAAGGGCAAGGGGTAGCTGCGGCTGCGACTGTCAGCCCAGACGACGCGACGTACAAATGAGCTTGAGCAAGGACGCAAGATGTACGAGATGTGTGTGTGTGTGTGTGTGTGTGTGTGTAGACGATGGACAGGCCTGGCTGCGTAGCCTTAGCAGGGGAGCTATGTGTGCGTGTGTGTGGGAGGAAGGGAGGAAGGGAGGGAGAGGAGGGAGGAGGGAGAGAGGCTGTTGCTGGAAGGGGACGAATGGACGGCGGCTGCTGCTGCTGACTTTGAATGTCCATGTAGACATTTTGCAATTTTGAAATACATGCGCAGTCACACACACACACACACACATATGTATATACATACATATATACATATATATTGTATATGTAGAGCGAGAGCCAGCGAAATGCTTTTAACATTTTCTAAGATTCAAATTTCGTAAATTATCCCTTTGCGAGTTACTCTCTCTCTCTCTCTCTCTCTCTCTCTCTCTATGTGTGTGTGTGTGCGTGTGTGTAGGCCTTATCGATGGGCGGCTCATGTTGCTGCGTCCATTGGCCAAAAACTAAACGCACGAGCCGCACATTTTGGCTTCTGCGCGCCCGCCCCGTACTTAGTTTCATTTAAGACAAGCCAAACAGATTACAACCCCCACCCCCACCCCACCCCCAAGCCCCCACCCCCCACCCTCCACACACTCACTCACCCCCACTCCAGCCCCTTTCGAATGCTATTCGCATAATTTCCGCCTGTCCTCTATATTTAAACAGGTAGCTCGTACTTCAAAAAGGTTTATATCCTTTCTCATCCAGCCAGGACCTCGTCCTGCGACAGGCAAATCTTTGGCTATTCAATTACAAGCGAGAAATCTATTCGAA
Organism: Drosophila repleta; assembly: GCA_018903745.1. Classification (NCBI taxonomy): domain Eukaryota; kingdom Metazoa; phylum Arthropoda; class Insecta; order Diptera; family Drosophilidae; genus Drosophila; species Drosophila repleta. The sequence goes on along the minus strand of JAEIGN010000001.1, from coordinate 6,492 downwards.
AATCTCTTAAGTCCTCTTCGGCAGCCAAAGCATGCTAATAGAGCTCAGCTCGATAGATATGTATTTCTAGATCCTTTTTAACAGTAATCAATGGAAGGGATATCCTTTAAATCATGTCTATAAACTATATGCTATAGCTCACGATCAAATCTCTAAAGTCTATCTGGAGATAGCTTAAATATCAGATATATGTACATATATATATAGTATATAGAACTATATACTATATATGTACTATATATAATATACTATATACTATACTATGTACTTTATATATACTATATATAGTATACTATATATAGTATAGCAGCAGACTGGGAGAACGGCTTAACAGATTAGCTTGACTTCCGATACAGCATGATTACGACGATTACGATCGAAATGGTAATCGATAACTATTACAAATTGCGATAACAGCTTCGATTGCTTAAGAATAGATTGCTGCAATTGAGATCAGGCTATTGAGATTTCCCCTTGTTGTTTTGCTTTATTAACGGCAACTTCGATTATTTATCGATAACTATTTCTGATTGAAATTTCAATTTATTGAGAGCTAATACACTCTATTACAGTCTATATTTTTGTATAGTTATTAAAAAATCGATTCAATTTATTATCGATTTTTAATTCAAATATCGATATATTTTGCTTGTTTTTTTATAATTATCTATAGTTCATGTTATTAATTAACAATATTTTATAGTTACTCTAATCGCATATCATTAAAAGTATCAAGTTCTTACTAATTTTTAGTATTATCGATAATTATTTATCGATTTGGGTGTCGATTAATTTGCCATTTCTGCTTTAACAGGTTCGATTGTATTTGAATAGCCAGCGTTTATCGATTCTCAATCAAAGCACTGCTCACCTATCGATTTACTATCGATTTTAATCGAACATCAATCGAATTTGCTACTCTTGCCCATCTCCTCTCTGCTGTGATTGCCTGGATATACCCGTTGCCCTGCTCCTATTCGCCTGCCCCCCGCTGTCTGCTATTGTATGGGACAACTGTGTGTGTGTCATGTGTGTGTGTGTGTGTGTGTGTGCATTGAGTAGTTCAAATTGTATTTGCTGTGTGCTCAGGCACTTTGCTCGCAACTCGCAGCTTTACATTTGAAATTAATTTATTTTGCCCAAGCGCGACACACACACACACACACACACACATGTGTGTGTACCGTTAGCCATTGGCAAGCGAAAGTGTTGGACGTTTGGCCGCGAACCGTCGCTGCTGCAGCCGCAGCCGCTGTCGACGTTTTGGCGCTCATCTTTTTGCCGTTGTCCGCGCTTTTGGTTGGCTGCCGGCTGAACTTTGCGCTGTCATCCGGCCTGGACATGTGTGTGTGTGTGTGTGCGTGTGTGTGTGTGTGTGTAGTTGGCATGCGGTTAAAAAGGTATCTCAAAGATACTAAATACTTTATGCATGAATGTGCCAAATAGATTTACGAGAAACGAGAAAGCAGCAGAGCTACGCGCGTGTGTGTGTGTGTAATGTGGTGTTGGTGGTGGCTCTCGTGTGTGTGTGTGTGTGTGTGCGTCGATATTAAATTTAAATTGGCGCTTGGATATTTTCGAGCAAGAGCAGAGCGAGGGGCAGCAGCAGCTGGAAGGAGCGAGCGAGAGAGGGCGAGAGAGTGGGCAGAGGGCGGGCAGAACGGTCACGATGGCTTGCAATTAAGCTTTATGTGGGCATCTATATATGTGTGTATATGTATATGTATATGTATGCATGTGTGTGTGTACATAAAACAGGGACATGGTTAGTTGCTCTGCGTGTGTGTGTTTATGTAAAGCCTTAAATATTAATAACAGTTACAATTTTTAATGATTAAAAGTTGGCGCATGTGTGAGAGCTTAACAAAAGTACAGTTAGACAACAAACGGCAGTCAAGTTTTGACAAGTGTCGGCCATTCCATTAACTCTCCCTCTCCCTCTCTCACTCACTCACTCACTGAACAACAGCAATTCACATTAATTTCGCTTGCTTTTTGCTGCCTACTTTTTGGGCAGCAACAACAACAACATAGGGAAACTGCATAGCGCCAGCTTAACATAGCTTAACATAGCTGAAGAGAGCGCTTTTAGCAATGGCTGGCTTTAACAGCAGCATAACAGCAAAGGCAAACACAATCAATTGCAAATGCAAATGCAAATGCACTTGTTGCCCGGCGGCGAATGCAGCAACATGTTGCTGGCCGATTGAGGGCGGGTTTGTTTACGTGCGCTTGATTCATAAAAATGTGCCAAAGGCAAGCCGAAAGAAGACGCAAAAAAAACATAGAAATAAAAGCATGCGAAATTAGAGCACACACACACAGGGGGGCGGCCCACATGTGTGAGCATGTAAGAGAGAGCGAGTGTGTGTGTGTGTCACACGTGTTGCACATGCATTGCAGTTGCAAAATGCCAGCAACAATTACAACAACAGCGGCAGACACTGCACATTAGACACGCACAACGGGCGCGCTAGCAGCGGGGCAGCGTGTCTGTTCATGCAGACAGCGTCAGTGTCTGCGACGCCGACGACGACGACAACGGCAGCGTCAGCTGCGACAGCGACTGCACAATTTTTAGCCAGCCATTTTTACGCACGCTCTCTCCCTCTCCCTATGCCTCTGCCTGTGCCTCTCTTTTGTTCGTGTGCATTGCTCACTTGGCAGTTGTTGTTGCTCTCGCAGCGACGTTTCATTGCCATTTTGTTGCAGTTGGCGCGCAATGCGTTGGCATGTTTAGCGTACGTGTGAGCATGTGTCTCAGTGTGTGTGTGTGTGTGTGTGTGTGTTTGTGCTTGTGTGTGGCTGCTGCATTGTTTGCATTTCAAATTGAATTCCTTTAAAATTCAATTCCTGCCCCTTGTCTCTGTGTGTGTGTGTGTGTGTGCGTGTGTTGGCATTTTTGTGCGCTGTGCATCTGCTGTTTTTTCTGTCTCTGCTGCTTTGTTGTTTTTCGTCTGCGCTGCTGTTATTGTTGTTGCCTTCAATTATGATTGAGCAGCATTTGTCGTACATTTTGTTGTTTTGGTTTGGCTTAGTTCCTTTGTATGCCACACATGCGAGTCATACACACGTACATACATATGTACATAAGTATGTATATGTATGTACTTAGTCTTGCGTGCGTGAGTTTTCTCGCTTGTCACCCCCCAGCCCAGCTGGGAGCAGTGACTGGGATCAGCCGCCTATGCTTAGGCGCATCTGTTTCGCTTGGGATCAGTTTTGGCTAGCCCAAGCCAAACTGATCCCAGGGCAATATCTTAGCAAATCTCTAGAAATATGCAAATGAGGAACGTGGGGAATGAGACACAGTTGAAACGCCGGAGAAGTGTTAAGACAACAAAAAGCCACAGAAAAAACACTCACACACACACACATACATTTAGTAAAAGAAGAAGAAGAAGACGAAGCAGAGGAAGAAAGAATAACAGAAACCAAAAGGCGAGATTGTGCAAACGAAAACATCAGCTCAGAGCCAAAACAATCCATGCACTGAGCGAAAATGGGCAGCAGAAAGCAAGTCAGAAATTAACTAAAAATTATATATAATGTGAACAGACGAATATTAGAATATATAGAATAAGCTATTATAACAATTTCTAGTCACTTTAGACATTAACTACATGCAGCCTTTCTCTCAGTGTGGACGAGTACGAATTCTCGCTGTGTAGTTGACAATTGTCGTCGTGTGAAGTGCAAATAGATCTTACATGAGATGTTTGGCTCATGAGTACATAGAAAACACACGCAGTATACACACATGCATACATACGTAAGCAAATACATGCACACATATACATACATATGTACATTATTTAAATACATGAGTAATTGAATAAACTTGCAAGGCATTTCGATTGTCAACTGTTCCTAGGAATAGTGGAATAGGCTGGTGCTTCGCATCGCAAGCCCAGCTTACAGCTCTGTTAACAGCTGCGCTCGTCTAACAGCAGAGCTTAACAGAGGCAGACTTTGGAGAGCATCGTAAATTCGCTGCACTAATTACTGTAAATGCCACGCGGCTGCAGCAGCAGTGACGAACCCGAAAAAAAGAAACGGCGAATATTCATATTTTACATATGTACATATGTATGTATAATATACATGTACATACATATATAAATGTGTACATATGTATGTATATTGAACGACGCTGCCACAAAGTCAACACCGAAATGCCAACACCAACAATAAAAGAGAAAAAACAACAACAGCAGAGTAAACTCCAAGCCGGCTTTAGCAAAAAAATAAAGAAAAGAAATAATAAAGTAAAGTAAAGAAAACAACAACAAACGGCGCAGACGCGCAGCGAAACCACAACAAACGGCGCAGCCGCAGCGCCAAAAGAGCAGAGGGGGGGAGTTTGCCAACGGCTTTGGCCCTGAGCTATGGCGAGCGTGACTCATGGGCAGCGCAATATGTTTGGCAACGACGTCGACGCCAACAGCGACGACGAAGCCAGCGGCGGCGCCAACGGCTTGCGGTAGTGGCGCTCACATTACATAAGCCGAAGCCCAAGCCGAGAGAGAGTCAAGCGAGAGCCGAAGACGAAGCTCAAGCTGAGGCTGAAGCTGGGCGAGACGTCGGCTTAAGATTTTGTTTGTTTGTTCTCACAGCCGCTGGCGCCCGCGCACTCGTGCGCTTGCTCTCTCTCTCTCTCTCTCTCGTAATTAAAAAGTAACGGCGCTGACAATGACAGCTGTACGCGCTCAATTAAAAAGTCATTAACTGCCATGCACACAGAGATAGAGAGAGAGAGAGGGAGAGAGAGAGAGAGAGAGAGAGCTGGACACTGGACACGCATTAAGGACTAGAGCTGCGCTGTGATTGACGCTGACACGCAAGGTCTCGACACACACACACACACGCACACGCATGCACCTTGTAATTAGAGTTGAGTTAGGCAGTTCTACCTGCGCCTGCGCTAGCGCTAGCCTCGCAACTGTTGCGTGTCATAAATGCGCCATAAAACAGTCTAATCCCGCTGCACACACTTGAACCGGCTGCCGCATCAGCTGTCCAAGATCACCCACCCCTCTCACACGCATACGCACTTACATACACATGCACAGGTATGCAGCGCAGGCAGCTTTTAGCTCTCTTTTACGCACAGCCGTTACGCTGCTCGCGTAATTGCATTTTGCTTTCTGCGTTCTTCTACAAACTTCTATGCTGCGTTGCTGGCTGCGCTGCTGGCTGCGCTGCTGGCTGTGCTGCTGGCTGCGCTGCTTGCATCATTGCTATACAGTAGACACTCGCGATAGTATGCAACATATTAATTAGCATTTGTAGGACTAAATGTGATAGAGTAGACACAAATATATATATGAAAATGTACATATATATAGTTGATTTAAAGTCCTTGCGAATTACCTTTATTTGCATGTTGCTTGCTTCTTAAATAAATAATCAAATGTCGCGCGAACATCCTTTTGACCCTCGCCAGTTGCGCTTAGTCGCTGCCCACCGTATACAAAGCGCACACACATACACACACACGCATACATGCGCATGCAGAGATTTGTAAAGCGTGTTTATATTTTGTTGTTGTTGGCTGCTGTCTTTTGTGTGTGTGTGTGTGTGTGTCGTCGCTCTGCCCCTATTTTGGCTCTTCCTCTGCGACGTCGACGTCTTCGGCGTCGTCTTCTTTATTGTTTTATTGTCAGTTTAGGGATTTGACAATTTGCTTGCTGATTTTTTATGACAATCATGTATGTAAATTTTCGGCGTGCCTTCCACGCTCTCAACTCTTCCTCAAGGCCCACGCAGCCCAGAGGCAACAGAGAGAAAGAGAGAGCGTACGTATGTATGTGTGTGTGTGTGTGTGTTTAGCTGTAGCTGAGCCCCATTAGCTGGCATTTGGCTTACGAGATTTTTAAATACTTTTGGGCATTTTCATTCGTCCCCAGCTCAGAGAGAGGAAAAAAAACTTCGAGTTCGAACCCTTCGCACATCTATTTTTAGTTTTTCGCTCTGTATATGTGTGTGTGTGTGTGTGAGCATAAATTTATATGTATTTTTTATGCTCTGCATAAAAGTTGAGTTTATTAATTTTAAAGCGTTGACAAGTTTTACGAGACCCAACAACAAAAACTAGGCTAAAAGTGTGAGGCGAACGTGAATGTGAGTCAGCCTGGCTAATAGAGCAAGAATGTGGCCTAATCAAGCTGACCAATTTAATCAGATCGCGCTACCTGCGAAACAATGGCCAACACAGCTGTTGATTTGCATTTCTTGGCCCGAATGTGGCGAGCCCAGGCATCGACGAATCAATTAGGAATTACACAACTAATCAAAACTTGGCCAAAACAATTTGTTTCACTCGCCTGGCTGCCCTACGAGCCGAGTTACTTTGGGTTAGTTGGCCCAAGTCGGGCTTGAATATGGTTTTGGGTCCGCATCATCGCTAAGCAATGGCCAAGAATTGCCTTCGTGAAGCAAAGTAAATAAATAATAAAAAGCAAATCAAATGCAAAAAATAAAAAAATGTTA